>VZRE01006406.1:296345-657832 GCA_013396775.1 Cephalopterus ornatus | reverse complement strand
TCCAGTCACCTGCCCAGCCGCAGGTGACTTCGCTGGCTGCGGGGAGCGATGCGGGCGCCTGCCCTTCCTCACCTCCCCACTCCTCCGCGCTTCTGGTGAAGGTGTGCCAGGTGGGAACACGCTGCCGTGGAAACTTTTCCTTTCCTAGAGGTTCTCCAGCAAAAGCTAGAGAAAATCGTCAGCTGATCCCTGGTCTTTTGAATGTAACTAAAGAAAAAAAAAAAATTCTCACCCTGTTTCTTAAACTAAGACAGGAGGAAATCCTGATCCTTCCAGGGACACAGGGCGAGACTATTCCCACCCAAGATGCAGGCAGCTGGCTATATTTTATGGCTCTGATATCTGAGCCTGGAACTCATTGCTTAGTTTTGGGCTCAACCATTTTTTCCTCTTTAAAGATTACCTTTGGAGGCTGGTTGCTTCTGAGGGGCAATGCAAGCAGTTATTCAAGTTCTGCCTTTATCCCAAAGGCCTGGATTTGAATTCTGTGCCTTTGGAGGATGCCTCTTGTTGCTGCCCTTCTGTATTTTTGGCCTGTCTGCAGCTTAGTTTATAAACTAATGCTGCTTTAGGTAGGAAACCTACTAGTTCTTGAAAAAAAAGGTACACATACCTGCATCATGTTAGTATGTTTTGATAAGTACAATATGTTTTTGAGGACACACAGAGTTATTTCTTGGGGAGATTCTCATTGCCACTTGGGCTAAGTTTTCCTGTGGGGTTCTCCTCCCCAGATTGTACTTGACTGCATTTTTTTTCTTGTGAAACCATAGCAGCAAAATAGACTTTCCTGGTTAGTGCAGATGACTCTGGGGAAATAGCCTGCTATGAGATTTGTGTCTTTGATAACAGTATCACTCTGATCTTGGCATGTCTGACGTTTTTGGTCTCTGAGCTTTCAGCAGGGAAATCACCTGATATTTGAATACAGTGTTTTTCTAGGGTGGGCCCACAGTGTACAGATTGCCCTTTTTGGGGTATCTTGTAAAGTTTATGGGCTTTAAGGAATAATATAATAATATAATAATATTGAATGTCATTCAATACACAAAACTTTGGAATTCCGCCTTGCATTATATGTAGTTGTGAACTGGACAACTTTGTAATTTTAGTCCCTAAAAGTTATTTTGAAAATTCAGTTAATTTTGAATTAGTTAAAATTAATGCTCTGAAAATATGAAGAAGTGGATATTAATAAATTTCTCTATCACTTTCCCTTTTGCTTATATAATATTCCCAGTTATCTGAACACATACCAGAATAAAAGATTTGCTCAGTAGGCTCATGCAGTGATTTCTCTTACACAACAACTGCCTCTTGCCTGGCTGTCGTAGAAATCCCAGGCTGTTCCCCTTTGACATCTTTGGTGGCAGCCTGTCATTTGCACTGCTGTGCTGGTTTCGCCTTGTTTCTTCCTGACTCAACAGAAGTTACGGGTCTAGTTTTAGTGCTCTGCAGTGCCCGGTGCAGAGGCTTTCACGCCTGTCCTCACAGCTCTGTCACCTCACTGCTCTTGGGAAGGGACCACTGCTGATGCCTTGTGCTCAGGGCAGTCCCCGAGTCCCGTGAGCTCAGGGCTTGGTGACAGTGTGAGTCACACAGGATCTGTCACCCCTGTGATCTGCTGGCCCCTGTGTTTGTGTAGCTGTGCAGTGACATGGGCTGGGGAAGGAGTCCACTACAAACAATCCAGCAAAAAGTCATAGAAACAGGGTTTTTAACTGCACCGGTTCTTTGCTTTGGTTTGGTGCACAGATGTTTGTGAGGATGCAGCACAGGGCTAGAAGAATAGGGTGAGTGGCTGCTTACACTGGTACTGCTGCCAAGAAGTTACTCCTAATAAAGTCTTCATTGCACAAGAGTTGTTCACGAGATTTCGTGGCACCTGCTATGGGGCCTGTCCACTGGTCAGACCTCAGCCTGTTTGCTTCTTCCATTCTTCCATCCACAAGCACAGCCCTAGATGCAGCTGTGCTTCACTTTAGTACCTAGAAGGAGTTTGTAGCCAAAAAAACCCCAAACCCTTTCCTACTATTCCATCAGGGTTTGTTTTTACGTGTTTGAAAAGTGGTGCAGGGGAAGGAGGTCAATTTTTGTCCTCGGAGCCCTGGCACTCTGAATACTTACAGAGGGCATATCTTACTTCCGTTACTTCACCACTCCTACGAACACACACTGGCACTGGGAACTTTTCATGGGAAAAAGAATCTTGGTCTATAGTTAACAGAAGTTGCTACTACCAGGTCATATGGCCTAGCATGCAGAACATGGACAAAGAATAAATAATAGAAATATTGAGACTGGAAAAGATCTCTACGATTGAGTTGAACCATTAACCTAGAACCACTGTGTTCCACTAAACCAAATTCCCAAGTGCTACATCCACCACCCTTTTGAACCCTCCCAGGGATGGTGATTTCATCATTTCCCTGAGAAGCCTATTCCAATGTCTGACCACTCTTTCAGTGAAGAAATTTCTCCTAAGGGCTAATCTAAACCTCCCCTGGCACAACTTTAGACTATTTCCTAGTCCTCCCCAAAAAGTACATCTAGGACCCAGTATCTCACATTTATCTTGAACCCGAGGCATCTGAGAGAGTGGATTCTCCTGGCCACCTTGGAATATACTGTTCCTGGGAAGCCAAAGGAGAGCCAAGTGCAGATGAAGTCCTGAAATTAGAAGAAGGAAGCCACCTTACCCCAGATGTCAAAAAAACCCTTTCTTGTTACAGGAAAATTCCTCCTTTTCCTCATTTTAAATGTGTATGTGCATCAAAAATGTCTGGATCTAAACAGCACAGCCTCACCAGAAAATGCCTACAGCCTGCTTAGCTCTTTCTGGTCTGCCTGCAAGTCAGCCTGTGTGGCCATCTGTCCTGGTGCTGAGAAGCCTTGGTTGGGTGCAACAAGATAGGAAAACTACTAGAGAAAAACATTCAATAAAGAAGAACAAGACCGAGCCTCTCCAAACAGTCCTAGACCTCTTCTTTTTGCCCTGCAGGTGTTTTCAGAGTCTGAACTCCTGGCCCATTTTGGGACTGATCCTGTCTGTGATCACGTGGGCTTCTGTACAGCCCATATGGACAGGAACACACCGCAGTGTGCAGACCTGCACCACGGACGGGGTGGGTGAGCAGCAGGAGTTTCTCCATCCCTCCAACATTACTCATCGCCCAAAAAGGGTGTCTCCGGGGGCCCAAGCTGAAGGGGTGGCCGGGGCCTGACTAACCCCCACTGCAGGAAACACCCTGCCTTCCTCTTCAGGAGACCTGGGAGTGCCCGGAGGCGGTGGCAGATTTGAGCCTTGCAGCAAACATAATGTCATGCTATTTTTGTAGTTGTAACCCCAGCAACTGTCCCTCCGACATAATATGCTCATTGGATAAAGACAAAGAGGAACTGGGATTTCTTTTACCACGTGGGTGGCATCTTGACTATAGTGATGGTTAGCACGAAACTCTCCTCAGCAGCCACAAGGGCTGTTTTAGGTAGATGGGCATTTGTTTTGGGGGATGTCGGTGTCACCACTGTTCTCCCTGGCACATCTGGGCCCAGCGGGAGGATTGTGCTGCTGCCTGCTGAGGCATGGCCTGGAAGCCTGTGCCAACCTGCACGACCCAGCTGAGGGACAAGGCCCATGACTTTGGGGCATAGTGGTGTCTCAGAAGAATCTTGAAGTCTTGGATGAGGTGTTTTGCAGAGCTGTTCCCACAGTACTGGTCCTCTGGATCAACATCATCAAAGCCCTCTACCTAAATGGTATTTTTTTATCTGATGTTTTAAGAACTCACATCCACACAGAATGCCACTTTTGTGATTATGTAGATAGCCACTAACTTTATTTTACTGTATATGGCTACAAAAGATAGAGGATGAATTCCTGGCACTACTACCTAACACAGGTAGTGCAGGATTTGCCAGTAAATTCACTTGGCAGGATGGCTTACAGAACATGCGTGCATTTTTATTCTAAAGTTCTGATGCTCAAAATGCCATTGTAATTTTGGAAAAGGCCATCTAAATGTCACTGACTGTTGCAACATGACTTCCTCATTGCTGCATGTGTTGTGGCTTAGTCTGGGTTTGCCTCTCTGATCCTCTCCCAATACGACTATGTAGCTCTCCATTTATGCTTATAAATAAAAAGATTTTTAAAAGCAACTTCTTTATCTTGCATGGTCAGAAACAAAACCTATTTTTTAACCCCTCTGTTATTTTCTGCTGTTTACTTTCCACTGGCTCATTCCTTCCACATGCTACCTCTGGCGGTGTGTTCTGGGTTCTGTTTAAGAGCTGTTGAGGCCATTGAGGCATGGTCAAAACCAGACTCAGTGAAACAAACTCTGTCCTGGACTGTGAGTAGTAACCCACCTTCATTTGGTCAAAATTTGCCGTGAATTGCCAGGTATTTCCTGTTTACTCAGGACTCCAGTTCTCTATATGCTCTTGTTAAGATAATTTTTGGCTTGACTTTGAATTTCTGTGTAGGTAGAAAACTCCTGTAGCACAGAAACAAGGGATCAGATGACTTCTCTAAAGCATTTTAGTTCTTGGTAAGTGGTGTCCCTAGATCGGAACAAGCATCTTTATACAGAGTCAATTGTAGAGAAATAATTAGGCAAAATCCAGAGTTTGACTGCTATCACTGACAAGGTGTTTTTTCTTGCCTGGAGGTTTATCTCTGACTCCTTTGATGACTACCTTTTCTTATTTCCACTGAAATTAATGCTCTCTAGTTTAATACCTTGTAGTATATGCTTTGTATCATGGCTATGGCTTTTCAGGTGTTCCTGCTGAAGCTACTAACCTTAAATATAATACATCAGCTATGTATATGTTCCTTTTAGATTCTGTAAGTTTTGATGCTAACACCTTTTTGTGGAGACCATTCATGCCATTGTCTTAATGTGGCTTACAGATTGCCTGTGTTTAGTCTAGAGAACCTACACCTGTTTGAGTACCTGATCTGGGTTGGAGGCCAAAGCTGCATCCTGACTGCATGGTGGGGTAAGGCTTAGTGATGTAACAGCACCTACTCATAGCCTCCTCTGCATGGCAAGAAACCCTAGGAATGTGCCCCAGGTAGGAGCTGTGGCACACAGGGGAGATGGGCAATCAAGCTGCTGGAAAGAATGTGAAAAGTGCAAGCTGGGGTATAGGTACAGCTCTGGCTCTCAGTTGCCATTTCTGAACTTCTGGGATTTCATACAGTTGTAATAAAACACAGAGAATCATAAACTGTGTCAAATAGCATAAACATTTAGCAATGAGAAGGAAAATTAAAAGAACTGCAAATAGATTAGTTTAAAACATCAATTTACAGTAAATCTCTTTAATGTTTATGTTTATTTTTAATGCTTTGAGGAGACAGTGCTGCATCAAAGGATCTCAATGAACTATGCATGACTGTTTCAAGAGGAAGCTCTTTTTTACAGATTACATTAGTGCTCATAGATCCAGTCTAGTGCCTTCAATGCATATAAAACAGACGAGAAACCTGATTTGAAGTAAGCAATCGGTTGATAACCAGGTTTCAATTTTATTCATCACATGACCATATAAGATGTACTTTTTCTCTCAGTCATGTTAGAAAAAACATTTCTTAACCCAATTTCTATTAACAAGATTTTGTCTCCAACATTAATAGAGGTGATTGGTCTAAATTTTTTTCTTAGAAGTACTCAGGAGTCAAGGATACAACTGTTCTTTATAGGAAAGAATTCATCAAGAGAATTTCATGTACTACCTGTCTTGCCAAGTAGTAGTGTGTTTTTGATTTTGACTTTCCTACTTTTGGGGAATGTGGGGAATCACAAGATGTCTTTAAAAGACAGCTTTGTGAGCTTTTGTGTGGCTTTTCCTTCAGGAAATCCTGACAATAGAGCAGCAGTGTAAGCTCTCCTGAGCAATATGTAAAATGATTGAAAATTCACTTCAGAATATCTGTCTCATTTTACTGTCTTGAGGTGATAGTATTTCACCTAGCTCGGAGGTGCTTCACCCTGCCTATATCTACATGCTGTCTTTAATCTCTCTCTGACTGATAATTGCTTCAAAGAGAATATTTATTCATATGTAGGGGTCTCTATTTAAAATATGTATCTACAGCTTGAGCTCTGATTTTGTCCTGTTACTGGAATAGCACTAAAGGGAGAGCTCCAACCATGGAAGCAGGGTAATGTGAATGTGAATGTAAATGTAACTGTTCAGTAACAGGAATTTGGCTTGATCAGTCTGCCTTCACATGAAAGTCAGGAAACGATTGCCACAGTTCTGTTTTTCAAGGCTGTAGGGGTTTAGTGAAAATAGCCCAAATTGGTACCATTGACATCTGAATTGGAAAACAGCCGAAATTCAAACCTCCTAAATCTGAACTGAAATCTGTGGTCATGTAGCAAGCTTAAATTTTTCCTGACAGAATCTGCTATTTGAAGGTATTTTGTATATATTTGATTTCTTCTGCTTTCAGAATATCCGCAGGAAGATGTGCCAGCAATAAGCTGTAGCAGTGAATAGTATAGGGGAAACAGGGTTAGCAGTAGACTGTCACATGCTGCCTGTGAGGGTTTGTGCTTGATCATATGGATCTGAATGCAAATTTGTGGTACTTTATACCAGGCCAAAAAAGCACTCAAACACTGTTGTTTAAAACTATGTCAATTTAGACATAGTTCTTTTCCCCCTTGATGTCTATTTTCGTTGATACACTGCCTACTTAACTTCCTATTCAGTGTCCCATAGCTGATTTTTGGAAACCATGAGTTTATGGAACATGATTTCTCATGATATTCTCTATATTTGCTACTTACTGCTTGCTACAAACAGGTGAAACAGTGCTGCTTCTTGTTTAAAATAATACATCTCCATTTTTTCCAACTAATGTATTTCAATGAATTTTTTCCTTTTCCAGGATTCACATAAGCTGTTTTAAACTAGAGAACACTTCTTGTACAGGGAAAGTTACATGTAGGCATTTAGTTGTGTCTTAGCAAATGAAAGGAGGGTACGTTTCTGTCCCAATTATTTTTAAATAATACTGATTTTCAGAAGTTGTAATCTCCTCACTGTGGGTCAAGTGGCTCAATGCCACAGTGTTGATTTTGGAAGACTCCTATCAACTGCCCTAGAAATCTTAAAACTTTTATCCTTTATCACTTTGTATACTAAATGGCATTTTCAAAGTTGTTCATTTGAAAATGCAACTCTAAATTTAATTGAATGGGATTTGGGTTTGTCATTAGGCTCACTGGAGGAAACACGTTATACATGTAGGTATGTACTGCAGGGTAGGCAAAGATGTGAAAACAGCAAATTTAGTAGGATTTTCTCATGAAGTGTCTTCTGAGCAAACACATTTTAGCACCTGCTGAGAAAACGTGTTTTATTTCTCTGGGGACTGTGCAAAAAGCTGCACTTCTGCTTTTCAGTTTTACTGTCATCTGTTCCATGTGCATCCAAAAACACAAAATTTGGTCCTACAGACACACTAATGTTAAACTGTTTGCGGTCAGATTGCCTCAGAGGTAGTGACCTATGTTGGAGTCAACTGACAGCTGCAGTGACTCTTAGAAACAATGCTGCTGTGTCTGCTGCAGATCTGATTCCCTTCCATAGTCAAGAGTGCCTGCAATGGAGATAATCCTAACTGGTCAGCCTAATCTGGATCCTAACTGTGGAAGGGAGGGTGTAGGGACACAGGCTTCTTTGCAGACTGGCATCCCATGCTTGTTTCTGACTCTTCTCCAGAGCTTGTACACCCTGCTCTCCTTCCTCGTCACCCCTTGTTGCAACAGGATTAAATGGAACAAGTTTGCTTTCCTGTCCATCCTCGTGTTTGGGGTGTGGATTTACCCTGTAGGCTATCCAGGAGGCCTTTGATGGAGTGCTTAGGAGCTTGGGTTACTGGGCCCTGACTTTGAGAATGACACTTGCATAGGGCAGAGGGAGAAGCAGTGGTTTGTGTCCTTCCTTTCAGCGTGTGCCTACCAACCATCAGTCAGCATTCAGGCACACACAGTGAATGGTCTCAATATCTTTGTGCCCCCACTGACAAAATTGCTCACACAGACAAAAGGCTGCACAAAAAATGAAAAGGATGTCTTGAAATAATATTATATAGTGCTGTTACACATATCACAATGCCTTCAATTCCTGGAAAATGCTGAAAAAAACAGTACTTTTTAAACCACTTCTTTCCTGCACTGGCCTGCAATACATACAGCCAAGGGTTGGTGCTTGTATTCTCTGGCACAGTTTGATGATCTGCACTGCTCCACTGACCATAATTATGCTGTCTGAGCATTTTCCTGTTCCTGTTCCTGCTTAAGAAAAATACTCTTGTCTGTAATAATTTCTATTTCCATCTGTTTCCATCTTCTTAAGACTTCTCTCTCCTGTTTCTTGGCTAACTGGAATTGCTTAACACTGTGTTCTGGGAGCAGAGATGTCACCAAACAGAAGTTTCAAAAGTCCTTCTTGTCCAAAAATATAGTGGATTTGAAATACCACCTTCAAAAAAAGATAGTGAAATGATCAAGGAGATGGGGGACTTTCCCAAGAAAAAACCCATTGTCTTATTAATTAAAACGTATCAAACTACTATTTGAAATAATAACAAGAGAACATTTGATGACCAAAGGTAAAGAGTTTCATCACATATTCTCTTCTGTGAAGAAACATTTCTCAGACTTGTAACTACAGCCATGAAATTTTTCTGTGTCTAAAACTACGAATTTTGTGGATTGTTGCTAAGAATATGTTTACACAGTTGGTAACTTTAATTGCATTAAGACCACTAAACTGTAGCAGATGAATAAGGGTGCCACACTATATTGGAGAGGGTTATTAATTTTATATATTCTAGTTTGGAACATTTATTGCTGTAGTACAGCATGTAAGAGTTACTTCATAAGTTTGTGGTCATATAAGCCTGCATCCTTCTACTCTCAGAGTATATTGGGAGAAAGAATTCTACATTTAATATCAAACACTGGATTTCAGAATAACTGTTTCTACTTTTGTTGTTGTTGTCGTCATCCCTTTAGATTTAAAGTATAAAATAAACTCAGACAGAAGTGAAAGCAGAAAAAAAATCTGATAGGAGTCTACATGTAAAGAAACACATATGTAAACTTGCATATCCATTATACTGCATTGTGTTATTTATAAACATGTATAACTTTTTATATTATTCTAATAGAGAGCAAAAAGGTCTCAGAATTGAGGAAATTACAATCTAAAATATTTTGTGATTAAAAAAAGTTTCTGACTGTTAGTTTAGAAATAATATACATGAATGACAGCTGTACAAAATATTTAATTTCTGGTCGTTAGTGGATTTTACCAATGGCTGCATCATGGACTTTGGTACTTGAACCTTTCTCTGTGTTGTAGAGAACTACCTGGGGTTATGCCATACATTTGAAGCAGTCCTGTTTATTATTGCCATAATGATGTTGAGTCAGGACTATGTTTATAAATAGGCTGATGAGTGAAGACTAGATTGCTGTATACTGTTTGTAATTTGAAATTGTTGACAAGGTTATTTGTATAGCTTTTGCTATGAAATGTTCATAATATTTAGCAAATAGGAAGTCTTTCAGGGAAAAATTACTGGTTTTTGAGATATCTTTTCCTTTAGGGTTGTGATTTCTTTCAAGCTTAACCTTTCCTCATCATTCTGTTACAGGAGAATTTCTTCTTTCGTGAAAAAAAACTCCTCAAAGCGTCATGAGCTCCTAAAAAAAATTACAGATTTCAATTATTATTCCCATTCGTGGTGGAACTGATGCCACCAACACCTTCCTAAATCAAAGTTCATAGTATAATTTCATTTGTTTTAGCGTTTCCCGTTGGGGTGTTGTACCAGCTCAGCGAGTGACGTACTGTTCGTACACGTGTCTGGAGGCACCCACCCCTCACTTGTCCTTTTCTTCCTCAGGTATCTGATGCAGACTAATGTCACAAACGTCACATGAGATAGACCTTTGATCTGACCCAGAATTGCTTTGCTTTAAGTAAGCTGATACTTAAGAATGCCAGAGTAGAAAGAAATGCCACAAGAGGGAAGCAACATTTTGAGCTTGGTTTAGAAATGACTTCCAAGCCTGCCCAGGTGTCTGGTGGAGCTGTGCCGTGGGGCTGCATTTCAAAGTGTTCTTCGTGCACTGGTTGTGAATGAACAACACGTCAAATTCGTTCAGAAAGTGGGGCTTTCCCAGAAACTGGTGTTCCATCCTGTGGACTCAGCAAGGTACATGACAGGTATAGATGTTTAAAAACATCATCTGTAAGGGCATTGGTCTATGATCTGCAATTAGCTACATTTGTTATTTTTCAGTGTTTTCTTAGAGCTGCCTTTTTTTTTTTTTTTTTGAGGTAAAAACAAAAGAATCCCAACGTGTTGGATGTGTATCATACGTGTTTAGTACTGCTTTTGGTTAAAAGCTGAAATTGTTGAAATTTTGATTTATCTGTAATTTTCAACACATCCCTGGAAAGAGATTATCTAGCAGAGAATACCTGTAAGACTATATATGTGAATCATACTTCTATCTCTTTAAAAAGTAATGATGGGAAATAATTTACTTTAAAATTTTTTTCAGGATGTATTTAAATCTATATATTTGTGGGCTATATGTGCACATCATTTGTACCAGTAATACAAAAGGATATGTACCAGTAATACAAAAGCTGGTAGTTCATGCTGACATTTCAAGCAATACAAAGAATTCTTTTGCTTCTGTGTTCTTGATGTGTAATATCTATTCATTAAAGCATAGATATGTCATATTCCCATGTGTACCTTCAGAATATTATTGCTTGAGCCAGAGGAATCAGATGAGGAAGTTATATACTGATAAAGGTAATTAATTATATCAGCCAGATCAGTGATTTAGAGAAGGACCTGCTTATGCTTATGAAATGTATGGTAAGGTAAATTAACTGAATTGATAACGTATTTTTAGGTTATTGTCTGTATTCTGAGAGATTTGCAAAATAATAAAAAGCCATGAAACTGAGAAGTGAGGAACTAAATAGGAGAAATGGCAAAGCTGTGGTAGCAGGTGTCTGGGGAAACTGAAGTGCCAGAATTGTGACGAAGAAACCGAGACCTAGTGCTCTGTCAAGGATATCATTGGAGAGTACCTAAAATATGCAATGGCAGTGAGTGGAGGAGAATGGAAAGCAGGAAAGCTAGTATAAGAACTGTAACATATATAAAATATCTTCTTTTTTCCTCTCAGAACTCCTGGCTTTTAGGAATAGAAGGAGATTGTCAGGGTTTGAAAAACCAGGCATGGCTTGTGGAAGAATAAAAATGAAATACTTTTTGAGACATATTAGGTAATACTGTTCCATTATAATTTTTAGCAGCAGTCTCAGTCCAGACCAAGCTGGCTTTGGGCAGGGAAACTGACCTGCCTACCTGCCCTGGAGAATGTCCTTCCACCCCTCTGTCCTCCAAGGGGTTGATAAAATAACCTGTGAGATGTGGTCTGAGTAGTCCTAAACTGTAGCATCCTACAGGGAAGCCGCTGTTAGTGTGGCAAGAGACTGGCCATGGTATGGCCTGAATTCAGAGCATATCTGAATTTTACCTCTAAGAATTATAAACAAACATCAAGACTGTAAAGTCAAAGTGTATTTACACTGTGGGTTGTCAGAATGGTGACAACTGAGCAGTCTCTGAAACAAGATGTAGCAGAGCTGCACCTTGAGACAAGACACTTCTGGTCATGTACAGCTTCCAGTAAAGCAGCTTTCTTGCTTCTGGCAGCTGAGCAGCTCCTGAGCTTGCTGATAGCTCCTCAGTTCCTGTACTGTACCCAGTGCAAGCGTACAGGTGCTTTGAAGCACTGAAAATGAGAGAAAGCTAGCATGAAGGTTGCTTGTGACTCATGATCTCATAAATATGTACATTATGATGCTGTCTGTATTTAGGTAGTTACAGGTGATCTATCCAGAGAGGCTCTCTGATGCCCTGAATCATGTGTTGACAAGTGTTAATCCCATCTGCATGTAGTTATGCACAAGTACTGTCATGTCAGTGTCAGTGCTGTTGCTAAAGTACTTCTACATTCCTCACATTGGTGTTACTCTTGGAAAGGGCCTTTATAGGGAAGGTGCTAGTAAAAAGGTATTTATTTGCATGCTGAACGCAATTTCTGCATTTTTGGGGGAGCAAATATTTGAATTATGTATTTTTGGCAAATTTATTAATTCTATGGGTTGCCACCTGTAGCTGTACTACAGGCTGTTGGGTTTCAGGTCTTGAATTCTATTGCACAGAGGTCTGCTGTGGCACTCCTACCAAGTGTAACTTCATCTTTCGCCAGGCCAGCTGTGCTCAGCAGCCTCTCCTGAAGCTGTTTCAAGTGACTGGTTGCTACAGCCCCAACTGTCTGGCTTGCAGCTGCATCAGGCCCTCCTGCTGCAGTCCCTTAACTTCTCCTTGCAGCTCACCTTGTAACTTCTCTACCTTGCTTGTCTAGCTGACCCCATTTTTAAGCACCACAGTTTTCATTGTATAGTATCTTATCTCAACTTGTTGTTTTCTCATTTCTGAATTGAATGATTTGGTTTAATACTTCATTATCTTAGAAATACTGCATAGACCACCTGACATCACAGTACAAAAATATGAGCTAATGAATGAAGCTCCACAAGCTTATAGAAAAGCAAAAAGAATTTGTGTTTCCACTCATTTTCACAGAGGCTAGTCTAAAGCAAGAAGAATGAAACGTCTCTCTTTCAGAGAGCATAAATATATGTTGATAACACACTGTAAATTAAATATTGTATTTTTTTCAAAAACTGAGAGGACTCCAGTTTGGACACTTGGAGCAAAATGAGCCAAGACACCTCTTCTGATTTTTGCCTGGTGTACTTGAGCTGGAGCACATGTGGAATTCTGCTAAAATGAGATTATAAATTAATAGCCCTTCACACTTCATTGCTTGAATGAGCTAGAAATTATTTTCTTCTGGTTTTGAGCCCCAGGTGCAACGCTTTCTGTCAACCAAATGTGATTTTTCTAAAAGGGAAGAAAAAGGAGTGAATCGAAACTACAACAACCTCTTCTCTGTGGTCTGAGTACAGCCATGTAATAGAGAAAAGGAAAGAACATCAACTGACAGAGCAGAGGAAAAGAATCCTGTCCAGACATATGATGTTGGTGAAGAACTGATTTGTGATTTGGGCAACAGTTTCCACTTCTGGTCCTGCTTCTGGCTTTGTGTAGAAACATAAGCAGGTCATTTGGATATATGTCCTAAATAGGTTACCTATTTCTTTGATTTTTGGTACCCTAATTGAGTTGTTGTGTGACTGATATTCTATTGCTGTTTAGGCTGGTCCAGACTACTTACAAAGATAAATATTTCTACTTTCGCTGAAACTTAGTGAGATGAAGCTGACTGTTACAGTCCCTCCAGCTGGACCAGTATAGGCTTTGTTCTCAGAGGCTGATCCACCCTTGCTCTTCCAAGAAGGTTAATAGATATCTAGTATTATTTAATATTAGTCTGTCACTCTGTTATTGAAAAGTTTCTGTGATATATCTTGCTTAACCTCTATAAAAATGAGCATATTGTTTTCCAATATTAAAGAAACTCTTAGACTGTTACCTCTGCCCCACCTCCTCAAATGACAATCCATAGATGGCTGAGCATGGTAGGGTACCATGAAAAATGATTGGGCAAGATTGACTAATTCTGTAATTTTCTAATTTAGAAATGGTCCTGAACATGCTGATGCTGATGTGTAATGGAAAATCATGGGGCTGAAGAAGAGGAGACTCTGGAGGCAGTTCTAGTACTGATTTATATGTTGTATATACAGACATAAACCAGCTAAGACAACAACCTCTGTGCCTCTCTCTGTGTTTTCCTAACTGGGATAGGGAGGACAAAATGTGCCAAGGAAGATACTCAGACAGCTTGGAACTGGTTTCCATTGCAGACGTTGAGGGCATTGGGAAGATAATTCGGGATTTTCTCCAACATCTTCATACCCTATCAGTTCTTTGGTGACCTCCTGTCGCGGTCGGGGTTGGTCAAAACACGACACGTCTTCTTCTGAAAACTGGACCTTTATTCACTTTTGCAAACACGGCTGCGACTTATATACACCTCTACTATCTACATAAGTTCGTGCACCATTGGTCTTCATTTACATAAATAACTCACAATTGGAGACATACATTACGTATGTAAAGTAACTATGATTCAACAGGTCAGACAGGAATTCTGTTCTGTGTCACAGCCTTTCCTTTCGTGTCCACCACCTTGCTAGGGTGCAGAGGTTCCATCTTCAGTTCCTACTGTTTCCAGAGACCCTAGACCAGCTGGGGCCCCCCACAACCTCCAGATAATATCAACTGGTATTTCATCTGTTTGAGAATGGGATTGTTTTTAGTACGAAAGGACAAAATTAATTTATTTCATTGGAGTTTATGGATGTAATTTTCATGAAAAGGGAAAAAACCCTTCAACTCTGACAATATGTCTGTAACCCTGAGGTATTCCTCATAATTGCAATAATGATAATTCAGTCTAACAGTGGTATGTCCATAAGGAAAACCTTTTGTTGTATATTCTTTCTGTTCAGGCCAGCGGCAGGAATCTAGTCCACAGAACCACAGGAACTAAAACATTGCCAAGTTAGTTCCCACTTTAACCACACCTGTAATACTTTAGCATTATAACATCTGAAGTGCCACCATTGCTGTTTGAAAAGTAGTAAGACCTCAGGAAGTATCTGGATGTTCGGACTTGATCAGAGAATATCAGAGAAATTGTATATTTTGTGTATTTTTGTATATTTTCAACTTTTGAGAGAACTGTATTGCTACTATTTCTAGTATATTTCTCAAAGACCGAATACTGTTTTATTTACAATCTCCAGTGACTTCCAGTGATTCTTGGTATCTGTTTTCTCTCAATAAGCTCTGCCAAATGTAGTTTCTAGTTACATCTTTATTTTTATAAGAAATATAGACCTGCAATCAGTTATTTCCTGTCAACTTTATTTAGTAGCTTTATACAACTGCAGTTGAAGAGGTTGTGTGGTGAGAAAGGCCACTGAAATATTTCTGTTCACTTAAAATATTGTTCATTTAAAATTTTAAGGCATGCTGCAAGACAGGTAAGACACTTGCCTATGTACTGCATCTCAGATGTCTTAATTGTGACCTATAATCAGATGGTGGGCTGATAGGAGGCAAGTCACTCGGATCTAAAAGCTATACTTCACAGGACTGAATAAAATATGATATACATTGCTCTTCACCTGAACATATCAACAGCGTGAATGGCTTCTGTGTTGGGTTTGGGTTTTTATCTCACCTAGAACACCGCTAGTGTAATTCCAGCTTGCATCTCCCTGTCCAGTTTGGAAAGATAATTTGAAAAGGTCTTCTGTGTGGCTACAGTCATAGGAGAATGTGATGTACAGGAACAGTTTCTCCCTTTTACATTTTCCTTTATGCATTGCTTTCAATATAAACTGATGACTAAAATATAAATTCACTGTTCATCTATGGAAAATATCAAGTGTTATTAGTCTTAAATAGTGAGTGGCATATTTTGCCAAGATAGACTGTCATAAATTTTTGGCACTTTTCAAAACTGTGGCAAAGCTTGGTTAGAATATTGGATTGAATTTCCTTAGTACTAGGAAAAATGCCCAGTTATAGATTTATAGTGTTGGAATGTGTTTGTCTGTGTTTGCCTGGCTAAGTACTTGTTTTGACATGGGAACAGAGATGGGGAAGGTGTTATAATTAAACTGTGGCTTCAGGTTCAAATACATGTGGTTTATGGTGGTGCCACCAAGCTTTTAATGCTGTGATCTTTCCATTCTTTCATTGCTAAGCTTTGGCAAAACACTTCAAAAATTATTTCAAAACACTAGTTTTGCTTGCCGTTAGGTCCGAGATGACACAGGGAACAGTCTAGTTACAAGAGCAGAAGTGAGCTTCTGAGAACTTGGAACACATTATGCTCCTTGGTTGTGAGGGGGCCTTTCCTTCTTCTCAAGTAACTGTGTCATTGCAAAAGTCCCGCTGGCTCATGGCTGAGTGGAAGAGACACTGCTGCAGTGCAAGTGTCTGTTGCCCCCTTTCTGCTGCAGAAGTGTAATATTTTCTGCTGTAAAAGGAGGCAAGGTGGTGTTGCTTTGCTGAGAAAATATTTCCTATATCCTCCTGTGAACAGGAGAATATCCAGAATTCATTCTAATTAGTAGGAAATGGCTGTCTCTGTAAATATTTGATGCCTGGGTAGACTTTTGTTGTAGCTTTTCTATGCTAAAAATGAGTAAATAATTTATAAAAATGTGATTTGAAGTAAAATTCAGATACTTTTTTATTCTCCTTTGGAATGTATACAGCTACCAAGGAAGCTTCCTGTAGACACTAGAGTTATGTAGTGAAAATCTCTTTTGGTCTCTTTTCAGTATCATTTTATATTGGGAGGTCCCACTGTATGAAGAGGTGTCTTCTGAATTTGCAGCCCTGGCCTTTTACAGTTTTGGCAATAAGTGGAGATTTTTCAGTGCCATTTAAGCTACATCAAGAACTAAGGAAAGCGAGGAACTAAATTTACATATTAGACATAAAACATTTAGCCTGAGAGTCAGCTCTGGCATTTAAAGGATATAGGGTAGTAGAAAACCATTATGGTATATACCGAGGAGGGGAGAAAACCATCTCTGCTTGCTAAGTATTCGGAAAGGAGTCAACTACCACCTTTGCTTTTTCAGCTCAGAGCTTTTATGAAATCCAGGTTTAGTGATTATTGAACACCATAATTACAAAAGATTTTGCCATAGGAATTTACTTCTGACTCAGCTACAAAGGAGCTAAGAGGTGATCCAGGCCTTTGCATCTGATGTATAGGAACTTGTCCCTGTATTTAAATGCTGATGTGTGTGACAAACTGAAAAGTGAATTTTCCACATTAGGTTGGTTACCTTCATAATGAAGAAATAACAGAAAATAATGGGAGTGGAGGGGAGAGAAAAAAAAAGGTGTTAATGTGTAACATTTCTAGTTCTTGCAGTTTGAATTAATGCAA
This sequence comes from Cephalopterus ornatus, assembly GCA_013396775.1. NCBI lineage: Eukaryota > Metazoa > Chordata > Aves > Passeriformes > Cotingidae > Cephalopterus > Cephalopterus ornatus. Next base: position 640,754 of record VZRE01006406.1, on the reverse strand, counting down.
GTGCAGACATTTCAAGTGGAACACCTCAGCATTACAAAGGTAACAGCTCTCACAATTGAGAATTTATTCATATGTCTCAGGAAAAGGCATTGGCTGTTCTTGGAAGGCAAGGATCGACAATTTCAGTTTGGAGTTATTAAAAGTTATGAACAAATGAAAAACAAATGTTAGAAATTAATCTAGATCTCAGTCTTCATTACAAAATACTTACTTGGTTTAAGATTATAAAATTTTTCTGCATATACTATAAATTCCTGGTAAAATAAATAGCATTTTTCACAGCAGTGAAAATTAGTAGATGTTTATTTCAAGCAAAGGAGATCAAATGCTGCCCACACCACAATTAAACAGAGCCTGTAATTATGTGTTCCTCAACACAGCTCACTTATTACCCAGGATCTTCCATAACAGCATGTTGCTATATACAAATGGTAAACTCAAGACTTGACAACTCATACCCAATTTGCAGGTGAAGGTTTCTCATTTACCTAGCAACCTGACACAGCCAGAACTGGCTTTTGAATTTGCACGTGTGATAGAGAGAGATTTTGTGATGAAAGATGTCAGTCCAGATTTTAGAAAACAGTCCCCAGAGCTCCTGAGCTGAGAGCAAAATTTATTTTGAGTTTGATCTCGGATGAATTTCTAATCACATTAGCTATAAAGGCAGCCTTTTAATTTCACGGTCCCTGGGAAGATGGAACTTTAGTAAGCTGAAAGCATTGTGAAACAGCTTCTGCATAAGCATCTGATACTGTAAGGCTTGGACTATCTACACTGAAGTGATGGAGCTGTAATTAAATTTCTTTCTTTGGAAGATGTGCTTCCAAATTATGGATGTTTATAATTGAGTTATAGCTTATGTGCCAGTTTTTCCTGAACACAGTTATAAATAGCAATCTTATTTGCACTGATTATTAAAATGTTATGACAGCAAGACAGTATGCTTAGAAAGGACTTAAGTTCCAGTATTCTGATATATCTGTGGTATGAGGTTGGTTTTATTATCTGCACTCTCATAAAGAGTGCTCCTGAATGTAGTGTGATGTTTTACATAGTGTTTTTCCTGGCATAAATTTAATAATGAATAAATGATCCCATGACTGCATTCAGTGGGATATTTGAAACTTCTCTGATGGGAAGTATGTGGAAAATGCAGTTGTACTGGCATTCTTGAGAGTGAACTTGTTCAGTGTTTTGGGTGTATCAGCTGAGTCTGCTGTGGAGTGAAAAATACAATGGTGCTGCTGCAGGAGGAAGGGCTTTAAGCAAAGCTCAAGATTTCAACATGATTTCAGGACTGCTGAAAACATATAAACCTGTGAGAGCAGTTCATTGCACAACCTCAGCAACCAGCTCCAGAGAGGGTTTGGACTAGTGTCTTGGAACTCCTCTGTCCTGTGTTTGAAAGTAGCACCTCTCTTCTATTATTGTTTTGGCAAGTGGGGAAAGAAATATTTGATGATTGTATTTCAGAGGTAGGATAGGACACTAGTAGAGACTGCACCTTGACAATTTCACTACAAAGATTTAGCAGCTTCTCAGAAGCAATCGAGACAGACCTGTGGCTTTAAGTGTTGGTGGGAGCTAGGTTATATCAGGCTGTCATTAGGCTGTCAAAGCCAACACTGATTGAAAAAAACAGAATATGGTAAGAGACTTGATGCAAAGTGTAGTGGAAAAAAAAGTTTACTTCAGAGCAGCAAAACAGAATTACTACGATAAACCCTTCCCAGGTAAGCCATTTTGTCTCTTTTGCTGTGGTAATCTCTTCCTGCTTAGAGAACAGGTTTAGTACTGAACAGATGGAAAAGAGCCTTCCATCAAGTTAGTGGAGGTATTTGGTGCGGACGTCAGGGAAGCTTACCCATGGATGGCTGCTAACTGCCCCTGGTATATCTGTGCTGAGATGTCCTAGCAGAATGCAGAATAACTGTGTTTATTTCCCAGAGCATTTATAGCCTCGTAGACCCAAAATCTAACAGAAAATAAGAATGTCAAGTGTTGCACTAGTGAGAACTAGAATGGAAAAGGCAACAAGCTTTTGCTGGTGGCGTGTCAGAGAGCCTGGCTTCAGTCTGATGAAGCCGTATGAAGAAACTTTATTAAGGCAGAGACCAGAAGCACTGGCCAGGAGACACACAGGATTTTAGTCTCCCCTTGTCTTGCAATTACGCTTTTTCTGTTTATCCATTCTTAGTGTTTTGGTCCATTGGGAATTACCCGCTTTGTGAAGAGGCTTGAACAGGCCAGTTCATCTGGTTTAGGTGGATCAATATAGACCTTCTCCAGTTAAACTGTTTGAGTGCTACGAACTCAGGCAATTTTTGCAATAGCAAGTAGTACAGTATAAGAGTAACAGATTTTAGAGTGGAGGTTGGTACTAGGGATATGACATCCACACCGTGCATTTAAGGAATTTTAACACTTTGGACAACGGAATTCATATGGCAGAGCACCTTAGTTATTCTTTTGAGAATCCAACGCTTGAATGCCCTTATCAGTGGGGAACCCTTGGCCTCAGTTCAGTAGATTTCTGTTTGCCTCAATATTGTAGTAGATCAGATTCATGTATATCACAGAAACAGAGGACATATTCTTAGTTAACTTTATATTAATTCTCTCTACATTTTCTCTCAAAATGATGTCCTGTTAGACCTAATTGCTTTGCAAGAAAGTCCTTTGATATTTTCTTTACTTATCTAGTTAAGTATTAAATTAAACCCAGAATAATATTTACCTATGCACTCATCAAATTCCTATCAATAGGAATAGAAATTTAATGGGTAAAAATCCCTTCAAATTCATCCAGTTTCTTACCAATAGACTGGAATTCAGAAAGCAATTTATAAATATATACAATATTTTCCCAGCTAGCAGGTGAGGGGGGAAGCTACATGGAAGAATAATAACAACCATTACGTGAAGAACAGCAAGACCCTCTGTATTAATCTGAAGTCTTCTTGGTTTCATTGGCTCATAGAGAAAATTCCCTAATATTATTTCTGTGTAGTACTACAAGAGAAATAATATACTTGAACATCATGGATAATATCCCTCTAAGTGAACTTAGTTTGTCACAAAAACCATTAAGGCATTTCCCAACTGTTATATCTGTATTTGCTTATTCAGTACTGTATTTAAATTCTATTTAAATTACTTTCAACATAGCACTTTGTTAAACCTAAATTGATCCTTAAGCAGCAGATGAACCAGTTCCAAAAATACACCATACAAGCAAAGAGGTTTTGTATTCTGGAATAAGTTGAACTTGTACTTTTCCTAGTAATAAGGTTGTCCCTGTCTGTTCTGAGCAAGAATATCACCCAGCTGAAGAGCTGTCAGCTGATCTGAACCACAGCTCTTGTAAACATTCCAGGATCCTAATCCTGAGGAAGTTCCACCCACATCAATTAATGCTGTTCACACGAGCAGGTGGTTTCAGTTCTCATTTTTCCTAATTTATTAACAGAGAAACAGTCAGAGTACAGCAGTGTAGTAGTCATTCAGTGGAGAAGCAGAAAATAATGAGAAACTTACGGCTGGTGCATTATTTTGAATCGGCTCAGCTCATAGTCTGATATATTCTGAAAAGAAAGAAAATAGGTTTTATATTTTAAATAAAGGTTATTTTAATCAAGAGCAACCCATGAAGTGAATGACATGACATTTTTAAGAATGAACTAAGCAAAGACCTGAAAAAACAGTTTTTAGTTTTGTAGCTACATACATGTCTCATCTTGGTTAATGCTTAACTTTTTGTTACTGGCCTGTTGAAACATTTCTAAAAAGCTGGTAGCTAACACTATTTTAAACTGGAATTTTACTGGGCATGTGGCAGATTAAATTAGGCTGGTTAATGAATCATTCACAAAGTGATAAGCAAGCCATTTAATATGGTCTCTCCAGCACAGAATTTCTTTGGGTTTCTTTTACTGAAATCAGCAGATTAGTATAACAATGGCTGAGTGGAAGATACTTTAACAATGGTTGGGATTTTATTAACTCCATGTTTGGTCTGCTTTTGTGCTAAAGTTCTGCATGACTTCTCAACCCCTGCAAAGCTGGTAAGGAAAAAGGAACAGAATTTGTAGTGTGCCACCTTGGCACATACAGTGTCCATTCTAGAGCTGCACAAGCTAATTCAGGTACTGAAAACAGTTTCACCAAATGATTTCAAAAGTTTGTGTAGCTCTATAGACCTTTGACCTTTCAGCTCAATGTGTCAAGGAGTCCATGCACTGTTTTTGATGTTCAAGCTAGCGTGCAGCTTGCGTTCAAGTCAGAATTTTAAGCTAGTCTAAGTAAAGCTTTTTTTTAACCTATGGATTTTCCTTTAGTGCAAAATTTCCAGTAAAGTCTCTGGGTTGTACCCAGACCGCGTGTGGGATTGTGCATGGTTTCTGTCCAGAAACCTGCCAGTGCTAAAATGCCCTCTTTTGTCAGCATAGATTTCAGCAGATAGGTCAGGCTGAAAACATGTCTATTTAATAGATGCAATTCTAACCCTCCATCTATTTTTGTGTCAGGAAGAGGAAATTAATTTGCCTATTTCCTGTGACTTCCTTGGCACACTTAACAGTGGATGTGAAATCTCTGAAACAGATACTTTCCAGTGAACTCAGTTCACTGTAGTACAATTGATGTTTGCCTAGGTCTATCTGTTTTTCTAAATAACACCCCAGCCATCAGTCCCAAACCAAACTATTTTTGTTTCTTCTCTCACCATCTCACCAGCATGATAAATGTGTTTGTATCAGCCATGCAAATGGAGACACTAATAAAAAGTGTATGAGAGGAGATCAAGTGCAGAACATGTAAGTTCTCAGAGAAAACATATTTCCTCAGTCCGTATTTAAATTCCAGTGAATCTCTGTATTTCTTTGATGTATTTGTTGTGAAAATATGCCATTTCAGACAGTAGAGAACCCCCTACATTTAATGCTTAGCCTGTAATTCTACAGTAACAAAAAAGCAGCTGCAGATCTACTTGTAGGCGGTATGGTAATTAGCAGATGATCTAGCAGATCAGAAATCACCAAATTCCTGGGGAAATTTAAAACTGTATTGAGCCACCTGATTGCCATGCAGGCCCATCTGGGCTTGTTCAGACATCAGCTGAAGTGATGACTCACCAAATTGCCTCTGCATATCAATGACCAGCGGCATTAGGGCCATTTCCTCCCCTACTCTTGCACCTTTTAAATAAGAAGAGGAGGAAGAGGCGGAGGCAGCTATGTTTTTTGTTGTAAGGATTTGATTCTTGCTCCTTCTTTTTTTCTTTGCAAAACAGGTTATTTAAGCGTTTACTTGTGCGCGTTGAGATTGTCGGGGTGTAATTGCTTGGTGATTTCAGACAAATAGGTTGTGTAATTCTCTCTGTCCTTCCAAGATGATGTTTGTTGGAACCTGCTGCCTAAGCGCGTTTGCGTTTCCATACAGGCAAGTGTACGGTCACATCAAGCACTTTTAAAACTGGCAGTGGAGCTTGGTAGTGAAGGAAGCAATGGATCTAAGCAATTCCTAAATTGGTGAATCTTTTATAGAGGGAGTTTTAACTTCATTCCTTTCTTTATTCCGGTTTTTTTTTTCCTCCTGTGACAGCCTTCAGTGGGGGCATTAAGCTACGAGCCTCTCCGAGGTTTGAAGAGGTTGATACCTGTGGGTCCAGCTGAAAGCTGGTTTTGGTTGTGGTTTTTTTTTTTCTTTTCTTTCNTTTTTTTTTTTTTTTTTTTTGTAAAATGCACTATTGATTGAAAATAAGAGCTGCTGCTGCTTTTTTTGCAACAAACTTCTGGTCTTAGGAAAGAGTATGAAAATATCTTGCAAACTCAACACTTCAGAAATTACATGGTAGCTTCTGTAGGAAGTTGACTAATGCTTCTGGGTTTTAATTACCCGTTGCTTCTGTTGTTGCTTATGATATATGTTGTTAGTGATTCATATTGGCATGAATGGAATAAGTTGCAAACGAATATATGTGATAAAGAAGAAGTTAAAGTAGTTTCTTTCCTGGAGGGATTTGAGTTGCCAAATATACAATGAGGAACTAAAGGGACAGATTGGGATGTTTATTTGTTTTATGGTTACAGTTTCATATTAGAGTGCACTTTGGAAAGTGTATAAAAATTATGTTCCCATTTAACCTGCTATTGATTTCCTCATTTCTACTGGCTGCTTCATTCATCCAGCATCAACTTTCTCAGTAGCTCACTTTTTTAGCTCAGTAGCTGAGTAACCAAAATTCTTAGCTTGCAGATCAAGCCAACCAGCATTGTGGAGGGGGAGAGAGATTGTAATGGTGCAAATGTCTGAGGTGTGTCTTTTGGTCCTTTGCTTGCAGAAGCACTTCTTGGACCTGCAGCCTATCCTGCCATAGCTGCTTGCCAGCATGGGTGCTGACAAAGGGGACACCTTACATCAAAAGCAAAGAGAAGGTATATTTCTGTAGGATCTGGAGCTGCAGACCTATAAGTAGGTTTTGTGTATTTTTGTTTGGAGAAGTTTAAACTGGCTCATGCACGTGGACTGTGCAGTACATCCAGAGTGCTCTGGCACGTCTGAGGTGCTCTGGTTCTGGGCGTGTGCTCGCAAACGATCAGTGTGTGTGCGGGTGGCTTATGTGCCTTGACTGGGTGGGACTTGGGCATTTTGCACTCTTGGGGACAGGTAGAGGTTGGCTGGGAGGTGGATAAGGGATAGTGAGCATGCAAGAGGAGTCCTGGTTGAGGAAGCTAAGTGTGGTAGGAAGATAAGGGGAGTGGAATAATATGTTGTAACAATACACAGCATATATGGCACCTTTGCCTGCCCCAGGCGTAGCACTTCTCTGTGGAAGGCTCCTAAGCCATAAACATTGCTGTCACAAGTCATGGGACCTCATGTGTTTTGGCCTCTGCATTTACATTGGATTTTTTTTGCCATGTTTTCACAGTTTGTAGCTGAGGTTATGCAAGGGATGTTTTTAATTTTTTTACCTCAAAAAGTTTTCAGATGTCTTTGAAAACGGCTGTTGATACAGTTGATTGCGTGATACAGTCTTTTCAACTATATTTTTAAGTTCATAGAAGCACATCTTTCCTCTTCCTTACTTTCCAGCCCTTCTGCTAGGTAGGCACCTGTGTAAGATGGTAATGGCTGCAGGTGCAAATAATACCTTGAACAACCCAGGAGAGCTGTAAAGCATCCGTAGGAGTTGGAAAAGGTCAGATTTTGATGTGAATGAGAGTGAGGGGATTCCTTTGACATTATGGTAAACAAACATACTGTGTTGCTAGATAAGCTGTCAATCTCTGGGCAGTAAAGCTGCAGATGAGGTGACAGTCTTGTCATTGCCTTACAATAATGCAGAGCTATCTTCTGTAGCTGTCTGTTCTTATTGTGCGTGACTTTGGAAGTGTTTGCTGTGAAATGAGTTCGTTGTTTTTTGTGTGTGTCTAAGTACACTTGCATGCAATAATGCATAATGAGTTTGACTTCCTCCTAATTTTCTTTTTTTGGAGGCGGGGGAGGGAGGGAAGTAACGACACTTACTTGACATAAAGCAATTTCGTTTTGGTATGCTAAAGTAAATGCATGATACAGAAGTTCTGTATTCACTATGACTAAGTTTATGTTAAGACTAGTTTATGAAAACTGTTTGGTATTGACAAAAAGACTACAGCTACATTTGTCACTTCTGAGACAGAAATTTGGAGTGTAAATAAAAAGTGTCTAAATTTAGGCAATCAATATAAATAAAAATCGGAAAAATCATAGAAATGTGATAAGCCATGTTAATTATATCCTTTATTAATTGGCATAGTAGTCTATCTGTAATTAGTCAGAGAAGATATGACAGTTCTTAGTAAAAATGTCCTTATGGAATATAAAAATACTTATGTGGAATACAAGTAAGATATCAGTGCTGACCTCTAGAAATGAAACCTGAGCTACAGATTTCTGCCAGCAATATCTGGCAAAAACTCAGACTGAGTAAATAATGGAATAAATGCATAGTGGAAAATGTTAGGTCTTTTTTTCTTAGATAAAGGAGAACTGTGCTGTGAGGGGTGGTGGAGGCTGGAGAGAAGAAGGTAAATTAAATTTGAAATCCTTAAAATTAAAGGTCAGTCAAGAAAGAATAACATAATAGATGTTTCTGTTGTGAACGGAGAATAGTAATTTTTAAGGTATTGGTCCATTTTAAAGTGTGTAAAACTGACATCTAGTGGTAGCAAGAGCACTTTGTGGGCAAAGTCACTTTATAGTAAGACCAGTTTTCATAGCAGATTAACAGGTTGTAACTATATTACATACTAAAATTGCAATTTCCTGTACTTTAGCTCGGTACAGAGCAATTAAAACTAAATCTTATTAATAACTCACTTCTATAAAGTGAGGTGCTGATTCATCTTTATGAATGCATGGCCTCCTGCTAGAGAAGGGTCATCCCAATGAACAGTTTCATTAGAAAAGGCTGAAAGGAGCATGAGGATTAAAAAAGATGAGTGTAAGGATTGAAGAATTTCATCAGGATCACTTAAGAAATTGTTTGACAGCGACCAATTTTAGACTTCTTATGGACAAACAGGAGGAATCTGGCTTCAGAGCTGTGATGCGTGTCTCAGGTGTGGCATTATTCACAAATGTAAGCTCCTGGAGGAGGGGAAGGAGGACTTCATGGCCAAAACTGAGATCTCACGTGAATTTGGGCAAGGTGTGTGGTGTCTGAATCAATAGAGCATATAGACATGTGCTTAAATCATTCCCATGTTCATTGGCCAAATCATGGTTGATATCCTTGATTCTCATTAATATTTTTATTCAAAGAGCATTTTAAAAAAAATTATTCTGGTCTCTTGCATGTTTTGTCTAGCTTTTGTTTTTAGTGTCTTTGAAGAAAAAAACCCTTGCTAAAACTCTGTGTGATAGCTACCCCACTGAGGCTTTAATTTAGCTTTGCCTCCATTGCCATTATATACATAATGGGTAAATTACTAAAAACAAGCAAGAGCAAAAATATGCAAAAATGAAATATTAGTTATTTTACAAATTATTTTTTACAACATGGCTTAGGAGTGTGATACCTGTAATCAAAGGGTGCAATTTTAAAAGAACATAGAAAAATATAAAAGCATAATTCAAATCTGTCTTCCAGATAATAAAGTGGATCAGCAAGAGAAGGCTGGGTGAAGACTGAGATAAATCTGAAGGAAGAAGGAAAGCAAAAGTGCTTCAGTGAAAGTGTAATTAGAAGTGGGGAAAAAAAAAATAAATTTTTTTTGAGGTTAGCAGTTTGTGCCAAGATTTGTCAAACTATATTGGTCAATTTTTGGTTGCAAATGTTTATTTTACAATCTTCTTAGTTCATAATAACTGTTGAAAATGTCTGAGGTAAAAAATATTGGTATATAATTCTAATGAAACAAAGCTCTGTGCAGTTTAAGGCTGTGGTGAATCAGTGAATCATATGCTGCCTCTATGATTCCATCTCTCTTGCTTTCAAAACGTGGTGAATCATATTTGTTGAACACAAATGTTGATATTCTGCCGTGAAACTAAAGTCACAGTTATAGAAGTGGTATAAGAAACAGCAGCTGTCATTTCAGATAGGCGAGAGCCTCCTGCTTTAGTGCGAAAGCAGAGCTGAGCAGCAATCCTGTTTGCTGCAGAGCTGCTCTCTAAGCACAAGATTAGTTGTTAACAGTTGTGCCAGCCAGAGCTGGGAGATGCAATCTTATCTGTCCTGAAGCTGGTAATCCAGTGCAGGTGCTTAGCAGTTCTAATATGCTGTTGACCTTTCAGGTCTGAGTGGGAGCACTTGCAATGACAGGAGGCCAGTTGCTGTGTGCAGAGTCACTCTGGCTCTGTCTGTGCTCCCTGGAGCTGCTCCTTACCACTTGGACACTGATGCTTTTCCGAAGTAGCGGAAGCATAAGGATAAGTCATGCTAGTAGCACCAGAATTGTTGATATACATGATGTCCCTAAGATTTCACAGCAGCTCTTTCTGCATTTGGTTTATATAGAATCCTGCATAGTACAAATTAAGTTGTATTGAGAGCAATGTTGCTGCAAGGGAATATATTCAGGAAATACTTGTAAATAGGTCTACTGGGATTGGTTTTCTTGGTCCACTGTGGATTTGTTATCCATCAGGAAGTGCTGCCAGTATTTTGTCCTCAGGCTGTTTTTTAGTTAAAAAAACTCCTCATCTAATGTGTTCAACATGTTATGGGAATTTGAGATGTAGATGTCTCTCATGCTGGAAGGAACGGTAGAGCACTTCACAGTTTTTTAGGACAGTAGGGATTACTTTATTACCAGTGATGGAGATCGATCTGTAGTATTGCTGCTCTGACACTTCAAATGAAAACAAAGGGTTTGTTTAGAATTATTTGATTAGGTTTAATATGCATTGAACTGTATGGTTTTGCTGGAACTCCAAGACCAAGGAGTCTGTACTGCCTTCGCTACCACATGTTTTTAACTGTTGAGATGTTGGAAACTTGTTATTTCCTTGAGAGAAAGATGTTTTCCTGCAATAGTAGCTCAGTGAATCCTTGTGGTTTGCATTGTTCTGAGGAAACTGTGGACTGCAATAGTACCTAAAGTGTGTACATTAATCCCTTTTGCTTTGAAAGAGTTCCAGTGAAAGATTCAATTAGTTGATCCTTTATTCTTTTATGTGCTATGAGTGGGTTCACCTGTGATTTGTTTATGACATAGGGTTTCCAACCCATTGTATGCCCCAGGAGCTGCTTGATCATACTTGACTGTCCAAGACTTTTTGAACCTTATTCAATCTCACATATTGAGTGAATGGTCCCCTCCTTGAAAGCTGGCTGCCGAAATAGCCTTGTCCTAAGACAGTAAAACTCGATCTGCAGCATAAATCTGTTTATATAGTGCATAAAATTGGAAAGTTCATGTTATTTTTCCTAGAACATAGGTGTCCCTGTTATTCTTAGGCTGACCTGATGGAGAAATGAGAGGTTTCCAAGGTTCTTTCAAAAATGATAGTCTTGCTCACTGAGGAATGTTCTGTGGGACGAGCTCTGTATTTGCATGTCCTTATTGAAAGGATATTTACTGGAACACAGAAAATAAAACCACTTCCCATATCTTTATAGTAATGCACCACTATATCCTTAAGCAAATTAAAATGGGTTTTAGTGTTTGAAAAAAGGAAGCAAGCCACCACATACAGAAATAACAACTGTGACCACTAGAAATTTAGCCTCAGAAAAAACCAACAGAGCCTCTGCTGATGTAGGCTGCAGGATTAGGAATCTGGTTTCTTTTTGTGAGAAAAGAGAATTCAGAAGGCCAGCTGAAAGTCCTTTAGCAGAACTATTTATCTCTAAAAATGTTTCATCAATTAAAACAAATTGGTTCTGCAGGGCTCCTTTCACTTCCCTGATGATTAAGAATTTAAAAAATATTTTGCCAAAGTTGAATCAATTTATTTTGATGTTTTTTAATGTAAGGTAAAAGGCACAAATGAGAGGCACATAAATGCTACTACTTTAGTGGTTCTGAAACACTTTATTTTTACTTTTGTGGGAAGCTTGCAACTATTCCTTGTGATTCAGAGCAAAGGAAAATATTTAAGTGTCAGAAGTTCCACATCAAAGAATTAATGGCCTGGAAAATATTTCTAGTCTGTAGTCAAGACACCAGTCACCTGAGATCTCCAAGAAACAGGACATGTTGGAGAAATGTCTGCAGTATGGAGTCCTGCTAGAAACGGAACCGGTGCTTTAGGAACCGACTTTTCCCCAGGACTCAGCCCAAGGTGGGAATGCAATATGCTGTCGACCCAGTTTAATAGCGACATCTAACAGAATTGATGCTGTCAGCTTCTATTAATAACCCTGTCCTTTGACAGGGCTGAACCAGGTCTGAGGCCAGCTGCTGCTTCCAGCTACCTGAATGCTGTTCCAGTAACTGAATGCAGGTAATTTGAGTCAAGTGGTGCCCTTCCGTGTCTAGCTTATGCTGGGAAAAAAAACCCTCTTTCTTGTCTGTGTGGTTATGTGCAGTTTCTTTCTAGCTCATCTTTCCTCCTGAAACAATTTGGTTTTACTATCTGGTATTTCCTTAAGTGAGCAGACGTCTCTGCCATGGCTGGTCTACCAGGCTCTTGCTGAGGTGGGGATATGGAGGCTCTTTCACGATCTTTCCTACCTCTCACAGAGTCACTTGCCCCTAGATAACCTGAGCAAGTTTTATTACCCCATATCATATTTGCGTGTATGTTACAAAACACAGCTGTGATGGAGCCTTCTACTGGATGCCAGTGAGGTGATACCAGGCAGGATGGGGCCAAGCAGTATGAGGCAGCTGAACATAGAGTTCAGTGGGTGTCATTACTAAAAGGGCCAATCTTGCTCCCTCCCTACTCCTTCTGGCTTGGAGGGATGTCTCCTATCCTTGGGCTTACTTCGATGCTTCTCTGATCCTTTTGTGAGTTGAACCAGCTGTAAATTAATCAAGGCAACTCTCTTGAACCAAGGGAAGCTTCTGGCTTGAAAGGCAGGGTGAGATGGAGAAAATAGTTTGTGAGGAGACCCACCCCCATCCCCGGCAGCAGCCTCTTCAGTTGGCTGTGCTTCTGTGAAATCTCCCACTGAAGCTATGTTTTTAACAGCTGCCTTAAACCTCCTGGAGAGTTGTATTCTCTAGGCACTGTGCTTCCCCTACTTCATCCATGCTGGCACCAGCTGTTGTATGGTGAACTGGATTAAGAAAGAGGTCTGGCTGAAAAATAATCATACAAAAATAAAAATTTTCATCTGGATAAAACCTTGATGCACCAAGAGCTGGTGCTAGCAAAAATTGGTGTGTAATGGATACATGTTTGCAAAGGTGGAAGGTAGAGCAGATATGAAACAATCCCTTCAGTTAATCTAATTTGCTTACTGAAGGAATGAGGGGAGCCAAGAGCTAAAGTGGTTGTGGTGGTGGCAGTGACATTTTCAGTATTTGAATATTGACTTAGTAGATAGAGTAATGTCTTGGAACAATGGCTGAGGCTGTTTTGGTGAAAGATGCTCTGTGCATTGCATTGAAATAGAAAACTATTTTCTGGGTGCTAATTGTTTCCATCCTACTCTCATGAGGGAGGCTGAAAATAACAACAGGAAATAGCAGAGCAGGAATCAATTCTCAGGTCACTGGCAGGTGAAACTGGCAAAGACCCTCGTTTCTTGGGGAAAGTTGTCATAATCTTACTTAAATGCTGCAATACAAGCCAAATAACTGAATACAGAGGCTCCACAAGTATCTCAGGCTGTTGGGAGCAATGGGATCAATTTTGGAGAATCCCAGAAAGTGGGGGATTTAGGGCCTTCAGCTCTCCCCTGCTGGCCAAGGGCCTGGGAACTGTGCAGATGTGCTCCCTGCTGACACTGCCTGCAGAATCAGCTGCCTTCCGCTTTCCTGCATCTGGACAAAAAGAATAATTATCACAAGAAGTGCTGGGAAATAGCTGAGTCTGAAAAAGCTGTAGAGAAGGGGTATGAGAATCATCTTACCTCTCAGAGCAAATACTATGGCAGAAGCTGTCACCAGCAGTCAGCTGCAACAGCAGTCCTAAAAGCAAAACCTGTACGTGAGAGTATTCTTGAAAGATTAAGAAAGAACATCTGCCTAATTGTAAGCACATTAGACTTCATTAAGGGAACTAGAAGTAGAAAATCTTAATGATAAGAATAAATGCCCTTGCTGAGTCAGAAACCAAATGTGACTTAGTTCATGTCTGTCAGCTCTAAATGCTCTGACGGCTGGTGCCTTCTGTTTGCAAATAAACCACCTCATAAGCTCCTTGTCCATTTACATTGAAGAAATAATTTCATATGCCCACCTGGAAATCTGCCAAACTACTTGACTTTGAAAGTAACCCCTGGAGAGTAGGATAGATTTGCTGTACCTTGTTTCATACTGGTTTATATTTTTGAGGTAGTGCTTTAGTTCCACTGTTTAGCCTCATTTTAGTAATCACAATGGTTATAGCTATCTGGTATAGATACTCTTTAATTCATACAGTCATGAAAATGTTAGGTATGTATATCTGTAGGCATCGTGAAAATGAGCACTTGATTTGTTTGATTCAGGTTACCTCAACCACAGCAAGCAACATCACTAATAATGAGTAATCACTGACTCTGTCAACCAGATCATGACTGCTGCATTTCCATGGCTGAAATAACTTTGTGAAAAGGTAGACCTTAGGGTGCTGGCAGTCACAGCAAGTAAGAGAAAGCACACCATATGTAGTTGTGATAATTTTGGTAAGCAGCTGAAATATCAATATTCAATACAATGAAGACCTCTTATGTGCTTGATGTAAGTTGCTGCAAGAACTCAACCTTCATGACTGTTGTGTTGAAAAGGCCATCTGCCAATAATGCATGAAACATGTGACACTGGCTCAAACAGAAAAAGCTATTTCTGCCACTGGAGAAAGGCATGGGTGGTTGTTTGTCTGTATATGTCTTCAAAGTATGAACAACATCTGTGTTGGGTCACGGCATGGTGAGTGTGGATGAAGACTTCTAAGATGGGGTAGAAGATGGGTATAGTAGAGAGTGGTGACCTCTCCTGGTCTGTGATACAGTGCAGAGTGCTGCTTAGTGGTTTATGGCCAGGGCAGCCCCAAACTGTGAGAGCCACTCCTTGAAGGGGTGAAGCCAAAGGCTAGTGTGTTATTATTCAGTGCTTACCAGTGACACAAAGAGCTTTAGAAACTTTCTCAGTAAGTACGTGGCTACAAAGTGGTTAAGGGTACTTGATTTAAACATCTGCTTTATTTTTCTCAGTCTGGAAATTTGAAAGACAGCCTGTAAATATAGCACTCCCTCCCCCACATCCCAATGTCCCCTGCTTTTCTGGGATGCCATTAAGTTTGTTAGTGTGTTTAAATGGTTTAATTGAAAGTCTTTTCTGGTCTAATGCAATCAACAGTGTCTTCTGTCAGTGCAACATATCTGATGCTAATGATGCTTCTGGATGATAGATGTTGTGGGGACAGCTATAAAGGTAAAGAGTAACTTAATTTGAGAGGTTTGATTTCCTTTTACTTTACCTATCGTGAGCTGAACAGATAATGTCAGTTAGAAAGAAGCAAAGGAAAAGGTGCTTTGAAAATATCTCCCCTTCCCTGTTTAACAGTATAATGACCTATTTGTCAAATGATGAGTATTTATCTAATACATCTTAAACTGTTAGTTGATTTCAATAGGAAAAAGGAAATGTAGTTTTGAATACGGGACTCATCATATTAGGTTAAACAAAGTTGCTGTGTTCATGTGCATATATATTTCTCTTCAGAGTATTAGTATGTAAATGATACAGTATTTGTGTTTTTTATACATCTGTATTGCTGTTTGGTCTTCACACACATTTATTTATTTGGATTTCATGCTGGATCTGCGTACTTAATCAAGGTCCTGGGGTCCCCAAAGTATATTCCCTTCCCTCTCAGCATGATGAATCTTTGAAAACGTAAATATCAGTCTTTTCTCTTTGGCGCTTCACGTTAGCCAGTGAAGCCCATGTCTGTCTGAAGTTCTCAAATATTCTAAGTATTCAGACTGTATAATCCTGCTCTTCGTATATTCTGCAGTGATTTTATAGCATTCACTACTGTTCAGGAATGGATATGAAACAGACTTCCTTTTGGCTCTTTCTTGAAGTGATCCAAGTTATGTGTGAACAAGGCAATTAGAGTGGGTTATAAAAATGATGCCAACTGTCATTGAAATGACTGTCCATAAGCATACATGCATCTCCTTTAGCAGTTTTTGAAATTTAGGTTACAGTAGCTAGCAAGCGTGAGTCTTGAAGCGAAAGAAATAGTAGAATATGTTTTTAAAGTATGTAAAAATAAATAGTTTTGTTTCAAAGCTTTGTAAGTCAATGACCCAGCATGTTGTTGACAACTAAGATTAAATGCTTACAAGAAATCTCAAATTTCCACTGACATAAGGCACTGTTTCCTTTCCTGTCAGTTCATGAAACAAAATTTGAATTTCAGTCTGCTACCATCTGACCATTTTGGAGCAGTATATCTTTAAATCTGTTAACAAGCTTGTGCAGAGTTCAGAGTGGGAGGACAAAGGAAAGGCAGCATGTTTTCTTTGAGAGAAGTTGAGCTTTGAAAGCTACTGAAAGTTTTGGAATGTTAAAAGACAAACCAGCTGAGATACATTAATGGGCAAAGAGCAAGAGAAGAGGTCAAAGCTGTACATGCAAGTGTCCTTTCACATCATAGTAATTTTTGAAAACTCACATGGCTTCAAAAAATAAGCCCATTCCAGGGGAACAATGCAGATATTTGCAAACAGTTCTAATATTAGCCTGTCATTATAATGGTATCTGAAAGCCAATGATATTTATGCATCATGGAAGTGAGCAATAAGTTACTTTTAAATTACTCTCCTAACCCCAGTTTCCTTGTGTGTGGGCACAGTTTCTTTTTAGGAAAAAGTTACTGTTGGTTGACTTTTTCTCTCCCTTTCTCACCCTCAGTTATTGACTAATACTGATAATTTAACTTACAGTGAATATTTCCATTTTTCTGTTTAAATGCTGTAATCAGGGTTTTAAAGAAATTTATAGTGCGGAGATACTGTCATTTAGTATTGTTTATGTGCAGAAACAAACTATAAATTGTATGAACATTGAACACTAATATAAAAAACATGCTGCTCTTTAAATGATTTGCTGGATTTGTCGAAGTCAAGACACAATAATGGGTGATGATCATATGATGTAAACAGTCATCTTTTCACTTGTAAAAGAGGAAAAGAACTCAAAGAGAAAACATTTGAAATTTGATATGAGTCAATTAATTGTTGACAAATAGTGCATGTTTATTAGAAGTTATTCCTCTACTGTGTTAAAAGGATTGTAATGAGTTCAATATCAATGTGAATCCAGTTTTTTTTTTTTTTAAGTAGACCATGAGCAAAGTGAAATAACTTTATTGGATAAAACAGATCAATTTTTATTACATAAGCTTCTTCATAGTTCAATAAATACTGTAAGTACTATTTTCAACATGGCTTTCCACATTCACTCTAGTAACCAGAGCTGATAGCAATGATCATGTCACTTCAATTATAAGGTGCAACTACTTGTAGCTATTTCTGGTGCAATAGAAGTGTAAAAAATGTAAGAAAACCCCAACTCCTAAATAATTTAGGATGGCCACTGGATGGGTGTTGTTGCTAATTCTGTATTTTACCTTCACTTATTTTTCTCAGTATTGAGGGGGAGGGAAGCATAGATTTTAAACTTCAGACATAGAGACTTAGAAAATGAAATCAATTTAGAAACTTCTCCTTATAAATTAATGAAATAACCCATAATGGTGTGAACCTCCTACATAAACCTAAACAGAACAGTTGCGTTTCTACACCAGAAAAATAAAGCATTAAGTAATAAAAGTAAATTGTATTTTTATTTCGTATTTTCTAGGGCTTTTTACATGTGACTGTAATTGCCCAGCCATATAATATACCTGCATACTATGACCAGATGTCTTCTATAATACTTAAATAAGTAAAAACAAATTATATTTTTTCTCTTATTGCATTACGTTCCGAGTAAAAGACCCTAGCATTTTGCACTGTAAGGTGTTTCTAAAATGACTACTGCTTCCCACTATTTTCTCTGTGTGAGAAAGTGAATCTGCAGCTCATTCAGATGTGTGTGTGGGCATGCACGTGTTCAGATGATGGATGTTGGGGTAGTTGTTGACCTTCTGACTGATAACCAAGCTTATGCAGAGTTTCTGTGAATCTGGGTACTGTTTAACATGACAAAAGTGACTATTTGGCTGTAGCTGATTAAAATTCAAGAATAGGGGTTACTTCAAGCTGAAGCTCAACAAAGGCAAAATCATATTCAAGAAACTCTTGACATTGCAACCATACTTCATGTTATGCTGTGGAAATCCAGGTATTGTCTGCAAATGTCAGATTATACCAGTTTTATCTGTGCTGCCAGAATGGATATTTCTCCCAGTTGGAACCAACATTGGAGTTTGTGTGTTATGATGAAAAACATAGAAAAATATAAAAAATTCCTATGACCTAATTGTTGAGTTCCTCAGTTTCTTATATTCCTGAATTTATTCATGAGCACAGCCACAAAAATCCTTCAAGACTCAATAGAAAATGTAGTGCTACACTGTAAAGTTCAAGAATACTTAATTGGACAGGGAAAAGGAAGAAACGATAACACCATAAATAATGCATGGTACAGTTCTAAAAAAGACTGAAATTTTGTCAGTAGGAGACTTTCTGTTCGGAGAGTGTATATATGACCAAATATAACCCCAGGCTTTGGGGATGATACCCTCATTCTTACAGTATTTATTTGCTTTATTTTTCCCTACTGCCTCTTTTAAAATTCAGTGCTGTGTTTGTACAGATGCATTTGAGATACTTTGAAACCACCTGAATCAAAAACATTGAGTTTTTGAGGTTGGTTGGTTGGTTTGTTCTAGTGACGAGTCTCCTTCGCTTACCAATGCAATGCTGGCACACACAGACATTTCTCTAATCTGATTTTTATATACTACAGGACCCAGACAGTCTAATGCACAAATGACGCATTGCATTTCCACCTTCTAGGAAGGAAACTAGGGATTAAGGGCAAATGTCAACATTTGCCTTGAGTAGTTCCGAGTGAGTGAAACAGATCATCAGCTATAAGTAAATAATATACATTTGTAATCTAATGTCTGTATACTTTTTTAACCAAAAAATCTGTATGACTTGTTCAACTTGTTTTATATCTCATCCTACATTCAGATAGTTAAGCACCCTTCCTACTTGTATTATGCTGGTCAGATGTTCTAGTTTACTGAGACATTTAAATAAGTTTAATGGGAAATCAAGTTTTTACTCTATCAGGGTCTTACCATGACAAATCAACCCTGGGCATTTGTAAAGTTTTACCAGTTCTCAACCTTACGCTTTTCAAGGACTATGTTGCAATGGATGCAGACAATAATACCTTTTAAAAGTGTAAATTGTATTCAAGTAGCAAGGGGCAAAATGGTTAAACTCTTAAATGAAAAAGCCCAGCTACACAGGAACAGTGGAGAAAATAAACAGAAAAGCAAAGAAACAAAATAAGAACATTCTACAGCAGGTCTCAAAAATATTAATAAACAATTTAAAATATCTTTCATAGGAACTTTGTGCCTATTTGTTTACTAATACAAAGTCAAATGCTGCAGGTAATCGTCCCTACAGGAAACCAAGTACCCTACAAATAGAAACTGTGTTTCTGCATTTGCCACGCTGATATGAATTCTGGATAGTTTTTAGTATTCCAGAGGCCTAAAATATATGAGATGATTGAAATTCTTCTAAACACTGGTTTTGTAGGACCGCTGGGAATTCTAAATTCTTTCCAGCATGCCTCTTCCTGAGCACCAGTGTGTGATGTGGTTTCCCAGCAATGCATCCCAAACTTCAAGCCGGATTCCCTAATGGTAAGGTCGGTGCTTATGCACAGAATTGGCACTGGGAAAACTTGTCAATGAAAGATCTCTGCAATTGCATTTGTATGTGTTTTGTTTTTATTTTTTAATGTGAGTAAATTCCATGAGTTTTTAGATATGGAAAAGTTGATAAATATTTAATAGTGTCCTCTGAGCCATGCTAGGAATGGCTGGAAGCTTTCTTTGCTCTTAGCAGTGTGCTGATAACTGACAGGTTGTGCAAGCCATCTGCCGATCATTTTAAATTAAAGACAATATTGCACTGAAATTTAGCAGTCATTACATTTGTAGCAAACAACAAGTTTGGTGTTGCTTTCCTGTTTGCCTTTTTATTTTCTTCCCCTTAGCATCATGCTTATTCAGAGCAGATGTCATCCTGTAAAAGAAAACAGGATGGCTTCATTTTACTAAGGGAAACCCCCTGACACTTGGTAACTTGGTCTTTCTGCCTCAATGTTTCTAATTTCTATAAATTTGCATTGCAGACTTCATGGATTTTCATACAGCCATAACAGCTCAGTCAGCATTAGCAAAATGTGCTCAGGCTATTGTGGGTTCTATCTAGTTCTAAAGCTACAAGCGTGTCTGTGTGAAAAATTCACCAAGAGAACTGTCCTGGCATAATCATCCTCACATAACATCCCGGTAGATCTCCTAGTGGGACTAACAGTGTACTTGTTTTGCTTTAGTTCATGTCATTTTACATTTAGTAGCTTTGTAGTAGCAGTATCCAGACAGATACTGCTAGTAGTTGTCTTAAAATAAGGATGCTCCTTTCTCTGTTTTTTTTGAAATTAAAGTTGCTTTATTTTTATTTTTTTTTAATAATTATTTCTAGCATCTTTCATTTCTCCAATTAGGACTCTGGTTAGTTCTTCTTTGACTGATAGCAGCTTGAAATGTATCTCCTTGGAAACTTAGCTCATTTTGGCACTATCATCACTCACTGCCTCAAGTAGCATGTTAATATCCCTCTGTATGGAATAGAAACTTACCCTACAGCCACCTATATTTAATGCAATCCTGTTTTTATATAGAAAGTTGATGAAGTCCTTCCTTTCTGAACCCAGTAGAAGTAAACAACTTAAAACTTCAGGCTCTCCCCAGCCTATTCCCAAGAAGCTCTTCTCCCTGCTATGTTGTCTGCTTCTCACAGGATTTTCACGTTTTCAGTGGAATTGTATGCATTCACCTTTCCAAACCAACAAAGCCCTGAGAGTCATCCTTTTCTTGGAAAAACTCCTCTACAACATTGATTTTTTTTAACCTTGCTCATGCTTTCTCGTGAGAACTGATAATATTCAGGTGGCTTTAGTCTTTTCTGCAGAAAAATATATTTTCTGAGAAACCATCAGAAATACCTTTCAGGTTAAGAGCTCTATGGTCCCTCTCACCAAGACAGTTAAATCCATTTGAGTGCATTATCCCTGGTAACTCCTGACTTTAGTTGCATCTACTTCAAATTTATTGTCAGCCTCTTTCAATTGTCATGATGTTAAGGAATGATAGAGGTGTCAGTTTAGTCTGGTCAGTGAGGCATTTCTGTAACATGATTACTAAATTTCCAGTACTTCTTTTTGTTCTTAAAAAAACTCGCAAATTTTGGGTTCATAGGAAACAGTATTTACAAAAGGAGATGCTACTTGCAAATTTATTAGTGTTCCCAACAAATAGTTCCGTTCTTTCTCAGTCTTTGGAAACATTATTTTAATTTTTAAAAGTCAAGTGCTCCTGCAAAACCCGTGTTCCTGAACTTTTCTTCCACTCTGCTAGGAAGGTACAGCACCCATCTTACAAACGTGGCCTTGTCTAAATCTGTATCTCTGGGAAATCCTCCCTGACTGCCCCAGTGTAGTTCTCTGTCAATACAGAAGCATGAAGTATAACTTCCTCAAATGCTTCTTTGAGTCACAGTTGGTTAATGCTTTCCAACTGTGTGCCTGCAGTGGCATTTAGTCAAACACAGAGAAAGTTGTCTATAATTGTCTAGTTTGGTAGCTTTGCGTTGCTGGAGCTGCTATCAGTACATAATGACAAACTTGGTCTACCCTTACATATGCTTATATACATAAAATAATTTTAATAAGTATGTACTGGGAGAAGAGAAAACCTGCTATCTTCTGAGATATTTTGCAGACTTCCTGTTGGACTTGCTCACTGAAACTTAAAATAACTAAATTAAATAATCCTTATGATACTTACAATATGCTACTGATTATTTTTCTGTCCCTTTTTTTTTTTGTAGGATCAATCTTGTACAGAAAATAAACAGTGATAAAGTGTACTTGGCATTTTAGTTTCTCACATTCGCCTGCCTCTTTAAGGATAAAGTAGAGAGTGGAGGATTAGGAGTTATAGCTTCATATTGGAAACAGATAATGTGAAAGCATAAGGACAAAATTTCTGATTGGGGATGCTAGAAGATTTCTGAAATGGTTAGCAGCTGGTATTTAACAATGGGAGAGTGATTATAGTTTCTGGCTAGATTTTTAAACATTACTAATAATTTTGGGCATTAATGTTGTGAAGTTGCAACTTACGTGAGTTGTAAAAGCTTCTGATTTTTGAGGAAGGAAAGAGTACAAAAGCAACCAAAATGAAGATTCTTCAAACCACAAATTGTCACAAAAGAGGGGGGTGTGCTTATATAAACAGGATATTTGAACAAAGTAGAAACAGGAGGAAATTAAAAATTACAAAGCCTGAGACTGGGGAGTTTTCCTACTTTTCAGCTAAGGGCTTACAAAGTCCACGTTAGAAAGAAACTATGACACAACAGCTTAAAAATTTCCACAACTCCTCCATTCTTTTTCATGTTTCTTGAACTTGAAAGGTACACAGAACTTAACATTTAAAATTATCCGTAAACTTTAAGAAGAAAGAATTCTGTGTCAAAAGATAGTTCTTTAATCTATATTTAATGTAATTATGATTAATATGACATTTAGAATTTGATTGGATTATTGTGTGCTGGAGCTTAAAGACTGCAAAGCAGGTGAGCACTTCCCATCATTCACAGCTACTGCATAAAACAAAACAAAAAGTTCAAATAATTTCTGGCAGCAAAATTTGAATATGAACAGACATGCTCTTCTGTCACAGAAAAAATTAAGGGACCACTCCTGCAATAAATACTTTTGCACTGGCTCAGGATTTCTGACTGCAGGATTACATTGCTACATTATGACATTAAATAGTTTTATTAAATTGCTTTTGAAAATGCTTTGCAGGAAAATAATTTGAAATGATTGGATAAAAATTCAGTTTCCAAGCTAAAATTTATGGGAATCTGGTGATAGTGATGTTTGACTTTGTATCTCAGACTAATTTCTTAGTGTTTTCTTTATAATATTTATATATTTTTAACTAATAAATTAATAGCTAAAATCATTTGAGTTCTTGTGCACCAGATGATGATGCATAACTTCATGGTGCCTTAGATTTCAGAAATTATATCAACATTCAGTAACCGATCTTCATATTTATCTTTTGTGGATTTTTTTGAAGAATAAGGATAAATATGCAAATTTTGCTTTTACTTTACAGTTGCTTTATGCTTTGTTGATGATACATGAATATGTAATGCAGTTGTACCTTACTACTTAATTGAAGATGATTGATAAGCAGCAGAGGCGCTAAGCTGTAAAATATCTCCCTTTTAGCCCTGGTCTCTGTAAGGTCAGTATTTGCTTCTAGTTACTTTATAAGCTAAATAACATTTGCCTCCTTTCTAAGGTATGTTCTCATCATTTTCCTCTTCTTGACTATTAAGTAACCGTAATTCTGCTTTCAGAAACAGTTGGTTAGAAGCAGAACCAAAGCCCTCTGTACTTGGCAGCCGATGATGTTCAGGGCCACTTAGGGAGCTGTCATTACCTGTCCCTTTCCTCAGCCCCCCACTGCATCGCTCTGCAAGAACTGCTCGGGGGCAAAGCTTGCACTTCTCAGCTCTGTTACATTTTCTGCCTTCTGTTTTAATGCTTTGCATTCATCTCCCTGGAGGAGAAACTGTTTTCGGTTTCTACCTGCCCTGAAAAACTTTGATTTTAAACAGCTTTATTTTAACCGTGTTTTCAAAGTCTGTAAAGCACTTGCTATAGGATAGGTGCCGAGATCACTTGTCCTTGCATAAAAGAGATCAAGCTCTTAAGGTGCCCGGCTCCTACCATTATCCAGGCTCTTCATTTGGAAAGTGAGCCTGTAGAAATACCTGGAAATTAAGGTGTTTCTGAACAAGTACTTTTCACATCTGAGCCACCTCTGCTGCCTCTGACAGGAAACCTCAACATCTGAGAAGAATGGAAATAAGGAAAGCCTGTAGGACTGTAAATCAGCAGGAGCAGTTTCTGTCCATGACCAATAGAACCTAATTAAGGAGCAAAGGGAAGGAAAAGCCTGGGTAAAAGAAAAACAGAAACAAAGCACTAGATGTTGGAAGGTGCCTAAGGCAAGGAGATGTAAAGGGGAAGGGGCAAAGAGGGGCTCAGCCCTTACAAAGTGCATTGGGGAAAGGTGAGGGAGCGTGTGTGTCAGATGGTAGATAAATATGAATAAGAGAGAGCAACATCAGAGAAATAGAAATTGTGTAAAAATGCAATTAAATTAATACAGCTATATGTCCTAATCATATTTTGCAGCTGAAAATGTGGTTTTTTGTAACATCACTTTTCTGTGGTGAACAATTGGTTTTTTGCTATGGCGATCTTGTGTGTTTGCCAAAGGTGGGACAAACAATGCCTACATCACTCCACTCACACAACATACCATACCATAATATACCCCATAACATTAATATCAAGGTTTTGTGTGATTGTAAAAAGCTTATTTTATGTCTTACTGAGATAAGCAGTGTACTATTAAGGCCTTGCTATGAACTTATGGCATTAAGCTATCAACAACCAACCTAAGAGCAGGACTCAGCAGTACCTGCAACTTGCACCCTATTTCTCTGACCTTCCTTCTATGCAAAGCTTTCTGTGCTTGCTTGATACCCAGGGAAAACATTACAGGAGTCTTTTGTCCCCTTCCCAGAAGAATTAGGTTATAAAGATGTACTTAGTAAGTTTCTAATTTCTGTTGTTTATGTAAGACCTAGAAAAGATTCCCCTCCCTTCCCCCCCTCCTCTGGAAACTCAAGGCACTGATGGTCTGGATTTTTTGTAAAACTAAGTGCGCAGGGGTGGATGTCAGATCAAGTTGAACAGAACCTGATGTTGGTTAGCTTTTTTCCTAACAGATATCCAAGCAGCCCAAACTAATTTTAATCTGTCCTTCCACCTACTCCCTGGCCCTGTGCTGTGAAATTACCACCCTCAGCACTGGGAAAAACTTTTAGCTGAAACTGGGAAAAGTGATGTGGGACTCTGCAGCTTTCAAACAGCAGCAGCAGAACACTAGGTGTGGTGTGTGTAGTTGCTGTGGTCACTGGAGAAAGCAGATGTGGTATCTGTCCTTTCCTGTCTGCTGCTTCTGCATTGCAGAGATGGAAACGAGCATCCAAGTGAGACAGTAGTTGCTTTTTCTCAGTAGCAATGCTGGCGGAAATGGATGTCAAAGGACAGGCTTGGTGAGTTGAACCTGGCAAGCTCTGGCAGTGTTTTGCCCTGACAGGGAGTCAGGAATCTCCCACAGGAAGACACAAGTTCTGTTCTCTAAATATTATTCAAAAATCCCCGGCAGAATATTGGTGAATAACATGGGTCTGGTTTTCTCCAGGGCATTCCTGTTCCAGCCATGCAATTCAAAACACATTTTGAAATAGCAAGAAAGAGGAGAAATACATGAAGGCTGTTTAGAATCAGCGTCTGACCATTTTGCTATGTTTGAGATTTCTTTTAGTAAATTTCTATATACAAATCCAATAAGAAAGTCTACCTTTCTTCAGTTCTGAAGTTCAAGTAAGACTTCACTATTTTTTCTGTCTTTTACAATCTGTCACTGGGAATTCAAAACAGAATTTGAAAAAAAAAAAACATCAAACAAGCAACCTACTCTTAGAGGGAACTGAAAAGCAAGAGTACAGTGTAGCAAGTTCAGACATTAAAAAGCAAGAGAGAATATAATATGCTCTGTGCAATGCAGCTGTGGCTAAATGCTGATTTGCACATTAGGACTAGATTAGCATCACTCGGATGTGATCTGCATATTGAGTAACTATCACAAGTATAGTGCTATTGATGAAAAATGAAACTGCATGGTACAATTCAGATCTAATATACCACCCTTTTGTGTTTTTAGATTCTACAGAAGTGTAAAGGAAGAGCTATTTCTTCTAAATTTTTATAAAATGCATGTAATTTAGTTTCCTGTAAAAGTTCAGTTTGATACTCAGTATGTTTATAAACCAGAATATAATATTACCATAAAAGTGATTGTCTTTTAGACACTCAAAGACAAGAAATATTCAAAGAAATGACCATAGAGATGTTGATTATTTCTATTCTGAAAGCAGTCAAATAAATTTAAGGTGTTGGGGCTACCTTATCACAGATTTTGTGGCTATGATGTCTCCATGACTCACCTTTGAACACTCTAAACCTCAAAGAGTCCTTAGTATTGATAAGTTCATCTGATTCACTTTCCAATAAAATGTCATTTGCATTTTACACAAAGCACATATGCAGGTTGGCCCCTTAAGAAGTTTTTCATTAGTTCAGCGGTAGGCTTTAAGAATAACTACGTTCTGCAGCATTTCCCCAACATTTGACAACATTCCTCTTTGGAAAGATTAAAAAGATGAGTGTCCTTGCTGAAACCACCCAGGAAGCAGAGGCACATCTAGTGGGTGTTAATATCCCATGGTTAAAGTGCAGCACACAGGCTGCACATGTTTCTTTCCAGGAAAGGTTCCTTCCAGTGCTGTGCCCTGCTGCCACCTGCCCCAAGGGGCACTGCCTCTGGATTTTGGCATATCTCGCTGGTACAAAATACCTGTGCTGCATATGCTTCATGTGTTATTTCCATAGTGGAGGTTTGGGGCAGGCTGGGAGAGTTTTGCAGTGAAAAGGGTTTGTCTCAGAATTGTGAAGAGCAGCTGGTAGACATCAGGATGGCTCCCCTTGGGCTGTCCTGCCAGCCTTTAGAGGCACTCTGGTGTGCCTTCTGCAACAACACCCGTGATGGGAGACAGTTTTTCAGCTTGTGGAAAGGTAAAACAGTAACTGGTGCCTCTCTGAAAGTGTGGAAGGGGAAAGTTCAGTGTGTTCTCATGGCAGATACCACAGAGTTGCTTTCTTCTTTATCAGGCTAGAAGGAATTTTCTATCCAATGATTCCTAACAGATCTCATAACAAAACAGATCTGTGTCTAAATATGAATCTAACATAGGGTAGACATATAGAAACATGGCATATCTATCAAGAGATCTACATGTGTTCACAGTGTCTCTGTGCACATGCAGATAGTGTATTTGCTTTTTAAAAATTATTGATATGTGAAGGTAAACCTGCCACTCCTATTTTGTACATGGCGTCAGCCTTGCTCAAGTGTTTTGTTTTATGGGTTTTTGTTTGTTTAGGGTTTTTTTGTTCACTGCTGTCTAGCAAAAGGTAGCCAACTTTTCTCTAGTGACTCAGAGATCAATGTCTGAAGGTGATACTGAGCTTCTGTTTAGACTTTGCAGACAGCAGTAGAAGGAAATCTTATAACTGAATGATAAACTGAAGAGCCAAACCTTGGGTTCTTGCAAAAGGCAATAAATAAACAAAAAACCAGCATGAGGATTTTTTGAAATTTGAAGTTCCGGACACCTCTACACAAACCATAAATCTAGTGAAGGAATCACACTCTAAGTGACGTAGACAGAAACTCAGATTTTCTGAGTGGAAATATGTACCTTAGTCATCTGGTTACTCCATCCTATATTAAGGTAGATCTACTAAAGGTGTGATTTCTAAACCACACCTTGTAACAGAGAAGGAACATTTAATTCCTGGCATAATATAGACTTCTTGTGTTTGGCTAGGAGCTTGGAATAAAAATCTTGGCTGTTGATTTCATTACTTACAAGTTAACATACATATTAGCTTGTATGTAGGAGAACAGTATCTTAGAGTTACTCAAATAATGATAGCAAAATATAGGTTCTTGAATAATTTTTTTTTTTTAGTATTGTCATAAATAATTCTGTTTCAAGCATACAGATTTATCATATTGACAATGCTACTGAACAATTCGATGAAATTTGTAGTAAGGTTTCTGACAGTGTGTGAAACCTGTCTCATTTTCTCTATAATGACATAAAAAATAGATGTTGCTCATTGTATCACATGTATAATGTCATGTTTTCTGCAGTACAAAATAATATTTAAAGAATGTTGAAGGGCCCACATAGTTTGGAGAACATGCTAGCAAATGCTTTCATTTTTAATCATACTGCTTTTGGTATTGCAGAATGTCACCAAAGATCATCCACTGTTCTCCTTGCTTTTTTCACTTGTGTTTTGAATTGGTTACCAGTAACATTTGAAATTACTTCTCAGATCCTTGTCCACTGCTGCTGTACAGCTTTTTTTTGCAACAGGCGCAGGAAGACGACACAACCACCCTTAGGTTTAACTTCACTGCCTCTCATCCAGCGATGGAGACTACAGCACCTTTAGTGATTCAGTTTAGAATGGATGAATGGGACAAGAATCAGTCTGTATTTTACAGCTTAGTTAGCCCTACTGTGCTAGTGTGAATTGTTAGCAAAACCGAATTTTACTGTGGCCATGCGTGCACCTGTGGTCAATGAATCACTTTGCAGGACTGAAGCCCTTGTTAGCATAAGCAGCAGGTAAAACTCCTGATGCACCCAGGAAACGCTTTGTTGAGCAGGGAATTGCCAAGCAAACACAGTATCTCTGCACTGCATAAATACACCATAACAACAATTTTGCCTTTTTAAAATAGATCTTAAGGAACTTTTGCTTCAATAGCTGGAATTAGTGGTAGTGGAATTGCTGAAGTTCAAGGAGTCTATTCGTGTCTTTTAATTAGTTGCAATCAATTAAGAACACTATTATGCAAAAAATTCTACATAGGTCAAGAAAGAAAGTTACCAGATTTTTTCAGACTTTTTTTCCAATATCTCTAAACTGTTACTGTAAAATTTATGTAGAATTTTGTTCTGGTAAATGTTGTTAATTGTGCAGGTTTTATGAAAAAGCTTTTACATAAATAATGGCTTTAAAACATGTAAATTGTTAAAAAAGCTGCCAACCTCCTCCAAGTCATATTTCAGGAGATGTTACCTGACATACCTGTGTGCTAGTGGCTGATACTACATACCTGCCCTTTCTCTGGAGCAGGGGAAGGGCTGGCTGGGATTTCTTTTGTGTAGGGGAATTCCTTCAGTCAGAGTTGTAAACCAATCCACTAAAATGCAAAACCAGAGCAATTGATGTGATGTGCTTACAGAAGGAAAATTTCAGGTTGTTTCCTGGCACTGTAAGGAATACAATCCTCATGCTAGATATGGTTTAATGATTGCTCTTACAGAATATTTGCTTACCAAGAAATGAGATCCGTTCATGCGCAGTTTTTCTACAACCACAGCAGATTCAGGCATTCCAAACTGAGGAGAGAATAAGATAGAATTATTACAATAGGATGAAGCTTGCCAATTGTAAACAAACTAATTAACATTTCCATACTCAAATACTCAGGGTTGTGGAAAAAGTTATACTAGTTGACAAGGATAATTAGAAAAAGAATATTGGACAGAATAACTATAATGCTTTGGCAGCGACTTTCACATGAAAGATAAGACAGGGTATTACCTCTTTCTTAGGAAGAAAGATTACAGGAGATAAGGGCTGATAAAACTGTGAATGGAGTAGATGAGATGAAATTATGAAGCAGCAAATGTAGTATAAATGGAACAAGGAGCCCAGCAGAAATACACGTGGAACTTCAGTTGCTATGGGATAGGAGGCCAGGGTTAGACACAGGTTAAAAGGTATTTTGAAGCAAAAGTTCATCAATAGCCATGTCTTCATCCCATAGGCCTGTTTAACAACCTTTGTATGCACTGGTGGCTGCTTGGCTTCAGCACCAGATATTTGGACTAAGTGTGTCTTGCTCTTACCATGATGATGGGCATTCTAAATTCAGATTCAGAAAAAGGATTTCTTTTCTGTAACATGGTTGTGGTGGTGGTGTTTTTTAAGAAAGTTGGTGCTGACTATAAATTAAAATGAAACAAGAATGTGCAGAAATGTTACATCTCTAAATAGCACTATTACTAAATAATAATTTGAAAAAAAAAGTGGACGTGTCAGATTTCCTTTATTAAAAGTCAGTAAGGAATGGAGCAGGGCTGAAGATGTCCTAAAAATCTCAATGTGTGTTAGATGGTTTAATGTGGCTTTTCAAAGAAATTATACTGTTATGCATGGAAAGTGGCAAAAAAATTAGAAATTTTTTATTTAGTAATGTACCACTCTTGAAATGAGTTTTACTATTTGTAATGCTTAGCTGCAAATGTCTGTAGCAGTAATGACCAACTCCAACACTAACAGAGAAATATTAGTGAAAATAAATTCTTCTCATATTTATGTGGCTTTTCGAAGATAATTCTTTATTTCTAGACTACTTAAAACTGATTATGCTGAAACATTCCAAGTGTACTTTATATATGTTTTGATATGGAAATTTCAGGTTCACACAGACATTCAGGCTGTTTTTTGGCCTACTAGCTGATAAGCCTGAGTTTATAATTTTTTTATACTATGGTTGGGAGAGTGCTGCTTGACTGCAATACAGAATAGATCACAATTCAACCGAGAGGGTTGCTGTGGGTGTTGGATCAATGAGTGGTTGTGAATTGTGTTAATTTGCCATCAGTTGCACTGATGTTGGTGCAGAGAGAAAGAATCAAAGCTATGCACACTTTCTGCTCTTGGCTTTTGCCCATCTGTTTGTAGTTATTAGCTCTGGTGAGCTGCTTTAGAGCTTTGCCTTGTTCTATTAATCAAGCATCTAACTTCTGTGTAAGGGAAAATTTGTTCCCTTTATGTGGTTAGCTCATCAGACAAGTGGATGTTTTGCTACTGGTGTTTAGTGATGACCGTGGGATCTTTCATTTTGCTACAAATACATTAACTTTGCTTATAAATACATTAAGATCAGTATTGAGGAGAGGACCAGACTACATGGCAAATGAAGGTCAAGTAGGCAAACCCTGAATACAACTTGGAATGTCACAGGGTTGTTGCAATTTTAGCATAGATACAAGGTAACAGGGAAGTACATACAAAAGCAAAATCAGTATGGTTAATGATTATTTAGTGGTCAAGTTATTGATTTTTATACAAAATGCCTTTTATGAGGCTGGAAACACTTTGAAGAATGGCTAGTTAATAACTTCTGTACTTATGACACACAGATATCTATATAATTAAGACTTTTAAAGTTTAGAAAATGCTAAAATTGCATTGTAGATATGCGCATACCCATTTTACATATATATGTAAAATGTATATTATGGTAGCAGCACCAGTATACCTCTTCCAGAGAACCCAGCCTCAGTCACAGCACATAAAAGCTGATGTAACTTTCCTGAACTGCTGTTTGATATATTATGTTCTGTTCAGTGCTTGTCTGCTATCTTGCATACCTGTAGTGCACAGTACTCAAAGCTTTCTCTGAACCCAGAATGATTTTATTTGAGCTGTTCTCCAGCACTCTTTCTTGTCCAAGTGCTTCAGAAAGACTAATAACTGCCTTTCCTGAGACCGCCCTGTGAGATGAAAACTCCATTAGTAAGGGAAGCTGAGGTGTATGAAATAAAAAACCTTGTACAGCATCTAGTGTTTTTGGATGCCTGACTACAACTGTTTAGATCTATGAGATATACATGTATATTTGTATATTCAATATTTTGCCAGTTTACTTCTGAGAGGAGCTGCCACTGTGGTTGCAATTCTTACTTCTCACTGCCACAGGTCAAGCCCTTGGGCAATATCATGTTTTTTCTGGGTGACTTGCATGTCTTGAGGTAAAAATCTAGAGCTGGGGCAGTGACAGAATCTGATATTTCAAGGCAGAATTAAATCAACATTACAATGTATTCATTCTCTTTTTCACCAAGCCCTGGCCTTGTGCACCTTACAATTTCTGTAATGGCCGAGAGTAGTGCATAAACCTACTGGTTTTTCTGCACTGACAGAGGCAGGTGTTTGTGAATGGAAAAGGTAATATGTGAAGAAGCAGTTACAGGCTATTGTGGTTTGTATGTAAAAAGTGAGAAATTCAGGTTATAGAGGTAATTCCAGTTCTGGCACATTTCAGTGCTTGTTTCTGTAAACTCAACAGCGTTATTTTAGGCTTCATGCACATGTATGGCCTGTCTCAGGGTGGGGAGATCCAGCACAGCCTCCAGTCTGACTATGGACATGATGGTAGCATGTGGTGCTGAGGCTCCCTGGAGTGCTGGCAGTGGGAGCTGACAGCTCTGTACACGGTGGCCACAAGCAAATGGCTTCTGCTTCCAGTGTGGAATGGCCAAGCACTTAATGTGGGTTATCCTGTAGTAATCGGATTATTTAGCTGCTTTAATCAGTGACGAGAGTGTAAGCATAGGCATTAACAGCTTTTTATAAAGTTGGAAGATTCTCTCTTAACAAATATGAAGCCAGTAGTTACGGTGTGCCTGGAATTTCCCTGAAATCCTCTGGGTTTTTGAACAATTGTTATTAACTTTCTGTCTTGTATTCTGCTGTAGAATTGCAGAACTTGAAAACCATTATAAGTTCTATAAATTAGTCTGATTTCCTTTCAGCTGAAAGGCTTTGAGCTAATTAATCCTCTGAGTACCTGTTCAGAGTAATAAGTTCACTGGTTAGCTGATACATTATTGTTATGGTATGACTTAATTCCATGGCACAGGTTAGCTTTCTCAATGTGGGGACAATGTTCCACCTGTGATACATCTCCATTAGGAATCTGTTTGTGGTTTTGTTGTGTTGTTTTTTTTCTTTAATTGTCCAGAAATGAGCACATGTATTTATACGCAGACAAGATGGAAAAATAATAATACAAAATGAACATCTCAAACTTTGCATGGCTACTTTTTGCATGGCTGCAAATGGAACTTTTGTGGAAAGACTTCATGGCACTATTATTTTACTTCAATAGAAAAGGATGAGGAACCTTAATGACAATAAATTCTCACTTTTAGTGTAAAGAAGGTACTGCAAAAGATTGATGCTTCTACAGTTAGGATAAACACAAGACAAAAAAAATCCTATATATAAAATTTTATAGAGAAACTTGCCTAAAACCAAAAAGAATGTAAAATGAGACTATATTTGCAACTGCAGTGAACAGACTTTATAGGTTACAGGTAGAAATCTAGTACTTGGGTTGTACTATTTGGTAAGTTATAAGGAAAAATATGGTATCAAAAAAGGACTGTATCGTGGAGGATATATTTTATATGTCTGGGAGGAGATTATTAAAGTAGTGAAAGATGTCTGAAAATGAGCTTGGAATACTTTGTGCAATTCAGCTTATTTTACATATACCAGAAGGGACATTGTAGAACTAAGAAATGTACAAGCCAATAAAGGAATGATTCAAAAACCCCAAAAAACTCAAGTACCTTAAACTTAAGCAACATCTGGCAACTACTGTGGGTATATATGCATTGAGAAGAAAAGATTAACAGTAAATTCTTATTGAAAGGCTGTAAATTATAAAGTGATATTCAAATATAAATCCTAGACCTATTTTCTGTGAAATGGTTATTTCTTCCCATCAGGAAATAAATTTGGGCATGAAATACCTTTTCTTTTATAAGAAATATCCCTGTGAGCAAACATTTTTTGTATGATTTGTCATGTAGGAGACCTTAGCTAACAGCTTCTACCATGAATTAGATTTCTATAGAAAACAGGAAAGTACCGAAAAACTCAAGTAATATTAATAAGTTCTTGGGAGTGCAATTGGTGACTAATCTGACTAATCTATTTTCAGTACTAATGAATATTTGTGCTAGATTTAGGATAATATGTCTGGTTTTCACAGACAATCCAGTAAGAGTTTCTGCTAGCTGAATATAGACTGAACTGTCTGAAGTGTTACATATACATTCAGTACCTGTCTTAGGAGATCTGCAACTTGAAAAGTTGTCCAGTTCTCAAATTCCTCTTGAGATGGTAGTTTTGTGGCCATGTTTCTATCCAGGGAGAAAGACTTAATCTATATGAGTAACACTGAACTGTTGCTTTATTGTTTTTTTTCTGAACTGATGTAGAAATCCTAGGAGGAAGCCCTTTTTGCAACTTTTTTCCTGTTTGCTCCCTTAAAGTGAACTCCCATAAAGAGTGATTTAGGAAGTACTAATGTTCTTGTGTGAGTAACTCCAGTATAAGGAAACTGTAAGTTATTATATCAACACATGCACATATCTGTCATCACTGAAATCACTGAAGTTTTGCCGAAATCAGTATATAAAAGATTTGAGTTATCAGCATCTTAAAGGTTTAAATATGGAAACTATTATTCATATCTATGACAAAAAGAATTAGTGATAGCTGTCAGTTGCCTACCTTGAACTCCTTGACTCAGCTGCTTGGTTCTGCCTTCAGATTGCATTTGACTTGCTTGTGGGTTTTGACATATTGTGCTGTGGTGTTTAGACAGAAAAAATGGAGCTCAATTGCAGAACTTTCACTTCCATATTGTCATATCATATAATCTCATTTTCTGTCAGGTTTGGACATCATACTTTTGGACTTAGATAAATCACTCAGTTATTCTAAGATGATGTACAATCTAAAGTTTTTGGGGTTTTCTTGGGTTTGTTTTTGTTTTTTTTCCCCCTTGTCATTATTCTAAAGAACAAACTGTCAGTCAGTTCATTCCAGTGCTACATTGTCTTTTCAAAAGGTGGGGCTAGTATAAAATGCTTGTGCTGAGTCAAACCATAAGCTCACTCAGCCCAGCATCTTCTTTTCTGACTGTGGTCAGAAGTGAGCTATCTAGGAACCTGTATGGAAAGAGGGCAAGCACATAAGACTTCCACAATCTTATCCCAGTCTCCAGCTATTTTGAACTCGGGGACTTACTGGTCTGAGTGTGGTTTCTGCTTACACAGCATGCATATATGTTACACCAGTGATTCCCAAATTTGGAGCCATGACAGCTGTTCAAGGAGGTTCAATGAACTGGGCGGGCACAGCCAGGAATTTCTCCTGGGTTGCACGAGGAGTAAGACAGATGTTTTTGATGGAGGTTGAGGCTGGGTTGGAGTCAAGTGAGCAGTGCCATCAAGGCTTAGGATGGGAACTTCTGGTCCTTTCCTACTCCTGTCCAGACATCTCCTCTGAGCTACATTCCTGCCCCACTCAAGTCCTTCTCTTCCTTCTCACCTCTCGTACAAACACAGAATACACTTCCAGCTGGAGAAAACAGGATATGAATTTTTTAAATTGGAGAAGGGGTCAGGGTACATATTCTAATATAAGGGGGGAAAGGTTTGAGAGACATTGCTCTATAAAATGGGCAATAAAATTGCAAAGATGCAGCTGCAGCTGTTGAAACAAACCCAGATTATTTTGCTCAGCAATTCTGAGTCACCACAACAGGACAAATATGAAAGCTTCCATAAAAGGCCGGAGACCAAGGAATGTTATATTCTGCTTTCCAATTACTCTTCCTGTTTTATTTCCTAGTGCAAAATGGATTTGGGGCACATGTTCAATGATTAAAATGGATTTCAGATAAGTTGAAATGTCTCATCTACTGTCCTTCAAATTTCTCTGAATGTATTTTTACTGTTAGAGTGACTGACAGGTCAGTTGTTGACAGTGAATACTCTTTCTGCTATCTTGTGATTTTGTAGAACGGTGAATCTGGCAAAACTCAATTCCTGGAATTTCAGAAATGAGATAGAAGTCCTTGCAGCTTAAATTTGGCCTCCTCAGAATAATCTTCAGGTGCCTGGCTAGTATATTATAAAAAAATTATGTTGAATTTCATAGTGTTTTGTAGTGTTTAATATTTCATAGTGTTGGCTGTGAGTTTTTCCAAGGGGGAGCACACGTCTCCCTGGATGACAGGAGACATCAATACTCTCTTCCACTGTGTGCAGGACCAGAAGAGAGGTGCATGTATTCCTTAAGAAATTTTGCTTGCCTAGGTTGCGTGCAGGAGTGATTTTGTCAGTTGTTGCGTCTTCATGTGTGGTGGAGGTGGGAAGCAGCTGGGTGGGAGATGTGTGAGTTTATAGGTTTAATGGCTGCTTATGGGAAAAAACAAAATAACAGATGCCATCAGGTGTGAAACATGAATCACATGAAGCGCACCAATGCTGTTATTTATGCAGTACAGGCTGTTTGGTTACTGAGTAGGTGTAAGCCAGTTCTAGTTCAGAATATCTCAAAGGCAAATTAAAAACAGTGCTTTAAGAATTTTGCAATTCAGTGCCAGTCGTCCCTGCCCCTCTTCTTACAATTGCCTATGAGGCCATGAGCGTTTTCAGAAATCCTGCCATGTGAGGAGCTGCTCCTGGCTGCCTGCTGCCCTCCGCTGTTGTGTTCCTACACTGCCTGGGAGTCTGCAGTGTGAGCGGAGGCTCTGCCCTGCCAGCTTACCCTCGGTGCTGTGCCCAGGCCTCCCTTTTGCATCTGGTTTCTCTCTGACTGCTCTCCCCCAACCCTATTTTCTGGCTAATTCTTCTGTCCTTGCCTATGTTGAAATTAATTTAATTTGTATTCTAGGTTCTTGGGAGAGTATTCTCAAGAAACTAGTGTTTATGCAGTTCACCTCTCTCCATTGAGTGAGACAGAGATCTATTTGGGAAGGTTATGTTAATTTTTGTGGTCCCAAAGGGGCTGTAGCATAGGTGGTTGAACCAAAGGGGACTGTAGCTTGCAAGAAATATTTTTCCATTTGTATTTTCATCATTTTCATCAGATTAAAGATGATGGCAACAGTAAAAAGAGAAAAACAACCACAAAAAACCCCTCAGGGACATGGGGATGCTCATCTGGGATCCTGCAGCTTGTCTATGGATGTCCTTGGCTTGATCAATAGCACAGTTTTCTTTCCTCAAGTGTGTGCAACAGAAATGGAGAATATTGTCATGCACTTCCACTTTCTTTCAACTACCCTCAAGGGGTTTATTTCAACAACTGCTGGCAGGAGAACCCCAGCTTATGTTACCAATTCTACTTAGTACCCAAATACTTCTAGTTACTCTATATAGTGTATCCCCTTTTCATGGCAATTCAAATAAATACATGCACTTGAACACATGTTGGCTCTGAGGACTGCAGAGGGGGGATCCTTGAACAGAATACTGAGGCTTCCAGAGTCCCCCTGATAAAGAGAGGCTACAGACACTGTTTCTTTCCAAGCATACAGGTGCCTATATAAAGCTTTGAAGCAAATTGTAGATACTTGAGTGTGAAACAGCACTAGCCTTGGGCAGGTCAAGCTCACTTACTACTAAGTATTCCCTGGAGTCTCTTGATCTGGCATGGACACTGGCAGACTTAGAAGTGTGTTTGGGTACGTGTGCAGAGTGTCATGGGTTGTTTTAAACTTGTATTTTACAAGAGATACTAGCACTTTTAATCTGTACTCTTTACAATTTCACTCCTCCAAAAAAGGTGGCAATTTGATTTTCTATATTGAGATATTTTTTTTCCTAATCAAAAAAAGATATCTAGTAGTTGAGAACTGCCCGATTTCATAGGTCTCTTCCTGTGTGCATTTTATACACCAGGTAATTTGACCTCTAAACAGAATTTAATTCTCATATATAAGCTGTATATAAAGCAGAGTTAATGCATCATTACAGTATATATTTCAATACGTTTGTTTCTTAGAGTCTGAAATGTGCAAGCCATGTAACAGGCAAGTTTTTACAGGCTTTTTGTGAACTGGGTTCTCGAATTGTGATTTCATAGAGATAGTTAAAAAGCAGTATAAAAAACAGGTTCCTAGATCATATCACTGGCATTTCTTACTAAACATAAGTAATTTTTAACTTTGAGTCATAAATTTTCATGAAAATTAGCACTAAATGTGTTAAAATTAGTTCAAAACTTTCAAAGTCAAGTTCTGCTTTACAAAAACCCGTATTTGCTGCAAACAACTTGTTTTACAGTATGTAACACTAGAGTACAGCTCTCAGGAAACTATACTTCAGCAAAATAGCTCGATGAAATCTTACCCTATATAAAATATGAACTGTTGTCACTGTTTGTTTTTTCCTGTTTTATACAAAAATAACGAAAGTAACATGACTTACCACATACTCATTTTTCTTCTCCCAGGCACACATTGGAGTTG
The DNA here is from genome assembly GCA_013396775.1 of Cephalopterus ornatus. Lineage (NCBI taxonomy): Eukaryota > Metazoa > Chordata > Aves > Passeriformes > Cotingidae > Cephalopterus > Cephalopterus ornatus. The sequence continues at coordinate 602,966 of VZRE01006406.1, read as the reverse complement.
ATTCCAAGTAAGTTAAAGGAGCAGTTTCTCATGTCTGCTCTTCCTCCTTAAACTGTCCCATATGTATTTTGTTGTTGTTAGTGTGATTGACAGGCTTGGCATTCGTGGTGGGTGGGAGAAAAATGTTCTTAAAGTAAAAAAGCTGAAATATTTGGAGTCTGAGTAAGTCTACAAGGAATGTTGGAAAATGAAGTTTTGCTTACAGCTGTCTAGAAGTTTGATAAGAATTTTGCTAATTGGTTTTGTCTTTTTTTTTTTTCCACCTACCAGAAGATAAAAATAGCAACATAATCAACAGAAATCATAGCGTGTGAAAGGAACCTTGGGAGATCTTGGCAGGACTTCAGCAGAGAGGCAGAATCAAATACAGCTAGTGGAAATTGGGTCAGTCTTGTAAATCAGTTTGCTAACCCATTTTTCTAACTTAGTTCTTGGGGAAGCATCAGGTTCATCACGTCCTTGAGTGGAGCAGCCAGAGAAAGAACTGTAATAAATTCTCTGCTATACTTCTGGAGGGAGCAAGAGAAAGTGCCTGCTTGTAAGGATAATTATGGTCTAAGCACCAGAGGGGCTCAACCACGACATCCTCTTGTTTCTGAAGAAGCAAACCCTGTTTCATTAGCATTTGTTCATAAGTAGTGATTTGCTAAACTTTTGTTTAGTCTTTTCACTCTTCAGTTTGGTTTAGTCTTAACTTAAAAATGAGGTGTTCATGTTGGTCCCAGTATACTGTTCTTTATCCCTTGGAAACTGCTTCTGTCTCAGTGCTATCTCAATATACTTTAAGAGTATGCTTGTTATGCAGCATCTATGTCATATACAAAATATTGAATATAATTAAGTCCAGAACAAACTGCTGTGGGACTATACTTGAAATACCCATTGAGTTTGGAAGTGATTCATAGATATCTTCTCAATTTGAGTCAGATGAGCACTTAAAACATAGAGATTTAATCCCATTTCTCTAGTTTGAATGTGATTTGTATATGGAACCTCATTGAAAGCCTCAGTGATATGTACTTTGTGCCCATTATCTAGTCAGCTATGATATTGAGGAAGGAATGAGACAAGTTTGACACAGTTTGTTCCTGACAAGTCAGTGCATTGAGGCTCATCATTTGTGAGAATTGAAGTTGGGCTGACTGTTCTGTTCTCCTTCTCCCCTCATCTTAAAGGGTGGATGTTTGCTCTTGTTTAGCTACTGTCATTTTCCTGACCTACAGTATGTGCTGAATTCATAGAACTGAGAGTTTGGGGATAATTCTTTGACTGGTTCTTTACATAGTATGTGTTGATAATTTTATCATGCCATTCTTACTTAAACTTCTAATTCACTTTAATATCAGTAATAAATATTCTGATCCTGCTGTGGCTGCTATAAAAATTAAGCATCTGGTCACAATTTCTGTGAAAATTATTTAAATGCTTCAGTTTTCTCTCATATTTATTATTTATTCTTTTTTTTGCCTGCTAAGGTGTGGATCTGGAAGTAGCTCCTGCTTTTTTTCTTACTAATATTTCAGAAGCCACAGTGACTTAAGTGGACTTTGGATGAACTTGTGGGTGAAGGAAGTGTCACAGGCTTTTCCAGTGGTGCCACAGATGAGTAATAAGGGCAAGAGTTTCTTATACAAATGTTCCTGCTGAAAGTAATTGTGTACTTCGTGCGTGCTTAATTCCATTCTGATGTGTGCCTTTATCATTAGGTTGCTTTTTGGTTTTCACTAATTGTTTTTGTAAGGGCTTGTTGAAATTCTAAAAGTCATGCAACAAGGAAGTATTCAAAATAATTTTTTTTCATAGAGTTGTATCTCTTTCCATATGACAACATACACCAACAGAGGTAACAGGTACTATTGGGTTTTTTTCCCTCCTACTATGCCAGCCAGTTATGAGGTATGAAAATGCAGTTCGAGAGTCTTGGGCTCCCTTTGTGACTGAAGTAAATTATTTTTTATGATTTTAATAAGACAAGGAGTTTTTCAGAGGCCAGAGGGAACTATTCCTGCCTAAATGCTTCATGGATCTTGGCAAATCTCTTTGTTTTCTGTCCTAATGTTTTCCTCCATCCCTGTTTCTATGAGACCATTTAGTACTGTAGCAGGGAGAATTTTAGGAAGCCTTAATATATCAATGTTTGTCCAAAAGTTATGAAAATTTTTATGTTATAAAATGGGCATGTGAGTTCTTTACATGTCTGTTCTTCTGGTTTTAGTATGTGGCGTGGTGGTGGTGGTGTTTGGTTGGTGTGTTTGTTTGTTTTTTTTTAAAATTAACAATGTCTTTTCACTTCTACTAACTGCATGTTGTATTCATTGGTTTTGTGCACTGTTTGTTATCAGTTGTAATACAGAGGAGTAATATGTAGAAATTATCTGAGCGGTTATATTACAAGTCAGCATAAAATTTGTTGGAGGATTCTGGAACCCATGTTACTGAAAAATAATTAATTGTTCACAATAAAGAATGAAAAACATCAATTTGCAAACTTAATTAAAGTAATATGTAGCTCAAAACAGTAACACTAAAAAGCATTTCTTCCTTATGATCACGAAAGCACCAGATCCAAAGAAGACTCAAATAGGAGAGAGCAAAAAACCCAAAAAACAAACCCCAGACACCCAAAATCTTGCTAAGAATGATTAGCACCATTGCTACATCAAGGCTGATTTGAAACCTATCACCTTTAAATCATTTCCACTATATCCAGTTTGCTGCATAAATGTTGCCCTATTTCTTTATTTCACTCATTCTTCAACTCATTCCTGGGGCATGTAGTTTCAACTGAATTTCAATTATTGGCAAATGTGCTAAGTTTTTTTGTTTGCATGTGTTGTCACAGAGGCTGGATACGTAACACAACCCATTGTCTTAAGGAAAATTGCTCTTTGTGTTATCATTCAACCTTCTGAAATCTTTTTATATAGCTTTTGATTGTTAGTTTGACCTTCTCTTTGAAACTAGCAACAGATTCAGCCTTTATTCTAGAGAGCTTTGCCAAACTAACTATGCATTAAAAATGTACTTATTCTCATAAGTGTTTGTTTGTAACCTGGATTTTTCACCTAGTTTTCTTTCTTTTCAAAAATTCGTGTTTTTAACTAGTACAATAAAATATAACAATAATAAAAACACAACCTGCTACAAAAGTGACATTGTTCATTAGAAATTCCCTTTGATTTTTGTTGAAGGCTGGAATTGATGCTGTAGTGCTTGGTTGTGATATTCTTTGCAAGTGCTCAGTATTCTTTGCTGTTTAACTGAGCCACTTTTTTGATTTTTATTCTTTTGAACGCCTTGGAAAAACTTGCTGTCTATTCCTCTAGATTCATATGCTGACTTGTATAGTTTGCACTTAGACTTTATGTAGTTTCTTTAAAGAATCTCTCCTTTGAAATTCATCTGTGTTGACTCTTCTGATAAAATATAGAAAACTGTGTATGAACAGATTTCCATCTGGCAACATTTATATGCATTAAAACCTACTGAGTAAATTTAAAAACAGAAAACCAGTCTTATTTCAGTGTCCTTATTTAAATAAAATTCCTAGGTAGTTTAAATTTGAAATGCTGTGGCTGATGCTTGTTTTAATTTTTTTTTATTCTTTTGTTGGATTTTGTTAGTCTAATGAATTCTTGTTCAACCACTACTGATTTTTTTTTTTTGAGGCTTGAATATTGATATGTCTAGAAAGCATTTCACCATGCACATAACTCTTGAGATAAATGGAAAAATGTCAAAATAATACTTCAACTCCCAATGGACATCATTGTATGGTATTTTACAGGGGAAGATCTCAGCAGAAGTTGACCCTGTTGGTGTTGAAGTGTGTCATGAAGTTTAGATTTAGATTAAAAACCAGAGTGGTGGTTGTTTTTGCTGCATCTGCTTCCTGGGTCCAGAGTTGTCTGTCACTGCAATGAACTTGGCCACCTCCAGCTAATTGTAGTGTAACAGAAAATTCCAAATGATATTTCTAGGAAATCTGCCGCAGTATGACTTCCTAAAGAAGGCTAAATTTAAATAAAAATACACAAAGTTGTGCATTTACTTCAAGTGCTATGGATACCACTCATTTCTCTGAGGTACAGGCACAGAGGTACATCTCCATTCCCCATTTGCCCTATACTTCCACTGTGCTCCTTACAGTCCTTGCAAGTTTTGGAAGAGTCTTTAATATTTCAGTACATCCAGCTACCAAGCAGCAGTTCCTTTGATTTCCACAGTGAACTAGTAATACTGGAGTTCACTGAATTCATAGTGGCTTGAACCAGAGAAGCTTCAGTCACAACAGACTCTGGAGTTATAACTGAAGTATTTGTTGTTGGGATGCATTGTTAAGAGGAAATGTAAGGTATATGATGGAAAACAGAGTTGTTTCTGTTTTGAAGAGGTATTTCCTTCAAGCTGTGGTGTAGTTGACACACTGAGGGGAAGGGATGCTGTCCAGAGGGACCTTGACAGGCTTGAGAAGTGAGCCTGTGCCAACCTCACGAAGTTCAACAAGTCCAAGGTCATGCACCTGCATTGTGGCAATCCCAAGCACAAAGACAGGCTAGGAGGAGAATGGATTCAGAGCAGCCCTGTGGAGAAGTACCTGGGGATGCTGGTGGATGAGAAGCTTGATGTGACTTGGCAATGTGCACTTGCAGCCTAGAAAGCCAGCTGTGTCCTGGGCTGCATCAAAAGCAGGGGCCAGCAGGTCAAGGGAGGGATTCTGCCCCTCTGCTCTTGTGAGACCCCTCCTGCAGTGCTGCACTCAGTTCTTGGGCCCCCAGCATAAGGACATGGGCTGTGAAAGATGATCAGAGGGCTGGAGCACCTCTCCTGTGAAGACAGGCTGAGAGTTGCTGTTGTTCAGTCTGGAGAAGAGGAGGCTCTGGAGTGACCTTATTGTGGCCTTGCAGTATCTAAAGGGGACCTCCAAGACAGTTGGAGAGGGACAACTTACAGGGACATGTAGTGATAGGACAAGGCGTAATGGCTTTAAACTGAAACAGAGTAGATTTAGATTAGATATTAGGAAGAAATTCTTTACTGTGAGGGTGGTGAGGCACTGAAACAGTTGCCCTGAGAAGTTATGGATGCCCTAGAATGTTTGTCAAGGTTTTTGAACTCATAAATAGGTCTTTTGCATGTCTTTTGTCCTTAGACTGTTGACATAGATAAAATTTAATGAGCAGAGTTTATTTGACAGTCAATAGAAAATATGATAAAATCTCAATAAATAAAAAAGACTGTAAAAGCTGAGAGATCTATTGGGTTTGTGTTTTTTTTTTTTTTTTTTTAAATTCGGAATGTGTTTGGGGAGATATTAAAGAGATATTATGTTTATGATAATAAATTGTAAAGGAAAGAACTATCAAGAAGAAAAGGACGAAAAGTGCTTTTGAATTTTTCTCATTTGAGTCACAAAACTTAATTTCATAACCTTTTATTCTAGATACTTTTGATTAGTTTGGTTTTGTTTATCAATTAGGTAATGGTAATGTCATTGAACATCTTTATCACCATGGTGTTAAGTGAAATTAGATCTAGGTAAAATGGTGTTATGATTACAGGAAAGGCATGAAAGGAACAAACACTCCATGACAGATTCTTCCCCACACCAAATGTGGAGGAGTGTTCTATTGTTATACACTAAATAAAGTCACGGTTTAGTGTGCTTATGTTAATTCTTCTTCCATTTTTCTTATGAACTAACTTTTGCTGTTGCCAACCTTTTCCTTATAGCTTTAGCATCTCCAGTTGTCACAGAGATATTCAAGAAAACCTGTGAACGTTCTCACAGGTATTTTCTTTGCACAATGCCGAAGTGCCTTGTATGAATCACTGACAATACAGAGTTGGTTTAGTTTATTCTCTTCTCTCTTCCAAAGCCAGAAGCCAACCTAATCGTGTTGTTTTATTTCCAAGGAAATATGTGTTGCCTATTGGAAAAATGCTGGGAGGAGTTTGTGGGAATTAGTGGGAATGACGGTAGTAGTTGACTGCTACTTGTGTTGGTACCATCAAAATGTATCTCAAGATTTTTTTCTGTTTGTTGGGAGTGTACTAGGAAATACTGGGCTCAGTATCCATGCATTTTGGAAACTAATGGAGTAATACTGCTTTTGTGTGTTGTAAACATTCCTCTGATAAGCTTTTTAGGGCTCTAGATATGAGGTGTTTGGTATGCATCCGTCTACTGACAGCTTTATAAATATTGCATTTCTGACCTTCAGATTTTCTCTCTTGATCTCTGGTTAAATGATGTATTTGCCAGTTTGACACTGCTGACATTCTGTCTGTTTGGTCTAGCATTGTTATACCATGATTCCTTGTGATCCCATTGTCATGGGAATGACGTATCTCAAATGATGAATATACTTTGAAGCAAATTGGGATATAAACTTCATTTGCAACAAGACTTTCATTGCAAAATGCCTACTTCAGTGTCCAGTATAAGTATTTAGGAACACTGATGTTTTATCAGATAGTATAAAGGAGGATAAGCTACTATTTGGCTGGATGCTAAGTGTTGTAATTATGATTTTAGTTGGATTTCCCGTTGCTTTTGTTTTCCCATGCACTGCATTGGGCAAACTTGCATTTGTGAGACAATAAACTGAACAGTGGAAATAGAAGTTTTCTGTTTTCCCTCAGTGATGAATGTTTCACTTCTCTAGAAATATTCTCTTCTCTAGAACTGGTAAAAATTAACTTCATTTCTAGAGAAGTGAACCATAAACCATATGAAGTAAGAAAGAGAAGAAATGAACACTCTAGTATAAGGTTTTTTATATGGTTCTTTTATGTTTTTGAACACCTTAAAAGCAGCCCTACCTTAGAATTCCATGCCTATTTTCAAAAGTTGATTGGATGTATGATGTGAATAAGACTTTTATAATGCTATTTGTATTCCTGAAAAATTGAAGTCTCTTTTGATTCAAATATTTTATGAAAAGCCAGTGGGAATTTTTTACACATAGCCTTCATGTCCTCATTCTTTTATTACTAAAATGAAATGAGAACTTAAAAGAAAAGTCAACAACAAATGTCAGGCTGATAAAAACCTCACCACTGACCTTCAAAGCAGCGGGATTTGACTATGATATGGTTATACTCTGAGGTTAGAAGTTACAAATCAGATGATGCAGTGATGACTTTCATCCTCTGGAACGTACACACTCTGCATAACATCCCATGCCTCATTTGTCACCTCTTTTCCACCGGCTAGAGCATGATCTATTATTTCTGCTTGCAGTTTTGCATCTCTCCATTATTGGTGGACTACAGCAGATTGTTGAATTCCCTGGCAATTCTCTCCTCTTGGTCAGCTGCGCCCCAGTTCATAACCAAAGCACTTCATGTGCTGTATGTATGACTGGCATGTGAGTGAAAAAGCTATGGGAGCACACACTGCCCCTGATACACCTGTATCAGCAAAATGAAATGGAATGGCCCAGAACTTATAACAGATAAGCGTGTGCTGAAGGCATTCTGATCCAGTGTCCCTATTGCATCACTGAGATGATGCCACCAATGCTGTTTAACTGGCCAGCCCAGCTTTTGAATTTCTGCTGATAGTTTGCAAAGTGCTTACATCAGCTTCTAGAGTCAAGTTTTTGTTTCTGGTTTTAAAGAAAGCTATGTAAAAAAAGCTATGTAAAGAAAAATATGTAAGGTACAATAACTACCAAGCAATTTTGAGATTACATCTGAAAAGCCCCACAATCACTCATTAAATAATTTCTTTCTTTTCTGGGGATCTTCCTCACTTTTTTTCCCCCCATAACTTTATCTGTCAAGAATTGAGAAATAATTGCTGGTCCAAGCAAAAGCTTAAATTGAGGTATTGAAAGACTTAAGTGCTACAAACTGAGGTTCTGCTCTGGATGAACTGAGCTCAGGAACTTCATGATACAATAAATAATTCTTTTCATTTTCCTTTTCATTCGCATAACAGATGAATTGCACTCAGCTCTTACCTCTTGCTGTTTCTCACAGCATGCAATCCCATGTGAGTCAACACTCTCTGTAAGAGCAGAACAGCAGGGAAGAAAGGCCAGAAAGAATGCAATATATTTGTGAGGGTTTTCTTAGATTAGTCTCCTTCAGATTTCTTATTTGTATCCCAGGAAACTTGAGAGCTCAGATACTTGCTTGTCAAACAAAGCAGGCTGAAACACATCACTCCTGCACAAAATGTGGTTATGAATCTCTGAGAGGGCAGGAAACATCGTAGGAGTCATGTGGTGGCCAACTTTGTCTGTCTCTGAAAGAATGGCTTTTCACCCTGCTACTGATGGAAAGCTCACTGAAAAAAGAACCAGACCCCTCTGTTTAACATGAGGCAATATATTCATAAGGGTTGCCTTTCTGCATTTTTTTCCTGAGTTTCTGTCAATTTTTCTGCCTTTAGATTAAACACTGCCTGTGGGTGTTGGGTGCTGTCCTCCTCTTGAAAGATTAAAAACATGTTAGCAATAAGGTGATTCTAAGGTGAAAAAGCTGCTTTCTGTTTGTACACCCTGTCTGAAAATCAGAGCTTTTGTTTATGGCTTTTAATCCTCTGTTACAAACATCCCTGTCTGTACTTGCTAGAAATAGTAAGAAGATACCTTCACAATTAGTTTCCACTGTTAACTCCAGTTTTAAAAACTCTGAAAAGTATTTCTGTGCAACTGTATATGAAGAATCCTACAACATCTGTCCTACAAAAGTAGACTCTTTGAATACAATCAGTCTCAGAAAGAGCAAAGGTGAAATTTAGCATTTCATATAAAATTCCTCAGTGATATTTCATAGCTTCATAACAGTAGAATTTAAGAGAAATGTTGGATAACCTTCCCTGTTTCAAAAGGCAGCCACCTTCCTTAAGACTTAGTTGTAAATTATTTGCCTAATAGAAGAATTTTTTTTTTTTGTATGAAATTGTATGGAAACTTTGAAAGCAAAATCAAGTGAACTTTTTGAATGGAGCTGACACCACCCCCTTATGCTCACAGAGGAGATAAAAATAGTACTGGGAACTATTGATTAAATGTTCTATGGGGATTTCAATATGGAGGCTTACTTTTTGGTGAGGGAATTTTAGTAGGTTTTTGCCTAATTCCCCAGTTGATTGTATCTGTTGCACTATCCAAACACTTTAAGTGTTTTAATAAATGTTCAAAACAATTTTTTTAACATTCACTCTCAAAAAATATGCTGCAGAAAATTGTTAATCTGATTATTTTGTTTAGAGATCTAAACCACAAATCCATTGCAGATAAACCTACTCATTTTTATAAACTGAGTAAGCAAAGATAAAAGCACTTTCAGAAAGGATGCCTTTTAGTGAGCAGTTTTATCAAAATGACCCCAGAACTATTCAGTTAAAGTTCAGGCAGAACAACTTGAATCAAATGAAGTGCTGTTTATTTCCAGAGAGGATCTTAATGCTTAATGTGCTTTGCTTAACATTACAGGATCTTCTGGGAGAAGTTAGCACTTGCTGCTCTTTGAAGTTACCAGCTGAATTCTGAAGACTTTGCAAGAGAACAGAGCACTTTTCTGGACTGACATAGCACAAAGGAGGTAAAATCATATCACTGTTAACAAATGTTTTTCAGCACATTTGGAGAAGATGAGCTGGTGTTTAAAAGAAGCGAAGAGGATCCATGGTAACTATGCATATCACTGTTTGAATAATGTTTCAGGTAAGGACATTAATATACTTCCCCCCCTGCCTTCAGCTCCCTCTCCATGATGAGGACGTAGTAGAACTGAGGAATAAGATATTACAGTCAGTTATAGCAGGTGAGATACCCTGTGTGCTTTCAGTCAACACTAGAGTGAAAATAAAAACAATGGAAGACTTTGAATAGTGAATGGCGTTTTGAGTTGGATAGTTTTTAATCTAGTCCAGCTGATCTTATATGTCTAACTAGTAAAGCTTTCTTCTAAAAGAGTAGCACAATGAAGTTGCAAATCCATTTTGAAATAGACTGCTTGAATAGAAGAAAGAGTAGTGAACTAGGAGGTGAAAGTCGTTCTCACCAGATATACTCAGAGAGTAGGTGTCAGTGGCCAGATACACATACTGAACAGTTTTTTCCACTTCTTGAGGCAAATTTGTTGAATGCCGTTTTAATGATATTTCATTTCACTGTGCTACATTTGTTTCTTACAGGATTAAGTAATGCAATTTCAAATAATTGAATTCAGTGGCAAATCTCCTATCAACAATGCATAGATGTATTCATTGTCCAGAGTAAATCCCAATAAGAGCAAAACACTAGTCAGCCAATCCTGATTTAATAAATTCTTTTCCTATGTATTTGTTCTGTGTATTTATTCTGAATTTTAATAATGATGCTCAAAAACACATGTCAAAGCACAACAATGAATGACAATCTGCAGTTGCAAAAATCTGATATCACAGATTTATTCAGTGAAACGGTTTCTTGGATGGGTTGTGCTGCTATAGGCCTGTCTTAACTCTGATAATATATATACACTGCATCTACGCTATGCTGGGCGTTTAAAGAGGGATACAAAGCAGTATGTCATGTTGTAACAGACCATAAGGGGGAGTATTTAACTGCACTGAATCGTTAGAACTCGGGAAGAGAGATTGAAAGCAGGAGCTCTAATGCAAGGCAGTTAAGCACAGGTAATCTCATCAACTCCTGTTGACAATGACAAGTAATAGCCTGAAAGAAAAGTTTGGCAGATCTTTAGACTCAAAATAATCGTCACCCCATGTATACATAAATCAAATCGTAAATGTCTTACTGAACCAGAACCAGTGCAATTAGTTTTCAAAAGAAGAGTGTGGGGGTTTTTTTTGTCACTTGAAAAGGAGTGTAACAGTGTCGTCATTTATTTGACTGGATGGCTTAATAAAGTGTATAATTTGGAACATTTACACGTACAAAATTGTTGTTTTCTTTCCCATATTTGTGCAGGTTCTATTTGTAATTTTACCGTAGGTAGTCGATGCACTTCTTTTATGTTGATGGTGTTTACAAAAAGACCTTTTATTGTTACTGCTGTAACTGAGATAAGAATCTAGCCCACAGTATACATTCAAGGCAGGAGACATTTGCAGCTGTCAGATAGTTGGCAGATCATTGGCTTGTTTTGAGATCCGTGGATAAAACCCAGTGCAGATTAATGACAAGATATAGGATTGGGGTTTTTTTGATAACTGACGCTTGGTATCAAGGGAGCTAAACATGACAGTTGACTATTAGTTTATCCTGGCAAATTCTGTGTGGAAGGCTATAGTAGAGTAATGTCATACTTTTGAGAGAAAATTATATACTTTGCCTTTTATTTGGAAATCTTCATGTTCTTGTTAAATGCTATTTCACACAATTTAAGCAAGTCATAATTACTGAAGTTGGAATTCTAATGTTCTCTTATTTGTCAGCAGTGAAAATACAACAAATACAATATTTTGCTCTGTGCAGGTGTGCTGCCTCTCACTGTACCTTCATAAGCAAAATATTGTGCTAACTCCAGAAAATATTTTCAAAGTTTACTTTTTATTGCAACCAGTATATGAAAGGGAAATAAATGTTAAAGTGCTCAGTTTAACCTTCTCATTTGTCTGCCAGGGCTGATATTCCCAGTGTACATACCTTGTAAATAGGAGCTGTACTATGACATGCCAAATTCTGACTTTGATACACTTTCTGGTGAATAGATGTTTGCTGATTATATAATTTCAGGATTTAATGTTTGTTCAGTTTGAAATGAGGTCTTTAGTGAAGGCTTTATTTGAAGATGATCTACAGCCATTGATTTTAAGCCTAATGGATTTTTCTCTCCACTTTTGGGTTGATTAAACAGTGATTTCTGAGTTAGAAATTTGTGAATAAGTGATATTGAACGCAGATGTTCCATGTATGTTTTTATGCTTCAGTAAGTCAAGTTCAAGAAGTCTGTCAACAGTGTATTGGAAACAATACCTTTATCTCTATCAAACCATGTCTGAAAATGGCCAAAATTTTGAAATTTCTCTTAACAATGAGCCAAAGACAATTGTTGCATTTTTTGAAAGGATTGTTTTATTGAAATAAGTTTGATTTTAGAGGAAACAGGGCGTGTGTTCTCTGACTGGAGCAGTAGTTCCCCCTCCTTTCTCAGGTGAGCTATTTGAGTGTTTGACATTCCTCCCCTTTCCCACCAAAACCAGTGATCACAAGAACATGGGATTTTAGCTGAGCTGTTCTTAGCATAGAATTGTCTTCATGTAGGGATTCTTTTGTGTTGAAGTAATTAATCTAAATTTTCACTGAACAGTTCTTTCTCCATTTCAGTTTACTGTTCAAATATTTGCTAGATAAAATATTGTTAGATCTAACACTGGAATCTGGCTTTAAAAAGAAGTAATTTATTTCCATTTTATGGACAGTATTGTTGGCTTACAAGTTTCAGTTAAAATTATGGGATTAGGTCCAGAAGAATTTATATGTAGAACAAATCCCATGAAGAAACATCTATGGATAGTACTAAAGTTTCTGTGATGGGTCATAAGTGTAATCAGACTGGACTTTACTTGTCATGTGTTAAAAAGGCATGTAACATGTTCAGCCATTATGCAAAATACTGTGATATAATATTCTTTCCTCTATGGTTTAGTAATAAATAGTTGGATGGAAAGAAAATGTGCTCCTGGTTAATGTACTCCCTCAGTCTCTCAATCTCTTGGGAAAAAGACACTGTCTTGAATCTTTGCTGATATATGACTGCTGTCTCCACTAAAATAGTACCAACTGAATGATAAATGTTTCCAGCTTTGAGCATTGACCTACCCAGTACAGACAAAATGTTTTTAGCATTCATAGAAGTGAGATGTGTATACATGTGTGTACGCACCACAAGTTAAAAGCACATTTTTTCTGCACCAGTTGTAGGGTAAAGGGCACCATTCTTCCTTAGCTCTCACTGAACTCTTGTTTACTTATTTAGGGTTCTGAAAACCTTAGATGAATCTCTTACTGAAACACAGGCTTTTTTTTGCCATCTATTCAAGTTTCAGTTATACTAGTTGAGGCAGAAATAATCCAGAAGCTGGCCTTAAACCAGGAATGAAAATGGAAACTCCTTCATGTAGAAATCACAGCACTCATCTTGTTCTTTAACATGAAGCCTTCAAATAGATATGTAAATTCATAGGTGTTAAGGTTGCCAATGACTAACAGTTGTTATAGAGTGTAGAGTTATATATGGAGTTTTGCATAACAGAAATTTATTCATGTAAAAAAAAATCCTGTTTCTTATCTTATGACTGTGATTGAACTAAAGCATATACATCATAAAAATATCCAGCTTTGATAAAGAGTTTCCAGTGTTTGAGAATTTGCCACCAATCCACCTGCAGAGAAGTTGATGAAGCTGAATGGATCCCATTTGCTGTGTATTTCTGGTGAGAGCTTGAATTTATCACGATAACTACATATTGCTTCATATCAGTCTAAGTATATCTGAGTATATCCCATTAGGGCTAGTCCTGATATGTCAATATATGACTATTAAAAATCAAGATCATAGTTAAAGGAATGCTTGCAACTTGTTTAAACAATAGCATGTGTTGAAAGAAAAAAATAAGTATAAACAACCTCCACCCCAAAACACTGTTCAGTGCTGTTACCAAAATCTAACAAAAGCCAGAGATCCAGCACATAATATATGGAACTGATTGTTCTGGGATTCATGTTTATTTAGGACTTGGTGTTTACAGAACTTAGATAAACCAGTAAATGTAATCAGCAGAATAAGGTCTTTTTCTTTTTTTTTTTTTTTACTTCTTATTCAAAAATGATATTTTACAATAAAAATAGCCCTAAATTTAAAAATAAAATGAGGAATTAGGAGAGTAAGTATTTTGAAATTGCCTTATGCAATATTGCCTGGCTTCACATCAAATAAAACACATTGTTCAACCTAAACTGAATGTGGGTTATTTTTGGACAATTGATACAAGAACTTTCATTTTTTAGTTGAATGAACACTTTAACTCACAGAGAAACATTTTGGTTTCATTTTGTGGACAATGGTTTGCTTTTTCCAATCAAACAAATATTTCTTTCAACAATTGTTCAGCAAATGAACCAAAACCACTTTGCTTACCTTGCTTTCACTACTCTACCATGAGTGCTTCTCTCCATTCAGTAAAAAGCACTTGCCCACATCAATGCACTAATTTGCTCAATAATTGTATTTAATTTGGGGCCTAATATGATCTCTTTACAGGATGATGAAAAGAGAGTAGATTAAGTAGAGAAGAATTGCAAAAACTCTGCTGAGAGTTCTGCACAGGGAAATTATTATTATGACAACAAAAACAAACCTGGTGGCTTCTTCTGAGTCAGGTCTGACTCCTATCTGTTGGACGCTGTCAGCCCAAACACAGCTGTTGCCTCCCCACACCTAACACTCTTGTACAAACAGGAAAGTTTCTTTATTTGCAGAGGAATTAATTAACCATAAACCCCTTTGGACCCCTGCTACCCTAACAGTGTCCATATGCCCAAAATTGTTGGCCTATAGTACTTTTAGGCCGTGGGATCATATTGAATTCAATGCTTAGCTCTGCTGAATTCTAAACTAAAGATTTAACCTGTTCAAAATGTTAAAAAATAATTCCTTTTAGCCAAAATCCAAGCACAGGTTTCAGACCCTTGATAACATCAGTGTTCAATCAATTTTCTTATTTCTAGACTTAGTTGAAAAGATAGGCAAATGAACTCTGTTTTCCCCAAACCTAATGATTGATTATCCTAACCTGATTGTTGATATGGATATATTGCATCACTTATAGTAACTGGAGGCTAATGGCCCCTTTGATACTGATAGCTAAGTATACATTATTTGACTTTGTTGATCTGGGCCCTTATCTGACCCTTATCCCATATTTAGGCTTTCTTATCTTAGCTACTCTAGGTCCAAGGTTATTCTTACTGCTCTTGTTTGTATCCATACTTAAAACCACTTCTGAGAAAGTACAAGCCAAACTTAAATCCTAATATGTATTTCTGAGCTTACCTTAACCCCATTTATTTCCCTGTTGTGTCTTTCAGCTATAGCTTTAACCTTTATCCAAGATATCCTATTTTATTAATGTGTAAAGTAATATTTATTATCCAAAATATCATGGCCAAGGAGGTAAAATTATGTTAAGAACACTAAATTTGGCCTAAGTATTGTCCTAACTTTACCTTATCAATCCTGAAGAAGCCATTGCCCTTGATTTTGGGTCAACACTACTGTGGTCATTTTGCCATATTTAGAGTGGAAATAAAAGTGGTTCCTCAGTTGAAGGTTTGTATGCAGACGGGCTGATGTTTATGTTTCAGGCACAGAGCTAAGGCTGCATCTCAAAAGATTGTGGGGCCAGATACATATAACAGGACTGCTGCTTAATAATTTGCAACATAGGCTTTCTGAAATATGTAGGGTTTAAGCTTGCTGTATTTGAGTCTTAGGACTTCACTGGAAAACCTTTGTGTGTTCTCACAGCTGAAAAAGATTGAAAAGCAGTGATCTAAGTGGAAGGTGAATGAGTTTGGAGCTTCTAGTCACTTGTGAAAATAAAAGCCTGCAGAGCGCCAAGTATGCTGCTTAAATTTACATATGTGCCTATTTTAAAATGTGAGGATTGGGAAGAGTATGGACTGCTTTTCAGGCATATTCAGCATGAATTAGTGTGAAAAGCGATGTATCACTATTCAGGTGTATCCAGTTTATTTGCAGTACTGGAGCAATCTTAACAAGGTTGAGTGTTTTTAACGTATTCATTTAAACAGATGTCTATTAAATGTGGCTTTTTGGGAGAGACAGCAACAGGACAGGCCTTCAGTCACTGCTGTAGAGAGAAAATATTCTCAAATTTAGCAAGAAAAGAAAACCTAAGCAAACACTGTTTTAATGCATTGCGAAAATCTTTCTTGCTTGCTCTGGAGATGATTGAGGAGGTTCTACAGCCTTTCTAAAAGGTAAGTCGTAAAGCAGCTGGCTCTACTATGACATGAAATGCCTTCTCAGCTGATTCTTCTAACCCCAGTTTGCTCAGGCTTTGCAAGAGCAAGGTTTTTTTCAGTTTTCCTTGGTGGTCACAAAGTCAGGTGCAGCAGTTTTGGCTGCAGACGTTTTAAGAGTTCTTTTGGCTCAGACATTTTAGAGAGAGGCTGAGTTGTAAGCTTTGATGTCGAATGTACAGTATTAGGTTGTGAGTGACAAGGTTTCTGCCCCTCACCTTTACCCTTCTACATTGTACTGCTGCTTGTTTGCACTGTACAGCACCGTTTGTGCTGTGAGATGCTTGTGGGTAGTGCAGCTGTGGAGGCAGCATGAGGTGATCCTGTTGTGGTTTGCTGTGAAGCAGGAGGGAGCATGTGCATCTCACCACAAAGGTTGGTGGGTCTGTGTTTTGTTGTCTGTTGGTTTTGACCAGCGAGTAGTGAAGAGAATATGTATAAATGGTTCCTAAAGAGTGTTTTCCCCAACGGTTACTACATGTAACTGTATCTTTAATACTTGGTCAAAATAATTTTATACGGAACTAAGGAGACAAAATTGTGTAAGTATATATAGTATGTACATACACTAACACAATTTACAATCAAATGCAAATGCTCTGAAGATATTTTTGATACCTTTCAACTTTTATTTGACAAGATCTACCAGGGAATAGCTCTTTAGGGTATTTGTTAATGTCCCGTATCATATGCCCTTGATATATTCTTACATCCTTGCCAGCATCAAATCCTTTCTACTCAGAAGCTGTTCTCCTGGACAGAGCCATCTTTTTCCACTCTCTGCATCAAAAAAAAGAATATTACTTTCTCTAATATCTTCTCTCTTAAATGTGGTGTTTTTTTTTTAAATTCACTCTCAGAAACTTCCACTCTTACAGTTTTATTTAGGTACTTTCTTTAACCTCCCTCTGTCAGTATTCATCAGGAAATATTTATGTTCATTTTCCTTTCACTATGTTATTTACAACCAGAACAGTAAGGGCTCTTGAAAAGTTGGTCCGACCCTTTTCTTTCAGCCCTCTAAGCTGAGCATAATTGCTTACAGTTCTGTCCCCCCTCTGTCCCCTGTCGTGTCTGTGTGTCCCCATCCCAACCTCTTTCCTTGTTTTCAACACCTGTAGAATGTGCAGAAAAGGATGAAGAGGACATTTTAACTCACACAACCTATATACAAGTGAAATAAGGAACCAGGAAGCCACTGAATCTGTATGAAAGGAAAGATATACTGTACATATAATTACTTGTGACAGAGAATTTTCTGGATTTACTGATGTATGAAAATATACATGGACTTTTCCCTCAGTGGGTTGTGCAATATGACACATTTTGTAACTTATTAGATGCCTACACATGATAATGTATTCACCATATTATCTGTAGACACATATTGCTAGCAAAATATAATTTTATCAATGTTAAATGCATGGTTCAGTGATTATGACTCTTATGTACCCCCCCCATGTATACAGTTTCTCTATCATGTCCCATTTTGCTTACATAAGATTTTATTATGCTTACAAGAGACATGTTGTGTTACTTTTCCATACATTAAGAAACATGACTACATCTTATATTGTTATTTTAATCCATGTAGTTCACTAGTACTGGAACATCTTCCTCCACAGACCTTTACTTCTTGACAAGGATTTGATACACACTGACTTTAAGCTGTCAAAGCTGTAGTCTGTGGATGTTGTTATACCCATGCCTTCCTCGTTCTTTGAAAGTTATTGTGCAGTTGCTGTGTGTGTTATGTTGAGTTATATTCAGGTGCTCTGTGTGATGAGTCTGTAGAGCACAGACTGATGGGTAAGGCTGTAAAAGAAAAAAGCAGTATTTTTTCCAGTGCCTCATGTAAGTAAATCAGTGGTCTGGCCTAAGTGTATCCAGGAGATTTTCTCCAAATTCTGTTATTTGCTTTGGACAGTGAAAGCTTGAGTGATAGGCTGTCACTTCTGTGGTGCTGGACTCAAGCTTGTAGAAGAGCAGCTCAGAGTATCAGGGAATGAGCTGACTGGATTTTGAAAACATTTACATGGTAATGTTGTCAAAATATTTTTTCTGGGCTATATGGTAATTTTGGTACCTACTGGAACCTGCTTTTCATAACCATTAGCACAGTCTCAGGTTTTAGGCCTTTCTCTCCTCCAATGTGACCTGATTTTACAACTCTGTAATTCCACTTATAAAACAGTGTCACAGACCAATTTAGCCTCTATTTTGTTTATTATGCTTGTATTGATGACATTCTAATGCACTGTAAACCTCATAATGATTTGCCAGCAGCAAAAGAAAACTATTGAATCGTGTTCTTAATAACATCAAGAAATGCAGTGACTAAAAATAGCATGTATTTTTAATAAAATTTTGAGTAAATTGTTGTAACAGATCAGCATTTACAAATATATTTACCTGCTTTATATCCTTCCTGCTGTCATGCTTCATAATGTATGCTAATAATTACTTTAGCATAAGAACAGAAAACCAGAAGGATATAAGAAGCCTTATGGGAAGAAAGACATTGAAGCTTTCTAGTGAAGTTCTTCAGTATGATGTGGTTGGTCTTGTGATTTGTCACTTAAATACTGAATTACCAGCTTGATTAATAGTTTTGTGGTATTGAGTCTGACTTTTCACATAGACAGAAATTAACTTTCATTTCTTAAAACTGAATCCTCTCTGCAGCAGTAAACACAGTAAAGAGGAGTAAAGCTCACAATACAACTAGTTCAATTAGGTGGAATTATCCTATCTCTTTGAATAGTATAAAAATGCATCAAAACTTATGATGGAATTTTCTGATAAACAGGTGTGCATCATAAAATAATGGCATAAGGCTTGCATCTGTCATTTAAAGAGTCAGAAAGATGACTCTAAAGGCTGTTTTCTCAAGAATGTCTAGGTACAGTGTATTTTTTTAATAAAGATAGATAAACATATGTTTACAGCTAAGTAAACATACAATGCTACACTGGGACAGGGTTTCTAGGGGCTATTGCAACTTTAAATTGACTTAGTAATATTGAACTTTCTTCAAGATGAAACAAGGGAAGCAAATCTTGAGATAGCTTGGAAAAAGCATTGCTGGTGGCTTGGAGAAATAAATTTCTATGAAGTTGAAAAAAGCCCCTTCATTGTAGCTAAAGGTAGAGCCATGAAATGCACACTGCAAAATAAAAAATGTGCAAATATTTTGTGATACTCCAGGCAGCTGCCAAATTATTAGGTGAAGTCAGTAAGGAATGGAAAGAATGCTTTTGTGTAAACTCTGTCAAGAGTGGTTTTGGGTTAAAAAACTTCTGCTGGATAATGCTAGGTTTTCTGCTATGAATTATTTACCCAGCTAGGTTACTTCTGCTGTAATTAGTTCTGCATTAGTGGAACTGTGAACCTCAATAAATCAAAAAGGTGAGAATTCTGCTCCATTCCACTCTGCTTTTCAGCTTCCTTCAGTTCAAATTTCTAGGATAAAAAAAAGGCTTTTAATGGATTTTTCCTTCACCTGCAAAATTCTCAACACATCCACTCGGATGAACATTTGTTTTGTTTTCTCTCTGTAGATAACACAAAGAAATGTCTAATCCTCATCAGCAATTCCTTCAGCTTCTCTGGTGCTGGCTCTGACTTTTTTCTACAGCTTACTTCAGTGGAGTGTGGAGGAAGAGCTTAGTCAGAACTCACTGTGCTGTTAGTTGTTACCTGTTGATTTTGCTCAATTGCGGGGAGGTGAGAGAAACTCTCTTACCTTGGCGTGATTTGCAAAAATTTTTGATAAGGCAACATACTGCATAATACTATTCATAAGATTTTTTTTCCCTCTGCAACAACACTATGGTACCTACTCTTATTTACTTCTCTCTTTTATATTACCTGGTCTAATTATCTCCTCAGCTTGATGATGTGGGAACTGCAAGCCAAAGAAGCTCTCCTGTACTACTCAAAATTGAATGTATAGTCGAAACCTTTTTGTGAATCATGGCAGTAGCCTTTTTGTGAATGACAGCAATAGCCTTTTCCCAGTTTCCAATATTTTGTTTTAAGTACATCTGTCTTTATTAAATGCATCATGCTTTACTATCTCTAAATGTAGAAGGCATAAATCTCACACATTCTACTGTTTGTATATTCTGTAGTATAAATAGGTCTAGAAATGCTGCAGTGTTACTGCAAGGTGCATCAATTCTACCACCTAGTAACTATCATAACTAATTAATAGATACACGAACAATTTAGATGTTACATTTGCAGTGTCCCACTGGAGGAGCAGGGGAGCACATAAGGCTTCTTTATAAGATAATGAAAGATAAGAATTTTTATTATAACTATATTAATTTCTAGTATTATATGGTTATATAAGAAGTTTCTGAAATGCTCACAGAAACTTTACTGGGTCATTGCTGAGATAAATAATCTTTACAGCTGCCTGAATATAGACCATGGAACCCATTGTGTAGATCCTTCTCTCTAGAAGGTCGTTTGGTACTTCTTAATTAATGGAAATGTCTTTAATACTAGCAATGAGATAAATGTGACTGTCTAAATAAATGATACTCAGTATCCAGACAGACTTACCTCTATAAACTGTGTTTGGGAGAGATGCATAATTGTCAAATGACCTGCTGGACCGTGTATATTGATGGGATTATGCAGATATGTCTCTGCTTGTTGCTGAGAGGTTCACAGGGCTCTCATGAGACTACAGTACAAAGAAACCCATTGATCTACCAACACACAAGAAATCAAAGATTATTCCAATAACAATCAACAAATAGCAGCAGCTACCATAAGCAGAGCAACTAAAGAGAGAGCAACTGTAAACCTTGTTACTGTAGAGAGAGACTGAAGGAAGAGTGACAATAATAGTTTCCAGGGAATATAGGCATATTGATGTGAGGAAGTAGCTCCTGCCAGGATTTGTTGCCAATTACTTTTCCCCACACTGTATGAGAGAACCCTTTTGCGCTACTTAATTATTCAGCACTGTGATATTGCTCTTCCCTAGTTTCCTCAGAAAGGGCTTAGAAGAATAAACTCTTTCTAGAATACCTGTATATACAGTAAATTAAACAAGCTATTAGCTCCTGGTCTGATTTGAGAGATGTTGCTAAATAAATTCTTTTTATTCAGGTTTTCATTTCCAATTAGGGAATGGAAAAAAAAAAAGATAACAAGCAGCTATTCTGACCATATACGTGAGAAATATTGTACATTGACGACAGCAAATAAAAAGTTTTGTGTCCTCTCTAAGTCTGCTTTATCTTACATGCCAAATACCATCATAAAGCCAAGTAAGCACATTCAAAGCATATTAACATTTAATCAGCTTTTCAAAATTCTCGATCATCTGGGCGTCTTATGGAGTTTATCATCTTTAATGTGAATAATTCAAGCATGCATACCTCAGAGTTGTCCTCTGAAAATGTTCTAGTAGTTCAAAGAATATAAATATCACAGAATCAATTAGGTTGGAAAAGACCTCTGAGATCAAGTCCAACCTTTGACTGAATACCCTGTGGTCAACTAGACCTTGGCACTAAGTGTCATGTCCAGTCTTCTCTTAAACACCTCCAGGAACAGCACCTCCCTGAGCAGTCCTTTCCAATGTTTAATCACCCATTTTGTGATGAAATTCCTCCTCATGTCCAAATTGAACCTTCCCTACTGCAGCTTGAAACTATAAAAGAGGATGTCAGAGAATTAATTTTTTAAATCAGGAAAAACACTTCCCATATGATTTTTAGGCATTGAGAGATTGTTAGGACAGGTATAAACAGTAAAGGGAATGATTAGCATTCAAGAAATCCAGAATTTAAACAAAAGTAAAGTTATGGAAATATCTGGACAAAAACATGAGAAGGATTAAAAAATTTCCATGAAATTGTTAATTGGAAAGTGCTAAAATATTAAATTTTTAAAATGAAAAGCATAAGGAAAAGTAATAATTGTGAAACAATACTATGTGAGAAGCTGTTATTTATGTGAAATAAAAAGGTATCCAAACAATCACTTCTCTGATTTTTGTTGGTAGTACCTGAGAGTTGCTTTCTCTGAAGGTTAGCAGACTGCAGCTGTCTATTAAAAGCACCTTTCACCATTCCTTGCATGAAAGCTACATGAAATGGTCAAGTAACATTTTATAAAATATTTACAATGCAGTTCACTTGAAAGCAGGGCACTAAAAGACTGTCTGACAATAATCAAGAAGGTGCAGTGAAAGCATATGTGAATGCTGAAATTCAGAGGATCTGAACTGTGCTTTCCAGAACTTGTGGGTTCGTCCACTTTTCCTGCCAAAGAACCCCCTTTGAAGCTGGATCAGTACTCTGGCTTCAGGCTGAGGTGCAAGACGCTGTTTGAGGATGGTCTGGGATGCTGTTGTTGGCATCAACATCACAAGTGATGAAAGATGTCTACTTAAATGGTCATCAATATTTGTGTACATCTCATTCTTAATCTTTGCCTTTGATAGTGTGCAAAACTGATCCACAGCAAGAACATGAAACTTTGTTCTGTATTCCTCTTGAGGGATGCGAAATACTCTGAACTCCAGGAGATTGTAATGAGATGGAAAAGTTTCTGCAAGTTTCTGTGGTTTTAGGCCATTAATCATGTGTGGTGTCAGGACTCAGACAAGAAGATACTTTTGCTTTGTCATAAATAAGAGACATGCTTTTTCTCTGCTGTATTTGCTCTCTCCCTAATGCACATTCTACTTTCTTTGGTATGTCAAAAATATTATAATGTAATGTAAGAGAGTAGGATATTCACTCATTTGGGATATGGAAATCCTGTTAATTTTAGAAGGTACACTTAATAAAATTGCATCATTGGCAGAGACTTTTTCGTGATATTATTCTGTGTTTATTAGACAAAATCTCTTTACATTAGGTTCAAAGCCAGAAATTGATTTCCAAACGAACCGAGTGCCTAGGTTGCTTAGATATTTTGAAAATCCCACTAGGTCTCTGTTTGTAGCTTTTTGGCACCTAAATATCCTTGAAAATCTGGTTTAAGACTTATAACAGTAACACAGAGGAATAATAACTTGTTATTCATGCCAGAAGGATTTTACTGGCACTGAGCGTATTGATGTTACACGGGGGAAAATTATATTTACATGTTTTAGAGTACTGAATTAATTATATCATAAAATAAAACTTTGTTTAACATATGTAAAGAATCTGTTCTCAAATGCATTATTCCTTGTAGGGATTGAGATAAAGTGTTTTACCAAGACTAGGAAAACTCTAAACAGGGAAGTGACCAGTATTCAGTAGTCGATAAGAAGTCTGGAAAAAAGACATGGAACAACCAAAACAGATTGCTCAGCCTTAATGCTAGATCCATTACTATTAATTTTTTTCCTTCCTTGCTGCTATTCTTTTGCTTAAGCCTCTTCAAGTCTGCTTGTCCGTTTTCCAGTTCCTATGAAAATATCTCATATGATTTCAAAATAACCTTGAAATGATTTATTTTGACAATTTTAATGTTATTAATCTGAAAGAGGAATAGATATATTGGCTCCTGGGTTATCCTTAGGCAAGGGAAGAAATGAATGGAGTCTAATCTATATACTGCACTGTGTATATATTTTCTTCGTGCCCTCAGGAAGACCCCAGAACTGAAGGCTCTATATTAATTTTTGATGGTTAGTTTCTATTTTGATGCAACATGTTTCTTTACATCTGCAATAATACAGTTGAAGCAGTAAGAGCTATAGGGCTTGGAAAATGTCAGTAATACTTTTATAATTTGATTTTAAACTCATGGCCATAATTGGAGGAAACAGGTTTTGACTCATTTTCCTGAAACTCAGGTTCTATATCCATCAGTGATAAAATGACTGAAAATAAAATTGATAGATCTGACTTAGGCAGGGTTTTTTCCACCTTGCTTCCTGAACATGAGCAGTGAGAATTGTAAGATATAACTTTTCTGACGTGTTCTGAAGGACTGGTAAAATCCAAATTCTCTGCTGCACTAAAAATAAAAATCAATCTTGACATGGGAAGGGGGATATTTACCACTGAAGTAGATTTGTGCTGAAATAGATGCACATGCTGTAAACCTGGTTGTTTGTGCTCACCTTGCTCTTAACAATTCCGGGGACATTCGGGGACATACCTAACTGGATCCAACACAATGTTGGCAGCAAACTTTAGTGTAGTTCTGTGGTGAGCAATACCCCATAACCTAGGCAAGGATGGTACATAGCCTCCATAATCTCCTCTGTAGCTGTTTTTAGGCCACTGGGTGCTTAAAAGCAAAAAGGTAGTTATGTTTTAACTTTTGTAACTGCCACAGATAGCAGGGCTTTGCAGGGTAAAAGTAGAGAGCAATATTGGCAATGCATGCCAAAGGTACATTTAAACACATCTCTAATGATTTTTCTTTTATTTCTTTAATAACAAGACAGAAAGGGACTTGGTTTGTTGTAAATTTAATTTCAAAAGCTGTTTTTCCTTTGCTCTCATAAAATAGGATTCCTTTTTAATCCAGTTAATTACACGGAAGTAGCTAGTGTATGGGCTCTTCTACAACATATTTGTATACTGCTATTTGGTTGTATTCTAAAACACAGTTCCTAGCTAAAAATAGGCAGATTTTTTTCATAGTAAATGGATTGTAATTTAGTGAATTCATGTGCTCTGTGATTTGAAAAAGGGAGATTTGGAAAAGATTTGAAAGTAGAAATTGATGGAACTGGACCATTAAAACAGCTGAAGACCTGGTTGATGTTTTGAGATAATTTTACTATGATCAATATTATTTGGATAAAGTCTTTATAGGTAATGGCTGTTTAAAGGAATGAAAGCATTTTTTGCATGTGTCTGGAGTATTTCTATGCTAGAAGTCCCAGCTGGTAGAGATCAAGTGATGTTTCTGCTTGTGTAGCACCTGTCTTTGATTTCAGAAGGGAAACAAGAAAATTACTTCAATGGGTGGTGACATTAAATACAGCTGCTGCCTGGCAGAAAGCATGTAATCTCCATTTTACCCAAGTGAAAGCACTTCTACCTTTGCATCATGGATAAAATCAAAGCTTCAGGTGTGATCTCCCACAGGAAGAGACAGAAGGGGTCACATTCCCCAAAACTTTCCTGCAGTTATGAAATAAAATTTAGTAAGTTTGTAATTTTTATCATGCAGAGGAAGATGGGGTTAACCAGAAGGATGTTTTTGACAGAGCTGGCAAGAAGAAAAGGTTTCAGAGTAGAAAGTGAGCTAAGGTAGGAAAATGTTTATGTGTTTTGAAATAACAATGTTGTTTGGAGCATTCTGATTTAATAAATGCACTCCTACAGGTGACTGTAATTGAAGTATTTGCCTATATATTTGATGGATATACTTTGCTCTTCCCACTATAAAGATGCTTTAGGATTTTCATGGGTGTTTCTAGTGTGTGGTTCCTTTCTGTTGTCTTCTGGGCAGAGAGCAGGGAGAGCACAAACCTTAGCAAAATTTCTGATTTTTCGCTTTTAAAATCTGTGGTTCTAATTTATCTTAAGTCTGTCAATTTTAATGCTTCCGCATATGAACCGCGTCTTAAGCTCATCAAATCAGCCATTATTTATGTCCCCCTTGAAGTTTGGTTAAAATTAATCTAAACTTTGTGATCGATATCTAAACCAAAAAAAATTAAATATGCCGGAATGGCAAATGTGATGGGTTGAGGTGGGTTTTTCTTTACATCATTTACTGGTATTATAGTAGTCAATCTTTTTGTAGTACCCTGATGTGAGTCCCGAAGTTACTGGCTTACACTTTGGTACAATCTGGAAGAGCATTGGAGTAAAAAAAGCTTAGGAGTAAAATATGACAGATGTGGCACTTTAGAGTTAAAATATACTCCAGCTGCAGATTTGTCTGGTGGTGTTTCAACAAGCCAACTCATTTTGAGGGAAACCTTCATCCAAACAGAGCTTTACATCAGTGCTAGTTATCTCATTATACCGTTTTCTAAAAGCTACAGTACTATGTAGCTGAAGGAAAACCAAGTATTGATCATGTATCTGTACAAAGATAGTATGCAACTGGATCCTCTCTATAAAAGCTCATTTCCACTGATTTTTTTCAATCTCATCGACTTTGAAAGCCTGAGAAAGAAGGTAGAATAAAATAATTTGTAAAGCAAGATTCAAGGAGGTATTGAACAGAAGCAGGCAATTAGCATCCGATACAAAACTAATTGGATTCTTGGGGAAAAAAAACTGTGCTGTTCTGAATCCTACATTAACAATCTGTTGAGGACTGAGCAGAGGCTTTATCTGGGCTGCTTTGACACACAGATATTTACTGTCAATATTTCAGACTTCTGGAAGTTGCATGAGCAGGTGTTATATTTAATTTCAGCTTAGCTGCTACTGGATAAAACAGAACTATTTAACTGTTGATTTTTGGTTTAGAAAATGCCAGAGGAAATGCTAAATTTGTTATGTTCTGTGCCAAGAAAAAAGCACAGCTGTACAGGTACCAGAGGAAACTGGTGCACAGCAGCTAAACTGCTGCTGTGAGGATAGTGATGGCAAAGTTCCCAGATCTGCAGCTTGCTACAAATACATTACATATGAATATTTTATATGAAGTGAAATAAACCACAGGAAGCAGAAGTTCTATATCTCTAACTGATTTTTTTTTTCCACTCAAGTAAAGATGTGACAGTTTAATTAAAGTAGGACCTAGCAGGGTTAAATAATAATAAACCAAGCAGTATTTAATGGCGATTCACTTTATTTAAGTTTGTAATGTACTAGAATAAAATAAATTGGGATTTATTCTTTTTCAATAGACTCTGCTCTTCATGTTCCACTATATGGAGAGAAAAAAAAAAAGTGTGCTATATCATGACAGTTTTCATGTTTCTGAAGTATAGTACATTCAGTACCTTTCTTATATTTCCAAAAAATAGTGTATTTATTGCATCGGAGAGTTATTTGTTAACAGTTTTATGTGAAGTGATTCCAGTACTTTTCATTGTGCTTTCATGACTTGATGACGATTATTTGTTTGAATAAGAGTCACAGGGATAGGCCAAGGGATTTTATTGGTCTTCTGGAAAGTACTTGGCTTTGAAAGGTTGTGTAGGCTGCTTTTAACAGCACACATAATTTCTGAAGTCCATGCTAAGCAGCTGTCTCTACCAGTGGTGCCCTGTCTGCTCAGATGGGTTGATGGCTTAACTTCTCCAGGTGTTACAGAGGGGTTGCAAAGCAATCTGTCAGCTCTGTTTGAAATTTGCTGCACAAGGCTGTGACCAGCATGGGCTAGCAGGAGGTAACAGAGGCTTGCAAATGGAGGTGGCTGCCATCAAGATAATTTATGTTCAAATTCTAACTTTACTTCTATTAAAATAATGTCCAATAGTGACACTGTCTGTTTGTGCCTTTCCCCCAAGAAGTTTAGGAATCTGTTGAATGATAGAAGTTAGTGTTGACATATACTTCAGAGATACTGAGGTCCTACAAGTTCCATGAAAATGAAGAATTTTCTACATTATCTCTGCTGTTTTTTTGCATGATAGCACCCTCATGGGATGTGTGGGGAGAGGGAACACTCAGAATCATTCAAAATTTCCTGTCAAGTTAGTAGTTTTCTAAAATTGCTGAGAGATAGCAGCAGGCCGGATAGAAGATTACTTATCATGCCAAGTATGTATGTAATCTTTTTCTGAAACATAAGTTTGTCCCTGTCCATTATTTTCCTGCGACAGGTTCAGAAGTTTGTCTTTTTAATCATATGATTCTTTCCAATGTTATTCTAGTACATCAACCCATATTTACTGCAATAACCTTTGTGCTACCGTACCTTTAGGCAATGTACACCATATAATCTATTGAACAACGACTCAAGTTGCAAATTTTATATTTACTGAACTATCAGTTTTGTAAGAGGCTGGCCTCTTGGCAGCAAGCAAGTGGTGTTTAGATGGAGCACGTTATTCCTAAGATTTAATTCATGAACATTTGACAGTGCCATATGCAAAGAGCTTCATGTCAGTACAGAAAATTTAAATATTCAAAAATATATTACTAGCTTTAAAGCTTTAAATAATTATCATGAACAGACTTAATATTGCAAAGTTTTCACTCATTAATGAGAAATATTGGGAAGGGGCTGTCAGGTATCATCAAGCAGCCTTTTCATTATGGTACTGCTTGTGCAAGCTAAATATTTTCAGAATTGAAAAGAACGTGTATTAGGGTAGTGCCTTATGGAAGGTAAATGATGCTGAAAGAAAGAAAATGTTGCACTTACAGGAGCTGTCAGACTGTAGTCTTTCCTCACAACAGAGTCAGTGACTGGAATAGATTTATGGTGATATGAAAACATAACTGCTTCCCACATCCTAACAAACAATATATACTACAATTTTCAGGAAGTAGATGGCAAGTAAATATGGAAATAACAGCTCTGTATCTGTGTACAGTTGGATTCAGGAAAAAAAAGAAATATTTTTGTGTGCTTCCTGACAGTGACTCTGTCACTCATATTGTGGCTGAGAACAACTCTTACTCAGAGGTGCTGGACTGGCTGAAAGGACAGGCTGTGGCTGACAGCTCCAGGTTTGAACTACTGGATATCTCTTGGTTTACAGCCTGCATGGAAGCAGGAAGACCAGTTGATTCAGAAATGAAGTATCGTCTCATGGTAAGCCGGATCCTGCAGTGTGAATACAGTAACATTCAAAATGAACTGCTGTGATTTTTCTTTTTTTTTTAAATTTAACCTAAAACATATATACTTGTGATATAATTTCTGAATTTTTTTGGATTTGAACTTTTTTCCCTGAAGTTTACATCAGTAATTCACACAGTTTTAAGAGACTGAAAATATCTTCCATACCTTCTCTATCAGTGTCTGGCAATGTGAAGTTACTATGTCATCGTGTGTTACAAACTGGTAATACACAATCACAGAATGGTTTGGGCTGGAAGGGATCTCAAAGATCATCTAACTCCTACTGCTTTGCCATGGGCAGGGTTTCCTCCCATTAGACCAGGTTGCTTAGAGTCCCACCCGACCTGGCCTTGAACGCTTCCAGGGGTGGGACATCCACAGCTTCTCTGGAGAACTTCTTACACTGTCTCATCACTGTCGCAGTAAGGAATTCCTTCTTTATATCTAATTCAAATCTCCCTTCTGTCAGTTTAAAGCCATTATCCCTTGTCCTGTCACTACATTCCCTGGTCAAAATTCTCTCTCCAGCTCTCTTGTAACACCTTTTACGTACTGGAAGGCTGTTGTTCAGTCTTTCCAGGGCCTGAAGAGGCTGAACAACCCCAACTTTCTCAGCCTGTAAAAGTTATCATAAAACATACATCTTTCTTGTATTTAAAAAAAAAAAAAGGGAGTACTATTAAAGGCAAAATATTTGTCAACAAGCCTCTTGTTGCGGTTTTGGTACTTGTGGTATTTGCTCAAATACTTCAATATGATGGTAGATATCCCACTGTATTTTAATGGGCCTTTGATGGAATACTTTGCCTTCTCAAAACAGTGCAAAAGTACTAAAACTTTTGCTGTTGTGAGGTGATCAACTAAGAACTGGGTCCTTGAAGGACCTGT
The DNA here is from genome assembly GCA_013396775.1 of Cephalopterus ornatus. Classification (NCBI taxonomy): domain Eukaryota; kingdom Metazoa; phylum Chordata; class Aves; order Passeriformes; family Cotingidae; genus Cephalopterus; species Cephalopterus ornatus. The sequence goes on along the minus strand of VZRE01006406.1, from coordinate 573,387 downwards.
GAAATGAAGGCTGCTGTAGTCTGTGGACATACGTTTACAGACTTGGCACCATCAAGTAAAATTGTGCTAAGAGAAAGGGAGTTTTATTATATTGTATTATCTCCCAATAGGAGCTGTAAGTCACAGGCTATTGTGAATGGCACGCTGATGATTTGGTGAATGGTGTTTGACCTTGGAGCAATGGATGATAAGTTTTCCTCTGATCTATATCTGACAAAATTATCTCTAATTTCTTGGATTGGAGCATAGTGAGACCAAGTGGTATTCAATACCCCCAGTACAAACAGTAACTGATGAGGGTTTGGTAGGGATGCCCGGGCATGCTCTGCCCAGCATGGTGGCAGCACGTGCCACTGGGCCATGAAATGGGCCGTGTGTGGCAGAGGATGCACCTGTGCCCTTGTTCTGCACGCACGTGAGCCTCACAGTGATGGACTTAATGTGCACTGGTGAAGAAATTAATTCATATGGCTAGAGAACTTCAAGTCTGATCTAAAGCTCTCTGAAGTAAAATGAGGGATTCCTGCTGATTTCTGAGGGTCTGGATTAGGCTCTGTGTGAACTGTGACTCCAATACAAAATGGTAACTGCAAACGCTGGAACCGTGGCAGGATCTGCAGCGTGTGCTTCCTGTGATACAGAGAGTGCCTGAATATTCAACGGCAATATTGCACTATTGGCTGCTTCTTCATCCTGATGTTTAGGTTATGAAGGATGATTCCTAAATGCCACCCTTCCCCAAAAAAACCGTAGCTCCTGATTATCTTTTTCAGTCATCTTTCATTTTCATTGCCAGAAATTATTTTCCAGGTTTTTGCATAGAAGAATTACTGTTTAATAACACTGTGGGTTGAGGGGAGTCTGTGTGGGGACTGAATACACCAGATGCAGCTGTCGCTCTCAGACTCAGCATGATTCCATGATAGAATATGTGTTTATATTTGAAATCCTTCCAATGAAATGTTTTTGCACTATACACATAATATTTTCAGGGAATCTGCTGGAGTGAGAATAGACCAAAGAAATCAATATAAAAAGAAAACAAGGGAAGCCTTGTAACTACTGCATTATATTGTCTCACAGGCCATAAAAATATAAATTCAGGGAATGCAAAGAAGTTCTCTAAACAAGACATAAATCAGAAACATGAGGAAAATCCTGTGCACTTTGCTGAGAGTTTCACATCACCATTAAAAATAAATCGAATTACCTTTTATGTACATTCTTAAATTCAGCAGTGCATGAAGACCTATAAATTCAGATATCTCAGCAAATTTCTTTTCATATTTTTTTTTCTTTTCAAAGCAAGAAATATCTTTGTCTTTCTCCAAAATTCCTCTTTTTTTTTTTTTTTTTTTTTTTGGGTCAGTGAGAGGACCACTGCCTTAGTTTTCTTTTATATAAAAGTCCTTTTGGAGTACTCCTGAAGCATAAACTTCTGCAAAAGGTACCAGCACTGTCAGAGGATCATTATTATACTTTGAGACTGTCTCTGCAAGTAAGAGCTTCTGTTTTTATTGAAACATAAAGTTTCAATAAGAAGTGTAGAGTACAAAATGGAAGCCAGTGACAGCTGTACCATTAACTTTAAAGCTTATAGTTAAGACCAATCTTAATTATATATTTGCTTTAAAGTCATAAACATTTTTGTAAAGCAAACAAGGAAAAAAACCAGAAGGATTCTGGAAGTGCAGCAAATTTAAAAATAATTTTATTGTTGCAGTGTCACCATGCTGGTTTTTTTTCTGCCTTGAGAAACGAGGAAGGTTTGAAGTAAAGGTTAATTTTCTTTTTAAGTACTAGACTGAACTCATACATAATGTAATTTAATTGGAGTTACACTGAAGACAAATTTGGTCCATTATGTCAGACTTGTAAAATGTGAAATGAAAGTGAATTAACAAACTTTGAACTCGGGCTACATCATGAAAGTTTTGAGGTAAAAGGAATGGATTGCAGCGGGGGGATGTTTTGGGTGAAATCTCATCCACATGTAGTTAGTGGTAAAATTCCCATTAATATCAATAACAGTAAGATTTCATCTGTCAGATCTGAAAGTAGTTTATTTGGAAGGTCATTCTTCATTCAGGACTTTTTTTTTTAATGCATTACTGGAAAGAAATGCCCTTCTCCATGCCAAACAAGGGGAATAAAGTCAGAGTTACAGACCATTAGCTAACATACTAATTACAATTGTCATTAAAGTACATCTTCCTGTGGTTGCGAATGATCCGAGAGATGCTCTGATGTTAATGATTTATAGAGTATAAAAGATTGGTTGACCAGATCTAAGACGGTCTGAATTATTATTGATTCATTCGGTAACAGTTGACTTTTATAGTTAATAGCCATCATTTGATTTAATAGTCTCTGGAAATGTGGTAGCTGAATGTCCACTTTAAAGGGAATTCAAAATATTTCTCTGGCAAATGTATGTCTTTGTCCAGAGGCACCTTTCCCACCACAAGCAGATGGGTCTTCTTAACAACAGCAGGACATGGACATTGAGATGTATGCAAGGGCATCCCCATGTGCTAAAAAGTACAGCTGTTTCCTGGGTAATAGAAAAGAAAGAGGCAGAGGGGAAGCTTTCAGAGGGACAGAAAGAAAGGAAGAGAACCATAAGGGGCTTGGCACATACAGCAGCCTTAAGAACTGTGCTGTGACTGCATCTTTTGGATTCTGACTGAGGAAAAGGCAGAAAAGTTCGTAGTTATTTAGTTTGGTTGTGTTTTTAGTTGGTTTTTTGGTTGTTGTTTTTCTTTTGTTGTTGTTTTGGTTGGTTTTGTTTTTTGTTTGGTTTGGTTTTTTTGTTTTGGTTTTTTCCTCCTAGCAAAGAGATTTATTTCTTTGAACAAAGGATTTTCCTCCCCATTAGGAAAAGGAAGTGCCATCTTTTGATCCCTTACCTTATCGTGTGTCAGGCAACTCATATTTAACATTTTCTGAAGCCTTTCACTCTGTTTTCTTCTGAAAGAGAGAGGCTGCAACTAATGGTAAAGATCCTTCATACTGTCAGTCAGAGTTTCCCAGAAAATAAAACAAAGCTTACAAACTGGCTGCTGCCTCTCTGTAAAATGGTGGGTATCAGCAGACTTTATTATTTGATCAATGCTGTCTGGACTTTACAGAGCTGCTGACTGGGTGTATCTGTGCACCTTATTCGCTGCTGCTTCATTTTCTCTCTGTCATTTCCCTATGTCATTATACTTCTTTGTGTGTTAAAAAAGTGATTTGACAAAGGGCAAAGTAGTCCCCCACTAGATTAATTCTGTAATGAAGTCCCTCTGCTGTACAAACTGATGTTAGTGGTACAGGCTGATTTTCCTGCTTATGCCATGTGTAAAATGTCACTGTGAAGGAGTAGCAAGTGACATTCACTGTTGCTGCAGCCTGGATATGGGGTACAAACTCAGACTAGCTCTAGTGATTAAATAGCCTACATTTGGGAATTTTTCAGTGGTTGCCCCTGTGCAGTGTACCATAATTCCATCTTAAAAAAAAAAAGGAATTTTAATGCTTACATTTTTCTCATCTCTAGTTGTTTTGTCATTTCTAGTTGTTTCTCCTCAGTACTAGAAATTTTTTTGATGTAATGAGTTTCCAAGATTCCCTACGCTGTTCTACACTGTTATTGCTATTGATGGAACTTTAGGTTTGTCCCATAATCAGTACAAACAATTTTTTCCCGTGTGGTTTTCCCACCAAAAAGCAATATCAGTCCTGCTCATGTTCTACTGCTGATAGATCATCTCTATAGTTCTCATGCAGGCATCGTAATATTCCCTAAATTCAGACTATAGTACTTAATGGTTGCTAGATGTTTTTGCTGTTGTTTTTTCTCCAAAGTTTCTTTTGTTGTTATATATAAACAAGTCCCTCTAGTTAAACACAAAACTCTTACTGATTAAAAAAAATGCTCAAATATATTTGCCAAGGCAGGAAGAGGATGTTTATGCCCAGTCTATCATGCTCTTAAATGCGTACATTTTCTACATTAATTTTGCTTTTATCCACAATGTCAGGTAATGCTGCATGTAGGGCTCTTGTTCTTTGTGTGTCTGTGTCCTAATGAAGACAACAACTTATTATATTTTCTATTCAGTAACTTTGTTTGTTCACTGTCTTTCCAGCTGACACTATAATTTCAAGCAGTATATTAGCACTCATCAATCATAGTTTATATGATTTAAAATCAATTTAAAGATATAATCCATGAATGCATGCAAAAGTGGTTGAGTTGTGTTGTTGATCCTGAATGAAACCCATTTTGGTTATTCCCAAGAGTGGTTTTGCACATAAAATGGCTTTCTTCCTTTCATTGTATATTATGAAAACTACCATATAATTCACTGCTCCTTCAGTTGTGCAATGCCTTTTGTGTGTGTGTGAATGCTGTTATTTAACTACTCTGTATCAAATACAAAGGCAATTTAGCATGAAATTATGTGTGTGTGGGGGTGTGGTTGTGAAGGCACATGGTTATAGGTTTGCTAGCCTTTTGTCTGTGTCTTTGGATATGGCGGAGAAAGGGCTCATCATGCCATTACTGGGGCAAAAATTTCTTCTATGTGTCTTTGTGTTTTTTTTTTTTAATTTGTTGTTGTTGAACCCTTTCCCTGTGGCTTTGGATAATGCAATGCAATACGTTTTTGACAGATCTGCCCAAAGTTTTCAGACAAAATGACAAACAACAGAAAATACACTGAAATGCTGAGGACAGCATGTGTTTCTGAAGTATTTCATATTTGGCACATTTAATGAAAGCAAAGGAATTGAGTATATAAAGCAGCATAAGAACCAGTGCAAGATTGTTGTTTTCCTTGTCCTCACTGGTCAGGACACTCACATGATGAGGACTCATGCTCAGGACTCTTTTGCCAGTGGGAATATGTCTTTGTATCCTGTCTTTCAGGAGAATTCTCTTTCCATCTTTCAGAGGTGGGTTGCCTGGTGATTAGGTAATGCCCATTAGAGATTTGGCACCTGGCTCCTTTTCCTTGCTACAGCGAACATCTAAAAATGATGTCTGAATTGGATCAGCAGGTATGGGGAATTGACTGGGTGAAAAACCACATGGTAAGGTGAACACTGTCTGTTGAATGAGAAAAGGATGGACATTACTCTTCTGTAGCTGTTTATAAATGTTTCCTTCACACTAAAATGACCCCAAAATAGAACATTTAGCTTAGTGAATTAAATCCAAATAAAAAAATTTTACCTGCATTTTACCTGCAAGAAGGGAGAAAACCCTATTTTCAAGTCATATAAACATTTTTCCTCCACCATTGAATTTAGCTACAGACTGAAAAAGTCAGTTACTTGAGAATTTATCTTCTTTAAATTTTTTTTCTCTTCAGTCTAATATTCCTGATCTTATATTGAATAATTTAATGTTTTCTAGAAAAATTTTGGGCTCATGAAATGTATTTTTTTGTATTTTTTAAGCTATTTGACAGGTGTGTCACCAACCCTTCTCTTTTTTTTTTTTTTTCTTTTCCTTTTTAGGATCAACGTCAATCTCCTTTGAATACCCCTGAATCAGAAGTGCCATCATTTATTGTAAGGAAAGTATCTCAGTATTCATGCCAGAGGAAGACAACTTTAAATAACTACAACAAGAAATTCACGGTAATACTTATTCCATCCATGAAATAAAAACTAGTATAAGTAAAATAATTAATATAGTACTTGCATCAGCATTTTCTATGATGCCCTTAGCAAATTCATGAGTAAACAGGCAGCACAATGACAGATTTATTACTTTTTTTTAATTGTTATTCTTAAATTAAAATTGAGTGTAAGCTGAATTGCATCCTCTAAGTATCACCGAAAGCTTAACACAGTGGATCTTTAAATACACTAATAGCTTGTAAACACATGAATTTTTAAAACAAATGATAGAACAATAATCTGAAAATGTCTTTTAACCTTTCATCACAATCTTATTTGACAAGTTAAAAGTGATGATAAGCAAAAGCTTGGTTTAAGTCAGTCCAGGGTACTTCACAATTCCTGTGTTGTCTACCAGTTTGCTCCGGTGTTTGGTTCTTCAAAGTATGATTCTAAATTTTAGATTCTCAGTTCTGTAGTTATGAAAACAGATTGGATGTTAATTACTTTAGTATGACATGCCCCCCCCCCCCTTGAATTGTCTAGTTAAATAAAAATCTTGGAGACTGTCTTATATCCTGGTTATAATGCTCATAACATTACACATTTCAGTGGGTATGAAGAGCCTGGGCCCTCTGGTCTAAATTCCTTTTAAGTTTTATTGTGCCTAATGGCTCCTCTTGGCTGGCTCTAGATACTCAGTGACCGCTATGCAGTAGGAAACATTTGTCAGAGACTCTAATGTAGTATCTGGCATATTGATATGCACGTGTTTCAACTATAACATTAAACACTTCCTCATTTTTTCTAAAGCTTATTATTTATTTTGTTATTGTTTATAATTTTTATGATTCTGCTTTGTGTCTGACTATAAATACACACAAATCTTTCAAGTAAATATTATTTGTAAGATTCATGTAAAATGGATGCCAGTTATTTTTGAATAAAAACCATTTACAAGGTAAATACTAAAACCTCTGAGAATTCAAAACTAAAGATAAACCTACAAGCAACTCTAAAATTATCTGGGAATGCACAGTTAAAAATTAAACAACTTAAAATTTGCCTTGCAGTGATGCTTTGAAATAATCATCAATTATGTCAATTATGTAATACTGTTTATGGTATTCAAATATGTTAAATTTTTTGCTTATTTAATAAAAGTCCCTTTTTGAGCAACCTGATTGAGGTTTTTGACCCTGTTTAAGCCTGAGATTGGACTAGAGACCTGCTGGGGTCCCTTCCAACCCCAAGGATTCTAATGTTCCCCAAATTCCTTCTTTTGAACGGCTGTTGTGCCTCACCTCCTGTTAAAAAAACAAGGTTGTGAATGTTACCATTTAACCTCTTCAAAGCAGTCATTCTTTTTCACTGTTTACAAAGATCAAATATAAGCTTCTATAGGGGAAAATGTCAGACCAAACGTAGTATGACTGAAAGGTTGTGTAAAATACTAGCCTTCTTGGAGAAAAAGGAATTAAGTGGCTTAGTTCTACACTTCCTGAAAACAGTGGAATGTGGGAATCTGGCTTTTTACTGAATTTTCTGTATTACAACATTTTGTCAGACATTCTGAAGATAAAAAAATTAAAAGTAATTAGGATGGATAATGGCAAAGTAAAATGGTTGCCCTAGAAGGCACAAAAGTTGTTGTTGATTTTTAATTATCATTAATGTTTTGAGCACATGCATTTTGAGTGTTTGTTTCACAGAGGCGGTCCCTAAATTACTTCCAGGTTTATCATTGCAGCAGTCTTAATGTCAGAGTACAACTTGGATTTGATAAATTAATTTAGCTGGACACATTAGAAACAGAGAAACATTAGAAGACACATTAGAAACAGTTTGACTGGAGCACTGAGACTCCCTTCTGTTGTCCTATATGTCAAACATTTCTGAGTCTGGGTAGAAATTAGGTTTTATAGCAACAAAGGTGTCAGTTTTTCATCTTCGTACTTTGACAGCAACTGTTCTGAGTTCATGCTGTATTTTATTTCTGGAGGTGCAGCTGGGCAAGTTGGTAATGCCTGTAAGTGTGCCTAACATCTGCATCTTGAGACTGTAATGGAACTCCTTAGGGCTGTTGCTCTTGTCCCTCACAAACAAAGCTTGCACTGACAGCTGAAGGGCTTGGGTGTTTATGGACTGCCAGTGCTGGCCCATTCCCTGCAGACCTGCCAGTTAGTCTGCCTAATGTCATAGGAGCCGGATTTTTAGATTTGCTGTTGTTTTGTTGGTCTTATATTAAACCTGTAATTCACGTTCTCAAATAAAAGTGTTCCAACAGATTTTTCAGTGCAAGCACTTAGCAAATGCACTGAAGCATTGGCATAATTCACTTGTGCATGCTGTGGGCAGCCAACCATTAAATGACAGATTTTCCCTGGCACAATACCATACATCCTGAAAATTGGGTCCAAACCATCTTGAGTTATGCGTTGATGGTAGTATTTTATTATAACAACTTTATTTTGTGAGCCAGGGTTGTTCCCTTTTCTTACAGATTTTCTGTTTTCTTTGGTTAGCTTGAAAAAATTGCTTTCTGATCTTGACTATAATAGGGGTACAAAGCTATTATTTGCTTACTCATTTTTGGATGAACTCTTGGATTATGCCTTTTGCTGGACTCTGCCCTGATACACTGTATCAAATTCTGCTTTCAAATAACTAGTACTTGTGCTTGAGAAAATGGAGTTGTTACATTGGAACAGCGACTAATAGGCAGTGACATGTGTACAAGGATTTGGATGTGCTTATTTCTTGGAAGAGACACTTTTGAGGACTTGATTTCTGTAGAAATTGGTAATTAGTGATAATTTTAGTCTAGAGTCCTGCATATTTTAGTCTTGAGTCCTTCCACATGAAAGACCTTTTTAAGACTTATTAAAACAAAATTGCAGAGATTTGAGGAGAGCTTGTGAGGAAAATGTGGTGGATTAATACACTAGATGCAATGTCTGTGTTCAACTGTCTCATGTTTCCTTTCTGTTGTAATAGCCAGAAAATAATTTGCAGAAAGTTGCAACAAATTGGTTTTATAACATGGAAGAAGTTACAGAAGGGTTGGCAAAAACTGTGCAGATGTCAAGGTTTTGTTATTATGTTCAGTATGGGGCAAATCCTAGCCAGATTATTTTTTATGAGCTGTTGAGTGGCAGGGCTTGTTGTGTGAGGAATGGAGTAAGTATGTCAAATTGCCTGCCAAGGAGGAGACAGCGGCATTGTGTCAGTTCACGGAGTAGAAACCCAACTTCTTCAGACTTGGGCTTCGTGCCGTCTTTGGGTCACTGTGCATCGTGCACTGTGGCCTCATGGTGTGTAGGATGAGAACCACCTGAACGCATAAACCTGACTCCACAGGTGAACTGTAGCTGTTCAGATGGGTAAAGCTGCAAAACAAAAGAGTGCATCCTTTCAGTGGAGTCTGTAGTGGAGTTCTGTTTCCTTTATGTTTGTCTTAAATATTAATGTTATTATGGAAGATAATATTACAATATTATTCTCTGGCTCATTTGGAGCTAGCCTCCCTCTCCTACTGAAAATTTACATTTGGGGGCTGCATTGTGTTTTCTTGTGCTAAAATGAAAGGAGTCATTCTACTGTTGCCTGAGAGGGGTTGCTGGATTTGAATATTAATACCAGACTGCAATAAAATTCAGAAAGACATTCTTTGTGAGGAAAATACAATTTAATTCTTACAGAAGAAACTAATTAAGTCAGAGGCAAATGGTTCTGTGATTCTGAGGCTTATTGCTAATGCTACTGGATGTTACTTTGCTTTGGCTGTTACTCACGGTAATGAGAATGTGGATGTTTAGCATGGCAAAGACGCCTGGCTTCTTTTCCACTCTGTCAGACAAAAAATATTCCTTTTAAATTTTTTTCTTTTCTATCTATAAAAACATGTATCAGTTATGCCAGTGGTTCAAGCAATTATTATTATTCCATTTTAAAACAGAGCTCAGAAGAACCTTAACTTTAACTTTATAATGAACTTGGGAGCTGTACAGTAGAAAACCACTAACTGAATGGATACTTTTAATAACATCCAGTGTCTTACTGACATAGCTTACTTCAGTAAAAATTCTCCAAACTGCACCTCAAAACTGCAAATTTTGTAAATGTATACAAAGTGTATACCTATTCAAAATTAACTGATGGTTTGGTCCTAGGAATAAATTTCTCTTCTGATTTTTAAGGTAAGTGGGAGAGTGCCCCCTAAAATACAGACAAAGTATAAATACAGCTGTACCTTTTAGCAATCCAAATTTTTATGTATACGTCAAGTCTATGTTGCTTTCTTGGACTCATGTATATGTGTAATAGACATTTTGTATTTTTTATTTCTTATCACACTATGTTTTTCATTGTTATGTGATTAACACTCTAACTGCATTTTTGTGCTCTGTCAGCAGATCTTTTCTCACAATTGTATTGTTTTCTTTTACATTATGAGAAAAAATATGGAAACTTCTCATGAGTTCCGCTCTGTTTTAAGGAATGAACCTGACATTATTGGTTAATAGGAGGAGCAACTGGAGCTAACATGTTTATTTCTAATAACATGTCTATTTCTAATAATACAAGGACCCTGAGATCATGCACATTATGTTATTACATTATTCTCTCAGCTTCTCTGTTTCTCCAGTTGTGTAAGATAACATGTTAAAGTCTTTGGATCTGGGCAAATATTGGGCTTTTCAGTTCAGATAAAAAAAAATCAGACTGAACAAAAAATCAATAATTTCATTTGTTTGGAAGTCATTTTGGTCAAGACTACAGATTGGCTCAAATTGCATAATTCTTCTTGTAATAAGCAACTGAAAGTATTTATTTTCTCTCTTGGTCTATCCAAAAAGTGTTCTCGTGCCATATATATCTTCCCACTGAAACACAAAGTAAAGATTTACACTGGGGAAAGAGAGAAGAAAATTATTTGAATGAAAGGGGTATTCTAAAACTTTGGTCAGTTTTGAATGGGCATCAGACACTGGTGACACTGATGTTATGAGAACTAGAACCCATCCTTTGGATTTATAATTTACTAAATAAATTTCAAGTAGAGAACAGTTATGAGAGGGAAAGCAATGTAACTCAAATTGCTTTTATGAACATAAAAGTTTTTCAGACAGGTATCATGTAGGATTTTTATTTATTTTTTTAATCACACTTTCATGTTTAGCTCTTTGGTGAATAAAATTTACCTGTACAATGGTATGTTCATATTTTTTTAATTTGTGCTGCTGTAGTGTTTACAGGCTCAAGTGAAATAGTAGCCTTTTTTATAAGAGATGCTGTACAAGCACTTTGTAAAAGACAGTTCAAACCCTGGAGTGTTCACAGTTTTAATAGGCAGTGAATGAAAGACAACGAGAAACAATGGCAGGGAGTGTGAAGCAGCTTTCCAAAGTCTCACAGCAGAGGAGTTGAATGTAGGCATGGGAATAAGACAAGTGCCCTGTCCATGAAGCTGTAATGATTTCTTTACAAAACAGATTAGATTTAAAATATGTTTTTGGTATGGTAGTATTGGTGACTTTTGTTCTAGCAGTCTTAAACTGAGGGTTTTTTTTAAGACTATTTTGCAAATAGCAATGGAACTGCTCTGGCAGTCTTGTTGAAATGAGCAGGATGGGGTGAAGCATAGCATGGGACCATGAGTATCTTCTGCTTTTCTGCATGACTTCTACTGTGATATTCATATTGAATGTTATTGGGTCAGCTGTTCAGATGGCAGAAATCACCATGGCCTTATGGATTATTATTTTTTTCCAAGAATCATTCTCATATATTAGTTGAGAATCTTGCCCTTTGTGTTGGTTCCACTTTTTTAATTTTTAGCATTTTTGGTATTTTAGTGTGCATTTTTACATGTGTAAGATGCTTATGGTAACTTTGCATTTTTAATGACATTTTATCTCATTTTAGAATGAGTTTCAAAATTTCTACATCTCTATGTCAATCATCTTCCTTATTTTTAACACCATTCAACAAAATCTTTGTGTACTTTTGGATCTGACCCACCGGCATCTGGAAGTCCCCTTAACCCCCAGATTTTTCCATAGTCCAAGTCTCAAGAACATACATTGCACAATTTCAGACACACAAGTAAAATTTGCAATAACTGAAGAGCTGAAATGTAGCCCAACTATCACATTGAATTAGAGCAGACCCTACAGAAGACCATGAAGATGATGAAAATCCCATGTGCTGGAAATGTCAAGAAATTTAGTTTCCTTTTAACTGGTACTTTTTAAACAGGAAATCTGAATGTTAATCTGATTGATAAAGTGATGGCAAGGTGTTTAATATAAGAAATATGTAGGTTCAGAATGAAGGAGGGGTCAGTAATCTTTCCTTTTTATGTCACCATGAGAAGACTTCACCAGGGATCTACTAGATTGCAAGATTTTTCTCAACTAATATAGGAGTTTTACATGCTTTTCCCTATGGAATACGTTGTGAACACATTGTGAACTATACTATTCAATAGATAGCAACTCCAACTGCTTTCTTAAAAAAATAAAAGAAAACTTTATCAAAAAGAATGTCAGAAGCAGTTTTATGTAAAAAGATCTGTAATTAGTTTCAGCATTTGCAGGCAATGGTTGTTTTTTTGTACAGGGAATAATGAATATTCAATAATCTTTAATTGTTTATTTTAAGCAGCTTAATAAGCTTCACAAAAGCAAGAAAACACTGAAAAATGCAAACTAGAATCATAAAAATGCTTTGATTATATTTTCCCATTGACTATCAACAACCTCTGAGTAAAATGCTACACGAGATTCTTTTTCAGTAGTGATGGTGACACAGCTTTTCTGAAAACTGCCCTCCTGCTAGTAGGAAGGGACTAATACCTCTCTACAGCAGCAGCGGTGCTGGTATATGCAGACACATTTATCCTGATGGCTGATCATTCAGTGTAGAATACAACTATTTTGATGTGCATGTGAGAGGCTGCCTGTAGGGAGTGAGAAAAAAACATCCCCAGACTTTCTGAGCATCCTAATCAAGAGCATGACTCTGCCAGTCTCTGTCATTAATACATACTGCTGAGAAGCTACTTTTCTGACAATCTTATCAGTAGAGACTATGTTAACAAGAAGGTAGCAATTATATGTTTTTAGTTCTGCCTCTGATTAATGCTGTTAGGGCTAACAGGAGTAGGAAGTCTCTTGCCAAACACTGCTTTCTTGAGTATTCATGTGTCCAGATTATAAAGAGAGAACAAGAAAGCAAAAGTAATTGTAATTTTGTGACTTGAACAGCAAATCTCACTTGAAGCAAGAATTAGCATCTTCTGCTGCATAGTAGGAAAGAATTTTTGAAGCTGTTAAAGAATTAAAATAGTAAGAACGTGGGAGAAGATCCAAAAAACCCCATAGCAGAGGAAACATCTGACTCCTGTCACCCCGCTTGTAAAATATACTTTCCCATTTGCTTTGCAGCACTCTCTATGCTGTGTTTTTTCTTCCATACACAAACTGGGATGAATCCATGTTGCTCATGACCTCAGATTGGTAGTTTCACCTTTTCCTGCATTAGTTCTAGTTCTGAATGGAAACTATAATGTGCACCTGTATCTTACCAGAAAGTATGTAATTGCATACAACATAATCTGTCAAGTAAATAAAGATCTTAAATGTGGAAAAAAGAATAGCAGTTGAATAAATCCAACAATTAGCCACTGTAAGAGCTTAAACACAGCTGTTAGGAAGCTAATGTTTGTGCATTATTTTTCTAATAGATTGGTTTTTGGATTGTTTTGGTTTGTTGGGTTTTTTTGATTTTTTTTTTCTTTTTTTTTCCCCCCTAAAGGAGCACTCTCTTCTCTCCCTTTGATTCCCTGTACCCAAGGGCTAGTTGAATGTGAATGGTGGTCAAAACTTCCAGATCAAGCATGTTGCTTAACAGCTTTCTCATGAAGTCTTTCATGAAATGTTTTCAAAATGGAATTGCACAGCCCTTACTAATTAGGGTAGCTGATAAATAAATATGCAGCTAAAGGGAGGGTTCTTCCAGTGAGACACAACAGGTGACTGATTCTTAGATCAAGGAGTGAAGTTATACTGATGATACAGAATAAAGCACATTATCTGCAGCAAGCCTTGATTATTTTTATACACTTTAGCATATTACTGAAAATAAATAAAAAGAAAGTGATTTTGTTCAGCTGTACCTATTTCTTCTAGAGAGATACTGTCAAACCCATTAAGATCTCATATTTTTGTTTTGTTAGGAGGGAAGTTTTTGCAAATCCTAGGGTCAGTAAAGACAATGTTTTCTTCAAGATTTTGAGTAAAAGCTTCATTTTGCTTCAAGGAGACTATAATGTTTATAATCTAAACAACCCATCACGTCAGATGGTCTATTTTTCTAGAAGTGACCAAACAATGAAATGTAATATGTGAAAGGTACATTTAATTTTAAGAAGTTGTTCTGTTTTAAAATGTAAATGATGGTAGCTAAAGTAAAATCTTGTTGTTTAAATCAGACAGTATTCCTTCAATGCACGGTGACAGATGCCATTCTCTATTCCACATACGTAATAAAGAGTTGATTTCATTGCATTTGCTGTCACAGTTAGTGGGCTGGAGACAGACTCACCTGGAGATATTACACATGTAAACATTTAGGACGTACAAGTCCTTCTGGTTTTTATTTGGCTTTATCTTCGAATGTAAAGCACAGTAGTGCCAAGATAAAAATCAAAGCAAAATCTAAAATTATTTTTCTTTACAGAAACTATATATTAATTAAAAATTAAATGAATTTTGAAGCTAAACATAAACAGTGATCCCATAAACACTGAGGGCAGGAAAAAAAAGTTTAATCTTACTCCTTCCTCCTATCCACTGTAGTCATTGCTCTGATAAGCCATTTGCTGTCTCTTGCTGTCTGTATCACACGGTGTTACTCGTTCCAAAAGCATTTCTGAACGGGCACTTGGGCTACAGCTCTGCGAAGTGGTAATTGCAGGCAGATGCAAACTGACAGCCACTTCTTCAGGGTTTATTTTTTGTAATGCCTTGTGGGTCAAAGAGGAAACAGGAGTAAGGTGGAAAACAGGAAGGATAAGCAGCAACTGATGTAGTGGAACACAAGGCTGGGATTTGCCAGCTGCTCCTGAGAGCCTGCCTGAAGAGTAAGAAATGGGGTCTCTGGTGGGAGTGCAGGATGCGGTGCGGGCGCTTTGCAAGGCTGGCTTGGTCCTGGGCTGTGCCATTTGAATCATGCACAAGAGCATCCTGAATGGCCAAGTGTGGGATATGTTTTAGGTAAATATTCTGAACAGTGAAAGTCTCTTCTGGAAATGATGCACTTTTAAACATTTCTGAAGAAACCACTTAATTTTGCAGTCTTGAAAATTTTTGATGTTTCTGAAAGGTTTCATTAAGAACTTGGATTTCCAGTTGCTTATCAGCTAACTTCTTAAGTTCTTAGGTTATTCACAAACTTATTTTGCAGCATTTGTTCTCTCTCAAAACCTCGTATCCTACAAGGGGAAACAACAACAAAAAAATGCCTCTACACCACTGTGTGGTCTGTTCCTTGCATTTCATTTCTAAAAATTGCTGCTATCAAGACAGATGTGTATATAAATATATGGAGGGAGATAGACCTCAAAGCTGCACTAATTGCATATGTATAGTTTAAAATAAAAAATTTATATGGACATTCTCCAGGTATTTTTGAGTGCAATGTCAAATAAACCAAACCTTGGACAGCTGAAGAATCCTAAATAAAATGTGTTTCTATTTGCATAGGTTATACATCTGAAAAAAAGGGGAAAAAGACTGTTTGTTTCCTAAATTACTAAATAGGAGCATGGCTACATGTTCAAAAAGAAGGTGGTGGTTTCTGGTGTTGCTACAGACTCATATTAGGTTGTGTCTGAAAGTGCAGATGTCACATATTGGCCTACTGGATTATTTATGGTTGAGCATATTTCTAAAAATTATAGCTCTATTTCACATAGATTTTAATAAGTTCTTCACAAAATACAGAAAGCACGTCTCACAAAAGTTTTTTTCAAGTTTGTTACAGATCAAAATATTTTCTTACATTTGTCTCTAAAATAAAATTTTTATGATCCCTGGAAAATTTCAAGTGGTTAGAAAATTGAGCTTTTTTTAAATTTTTTTAGATGAACTTTCTCTTTTCACGCTAGTGTGAAGAAGTAATTCTTGAATTAGAATACAAAATAACCTTTCTAAGGAGTATGCTGAATATTTTAAGCTTTTACTAAACTTTAATTTTTCCTTCTATACCTCCCCCCACCCCAGGATGCCTTTGAGATAATGGCAGAAAATTATGAGTTCAAAGAAAATGAAATGTTCTGCCTGGAATTTCTGAAGGCAGCTTCTCTGTTGAAATATCTTCCATTTCCAGTAACCAGAATGAAAGATATACAAGGGTTGCCCTGCATAGGAGACCAAGCCAGAGATGTCATTGAGGTAATATACTTCTGAATTATCTGTCAATTGATTCTTTTACAGATCTACATTTAGAGCTCACAGAGAGCAGCACTGGTATCTGTGTGTCTGTACACAGCCTTCTGTATTTCCTGTAATAAGGATATATTATCCTTGTTGCTAAGAATGGAATGATTTCTGGAAATCTTTTGTAGTAACATGAGGTTCTGCTGTGGAATCCCCACCCTTAGGAAGAAAGATAACTAGTGAATAAATACAAAGTGTTAAATAGTGCAGTATCAACTTTGCATGTATTTTTTAAAGGCTCACACTGATTTAGATGTGACAGATTAACTTAATAGTTTTGCTCATGTGACTACTACCCTTTGCTCACCTGAATGCTTTATTAGAAATACTATTTTTGCAAAACCGCTAAACATTTTAGGACTTTAACGTTAACTCCTACCTTGCTATAGCAAGTTATATATAGCAGTAGCAGAGCTTTTTATCCAGGTGCTGGATGAACTTTGCATTCTTCTTGGAACTTTGAGTATTCCCTACATTTTTCTTCTTAGCCTTTTCAGGACCCTACATCTTAGGTGCTGTTGTTCCAGCAGGCAGCTGATCAGAGGGTCTCAGCTGTCCGGAGGAGTCACTGCTGAGTGTTATGCTCCTTGTTTGCCTCATTCCACCAGTTAGGAATGTAGCCTCTGAAGTGCTTTTTGTACCTACTACCTGGGGGGAGGCGGAATTCAATTATGATCCCACAGAAAATAGGATTATTTATTGGGGTTATATTGATGGGGTTTTATGTTTGTTTTGATTTTAGTTTTTATCAGAAACACAAGAAGAACTGTATACTCAAGAAAATGTATGTTTGTTCTTACAGTGCTTTTACTTTTAGGAGAAGTAAACTGAACCGAATAATGAAATTTAATTTTCAGGACAAGTCATTGATAGCTTATGATAAATAACTGCTTTCTGGCTGTGAATTTATGAGTAAAGAAGTACGGTGAAATGTGTTCCATGGTTCCAGTTTCTACTTCATCCTTGAGTAAATTTATGAGTAAATAAGTACTGTGAAATTTATTCTGTGGTTCCAGTTTCTCCTTTATCCTTCAGTAATTTTCTGTCTTTAAAAAGATTCCAGAATTTGATCCTAATGCAGTAAAACAATATATTTGCTAAGGATTCTTTTCATGTTTGTACAGATTGATAAAACTTGCTTTTATATTGTTTTACTAAATCTTATCACTGTGGTAAGATTTTACAATTTTTTTTTTAAATTTATTTTTCATAAGTAACATTTTTCTTTGTTTAGGAGATTATTGAAGAAGGAGAGAGTTCTAGAGTTAAGGAAGTGTTAAATGATGAGCGATACAAGGCATTTAAGGTAAATCCTTTGAGTTTTGTTGCTGTAGTTTAAAATTTCTCTCCTTTTGGTAGAACTTAGACATAACCATCGATTTTATTATAAAGGAACAACTGATACCAAGTGCAAAGAAAGAAACATCTTAAAAAGAAAAAGAGATCAAGACACTGATAGTGTAAGGAAAAATGGTAAAATCATTTTCTATTTTTAATTAATGTGATGCATATGTAGTTGCTCTTAAGCTTGAACTAAACAGTCCCTTTTTCCTGAAAACTAATGTAATGCATAGTCTTTGCTGTAAGTCTAGTGGAATGTTGGATTTATTTCTGCCTCAGTTGATTATCATTTTGACACTACACCATCTTATTCTGGCATTAAGAAAATAACAGGTGAAGAAGATGACTCTAATCTATTATAATTCTCTTTGGTGTGAGGCAGAAGGAAGAGGACTGGAGATATTTCTTTCTTAGGCAGATTGTAGAGTCGTAGTCACACTACTTCATAGTTGCAGGGAATCTAAACAGCATAAATATTTCAGTTCCCATTTCTGAAACATTCATTGAATTGTCCATTGGAAATATATAAACTATATATATATGAACAAATATATTTTTCAATTTTATCTACAGTTTTAATCTCTATAAATACACTGTTTATGGCTTCAGAAAAAATTAAAACAGAGAGTAAATTAGATGAGACTGTTTAATTCTCCCCTGCATTACTCACTTTTACTTCAGCTATCAAAAGGCTCTTCCATTCTCTCTAACCTGCAATACAGGTAAGAACTGATGTCCAGTGACAGTTGCTGATGTATCTCCAGCAATAGTCAGAAGAGAGGTGTAGATTCACATGTACAGCAGGATTCACAAACCATTCATGATTGCACTATTGCATGGTTGAGGATCAGCCATTAAATCTGATATTTTGGGGTTTAAGAAAGTCTCTTGGACATTAGAATAAAACCTATTGGGGAAAAATTATCTCCAATATTCTCTATGCGTTGTTTCATATGCAAAATTACAACAGACTTCTTGGCCAAGCTTATGTCTTGACATTTTGGCTAAATTGGTTGTAACCAGTTGTTTCCAACAATTTTTATGAATTTCTGAGAAAACCAAGAAGAATCCCATATTAGTGAATCCCTAGATTTTACTGTTTGGCACGGTCGTGGTGACTACTGCATCACTCATCATGACTTAAAAGATCACTGCTGGCCCCAGGACCATAGTTATCAAATGGCTGAATTAAATTATAGTCTGTGTTTTAGATGTAGGATAGTTGAATTGACATGTTCAGTTTGGCTTCTTATGGAAGTGGATGCTGCAGACAATGAGTTCATGTAATTTATTTCATGAGCTGAAAAAAAGCAGTGGCTGCATACACAATCAAAGAAACGGGCTACCTGCTACTTGTGCTGCACTGCTGGCGGCATCTCTCAATTGACATCTATAAATATACCAAATAATAATGGATCTTTGTATGGAAAGAAAAAAATACAGTGTTTTTTTTTTCCTAGAAATTTGAACAGTGGCGTAGAATCCATTTTCTTTAGTTCTCTATCCCAACATTAATTAAGTCTCTTAGAATCATTTAAAACCCAGTAATAGACCCTTTTGAAAATCTTTTAGCACTAGAAAAAAACATTAAAAGATAGCAATCTAAGTATTTTAGAAAAATCACATTCTTTCATAAGCATCCATGATTCAGACAAAGAATAGGTAATTTCATCCATTGTATACTAAATGTAGAGTTATTCCTATTTAATATTATCCATTATTTTAATTTTTCTCTTTGCTTTATCTTAATTATTTCTGATGAATTAATCTCTTTAGAAAAACACAAAATAAAGCTAGCATGGTTGGAATTCAGAGGTTGTAGATTCAATAGAAAACAGCAGTTATTTGTGTCTTACACAGCTACTCATTGAATTCCATAAAAGTACAAAGAAACTATGGAGAGCTTCAGTATTGACAAACTGAACATAAAGAATGTGCTTTCAGGCAAGCATGAAAGTTTTCTCTCTTGTTTTTATATCACTGTTCATCTGAGATATTGATCCACTGAATAATGCTTACAACTGTGACATTTCTGCTTTACATCCTTTTGTAGGGAATAATTTAGTGTACAAAATTACTTTGGAATAAATGGAATACAACCACACAAAAACTTCAGAGACTGGTAGATTTGGGCATTTTTGTTTGGTTTGTTTTTTTTTTTGTTTGGGTTTTTGGTTTTTTTCCCCGATAGGCAAAATAGTGAAATATGTACTCCAAATAAGATGCATAGGAATTTAGCTTGGCTCATGTGAGGACTGAAAATCATAAGGCTATTTGCAATATGCAAGAAAACAAAAGTTACAGTTTTTACTTGAAATGGAATCCCATTAAGGAAAACAATATTGTTAGTGACCTCCAACATATGTCTTACAGAGATATAAGAATCATAGAATGGTTTGGGCTGGAAGGGACCTGAAAGATCATCTCATTCCAACTCCCCTGCCATGGGCAGAGACACCTTTTACTAGGCCAGGTAGCTCAAAGCACCACTGAACCTGGCCTTGGACACTTCCAGGGATGGGGCAAGAATAGATTAGTTGTCTTTATGAACTTATGATCTTTTTCCATGTAGTACTGAGACCCAATTGTCCTCAGTGCAGAATTTCAGGATCCCCAGGGCTCCCACTGACCCCATCTCTCGGTAGTGCTACAACACCACCATCATCTGCACAACTGAAAGCTGGTACTGTATATAATACAAAAGCATAATGTCAGACAAATCATGGGTGGTCTTGTGACATCTCTTATTCTCTGAAGGGGCTGTAAGGGAATACGGCTACCTAATGTTACTGTTTACATTTATGTTAAGAAATGGAGTAAAAATATATATGACCCTTATTTCAAACCTTAGTTAAAAGTGTACATTTAGGTAAATTACATAAAGATGCTGGACTACTACTGTATTCTTGTTTAGATTTCACTTTAATGAGAATTGTCCATGTATAAAACCAGTTCTCTGTTCAATGTAGCTATGCAAAGAAGAGAAGCTGAATCTTTGCATTACGCTATTATAAATCTTCAATGGAGGATTAACTCTGCCCATTATTTTCCTTGTGAAACCTTGTTGTTACCTACTTATTATTCACTGCTCCTTTAGAAAACAACACTGAAACGTGTGTTTTTCTACTGACCTTAGCAATTTACTTCAGTCTTTGGAGTGGGAGTGAAGACATCCGAGAAATGGTACAGAATGGGTTTGCGAACAGTGGAAGAGTTAAAAGCTGACAAGAGCCTCAAGCTGTCAAAAATGCAGAAAGCAGGTAAGGGAAAAATGTCACAAAAATTTCTATGTCAGTGCTCTAAGAACTTGATAACAGAATCACAGGAGGAGACAAAGGTCATTTATACATCTGTTTGCTTGCTGCAGGGTCTTGTGAATACTGAATTATTAGGTAAACATAGTGGTTTAACAGAGCTGCTCATTAAAAATGGTGTCATTCAAAACATAGGAATATGCATACTTTTAAGTTGCTTGCACAGATACCAAATGAAATCTCTCATACGCAAAACTATTAATGGTTCATTATTGCACAGGTTGTGAAAATTGGGAAAGCCCAGAACTACTTTTCAGAGGAGACCTGTCTCCTTCAAGGCAGCTGTACTTTAGCGATAAATCAAGATTTGAAATAAAGTACTTACAAAATTATTTCCATAATCCTAGCACATCTGAACTTTAAAATGTTAAACATGGTCACATGAATAATTTTGCTTCCCCATAGATTTTTTTTGTGTGTATGCTGTTTCCCTAAATAAAGGAACTCATTTAACTGAAGAAATTAGTTAAACTAAGAAAAAATATTATATAACATGAAGTTATAATAATGTAACTTTATTTTTGCATTAAATTCATGTGGTTTACATCACCTCAGAATCCCTTGGATCAACTTTCCCACGTTCATGTTCCTTTGTCCTTTTTCTTTTATGCATCATATCCAAGCATGAAACAAGCAGCAGGGCTGGGCTATTTCAACAAAAGCTCTGTGATCAAAAATAAGATGGGTGGGATATTTCACATGCCTCTGAGCCCTGTACTTGGGTAGAACACCTTAAATTTGGAGAGACTGCCTTTTAAAGCAGTACATCAAAAAATGCTGTTGATGGCAGCTGGTGAGGAAGTCCAGAATAACTTATAAATGTTTAGGTTCTCAGAAAGTGGAAAAATTGTTGTGATTGCTATATTGACAAATGACTTGACAAATAATAATGACAAAAATATACATAAACTCTAAGGGCAAAGATGAGGGAAGGAAGAGGCTGTCTCTCGCCCGTGATCCCTCACACCCAAGGGAGATCACAGAGACTGATTTCAGGAATGGTGGGGAGGAAGGAAAACCTGAAGAAGCTGGATCAAAATCTGTTTCTTCCCACAACATCTCCTAAAACAAACCTGTTCATGATGGAGCATTTCTTAGTTCTTGCCATTAGGTAGGGTTCCCTTGCCCATGGTATGAGTGGTGTGGTTTAACTTCTTGATGAGACGTGGCTATTCACACGGGCTTTGCATAGTACAGTGTAGATTTTGATAATTCCATGGAGTGATCAGCACTTTTTGCCTTTGATTTCCAGGGTTTCTCTACTATGAGGACCTTGTTAGCTGTGTGTCTAAGGCAGAAGCAGATGCAGTAACCTCGATTGTCAAGAACACTGTATCTACCTTTCTACCAGATGCTTTAGTTACCATAACGGGTGGTTTCAGGAGGTGAGTGAAAACAAGTGGGGTCACTTGGCTGTTTTATTCAGGTACATGAAAAAGAGATGTTTGTGTATTGGAAAAATCAAAGAAGCTTGGTGGGAAGGTATCAGAATTTGTTCACAACATTTTTTTTCCTGGGTTTGTTGTTTGCTTGTTTGTTTTTTCAAACCAGAGAGTAATTCTATGGCATCTCAGATTGCTGTGTTTTGTTATTGTGAAGGGTTGGTTTGTTAGAGCAAAATCTAAGAATAGCTTGATGGAAAACTGATGTTTAGATCATGTACTGTACTTGGGCATCTTTTTTTCTCTTTCACTGGATCTGAATTCCCGAGGCTGAGACTATTGTAAGGCCATGCTTGAAGGAAAGATGCAATGGGCTTAAGGCAGTCTTGGATTTTTTGTTTTGATTGGGTTTTTTTGAGGGGGGAGGGGTTTGGTTTTGGTTTTTTTTTCAAGGAGATCTTAAGTCACATGAGTTTGAAATGTGGTGAGGCAGTTTGTAGTGTTAGAGGTATACTTTAAAGTGAACACTTACTAAAATGACCATAAAGCAATGACTAAACCAAATATACACTAACCTCTGTATCTCAGAATTTCTTTGCTGGCTGATTTTTGTTCCTAAAGCTTTTGGTCTAGCTCTGTAAAACCAAACCTGAAGCTTTTGCTCAGAACATCCATGATTGGTTCTTTCAGCACTTACTTGAGAGCTCTCTTAAAGCCACATAGCAAAGTATTGAGACTGGGGATAGTCTTCAGGAGTTCTGGTTTCCTTGCTCTGTACTCAGGCCCCCATTATGTCCTTCTTGTAGTACATGTCATGCTCATAAAGCAAAAATCCCTACTCAGCACCTTAGATCTCCTGCTGCTTAGTTTGTTACTTTGTCAAACTTTGCTATATTTTAAAAATAAAAATATCTTTCAAAAATACTCAAAGTATTCTCTTAGAACTCAAAATACACAGTTCTGTAACTCTTATGCAACTAAAACTGGTATGACAGCAAAAGACAAGAACGCTAATAATTAATATATCACCTGTGTGATTTAATATTTTGAGCCTAGGTAGATTTGCATAGACTCAGTCCAGTCTAAATTAAGACCTTATATAATTCATAATTTCTGTATACATGCACAAAGATTGTGCTGAATGTTTTTATAATCTCTATGCCATCTTATGATATTTATAATTACTCCTTGTATATCCCATATTTATTGTAAGAACGTTTGCAGCCTCCAGCTAGGTAATTTCTATGTAACAGTGTGGTCAATCAGAAGCATTAGGCTTAAGTATGAACCCTGACTAGAGGTACAAGAACAAGATCAAATTTTCTATTCAAAACTTCAAGTGTCATCATTCCGTGGGCCTTTGTTTGAGAGGCATGTGATGACAATCTCTTTGCACCGATGTGAATCATTCAGGGACCTTGTGTTGTTAGTAACTTGCATGTAACTGATTAACACATGTCTAGATGGGTCAGAGACTTACAGGTTATTATACTGAAAACTCCCAGTTTCTCCATTGTTTAAGTATCTAATTATGCCTAGTGAGTAATTCTGTGTACCAGTTGCATGCCTTTAAATATACAGGAATATATTAAACTAAGTTTCAATATGTCAGTCCTAAATGATATTTTACTAGCCCATGGAACATAAATGCTGTGATGTAGGATTTGTAGAAAACTTGGTCGATTGAGATACCTTTATCAGGCACCTATATTTTAATTGCTGAACTGCAATAGAGTTGATTACATCTGTTCTTTTTTGCCTGTCTCCTATAGTGGCAGTATTCTTCAGCAAGAAGTATGTGTAAGCTAAGTAGCTCGCAGTTTTCAGTTAACGAATTATTTTTTGGTTCATTCATAATTATAAAAATATTTTAATAAAAGAAATAGTCCAATTTGCTAAATCAAACAACTTGATTCCCACCTTGTACACTACTAACATAAGAGGAAAAAATAGCTCCCGATTGCTCTGAATAATATATTAATTTCCCAGGATCCAGATTTGTCTTGCTTTGTACACCTGTTTCATAACTTGGATAAAGTTTAGCAGTTGATTTCTTTCCTCCATATCTGGCTGGAGAGCTGAAAGTCAGGAGTCTCATAAACCTTACTTTACTATGCAGGAGAACTGGATGAATTATAAGGAGCAGAACTTCCATGGTGATCTAGAGCCGTGGAGATTCAAGAGGGTAGAGAACAGGGAAGTTACATTCTTTTTCCCAAACGTGTTAAGCACACAAGTGGCTGGATATATTTAATGAAACTAGACCTTTTCCTTGAAATTCCTGAAACGTCGTGAAATCAGATGATGTAGAAATACTTTTAATCAAAATTAGAAAGAATAGTATAAAATTCAAATAAATAATAGGGTTTTTTGTTTGTTTGTTTGTTTGTTTTAAATTCCAGCAAACTTTTCTTTGGTTTGATTTAGCTTTCACCCTTAGTCTTCTGTATGGCTTCTTTTATTTGTCTTGTAAAAAATAAAAGGGTCATGATGGCAGCCATTCCATATCTTCCTAATTTTAAATCATTCAGGAGCAGGAATTAATAAATTTATGAAGTCTGCTTGAGTTTATCCCTTGTTGCTTTCCTACAGGAAGCCTTAGCTAACTGCCTGTAAAACATACCCTTCGAGTTTCAGTTAGTATATTTTCATATGAGTGGTTGAGAGATTTTTTTCTTTTTCTTGTTTCTCCATGCTTTTCCAACAATTACCTGGGTCATTTTGAAACAGAAATTACAGCACTGAAATGCATGGAAATACAGAAATAGAGCAATTTTAGTTACGAAATAGATAAATCACACTCACATGGTGTAGAATGTATTTCATTGTCTATCTAGGGAGGGTGTCAGCTTGACTGCAGAGAAGGAAGTACTGAATATGCTGATAATAATGCAGTATGAATCATACCATGGACAATGTTATCAGAAAGACTGGATTTGCCATGGAGTCTGTTTGAATTGGCATGGCATTATTTTCAGTGCTCAGTCTTTCTTATTTTGAGATTTAAGTTAATAAGTCAAATTCCGAGATGGGGAATAGCACCTCATATTACAAGTTGCAAAAGCCACTGAGAGTGAAGTTTCCCTTCCAAACAGAAGCCCTGGGATGGGGAGAAAAGCAACTTTATTGTGGCATGCAACATCTCTGATTACTGTGTTTGTCTCAGCTATATCCAAGGCAGCAGTGTAATTTAGGCTAAAGTCTGTTATCACTTTTAAATGAGTTAAACTATGGACGTGAAAACTTTTTTTCCTGGTTATTAAAAAAGTTATACTATGAAGAGAATTAAGGACTTTTCCATAGTAATAGCATTATATCATCTTCTGTATATCACTTCATGTTACTGAAAATTTGATTTTTGTTAGCAGTGTGTTAATGCTATTAATAATATTAGCATTGTTGTAGGATTGTTAGTAATGACAAGTAGACAAAGAACTTCACAGTAGGTTTCATGGCAGCAAAACAGGTGGAATTTTCCCCTTTTTCCTCTAGTTCTCTATTAACATATGGCTTCAGAGTAACTTCAAGAAAAAGTTGTCGTGCACTGAAGCATTATCACCATGTTTTTTAAGACCATGGGTTTTAGCTAACTTGATTTAGCTGCTGGTATTTGGGTTTGCCACAAGAGGTAATCTAGGTTGAGAGCTTCCTAAGAGCAAAAATGCTTGGAGAATTATATACTATATATAATTAGTGGCTTCAGTCTCTTTACTGATTATTCATATCTCAATACATTCACCCACAAAAGCCAAATTTCACTGGAGAAATTCAGAAAAGGATCTGGAATGAGAATTACATACAGTAATGAGAGTATTTTATATATATATAATATAATATAAAGAAAAACTGCATTTTCAGAATGTTTTTCTGATAGCCTGTTCATATGATTCCCAAATTATTTACAAATTATATTTCAATTTTCTTGTGTTGCATGTAGCACACTGAAATAGTTGTGGTTAGCTCTACAGCAGCAGCAGTGTATTGCTATGATGTGAGGACATAGTTACTGTATCATCAATAGGCACTTATTGTTTAGAAAAACCTAGGCATTCTCTTGGTATAATGACTTCACTTCTGACTTTCTCAAATGATACTTACCTAGACACACTTTTGTTGGCTTCTCCAATCTTTGCCTTAAGATAAGAGTGATGTGGACTAAGGAGATACTTTGTTTTAGGTAATTTTTCTTATTGCAGTTTTAAGAAGTTGTCCAAGTGTCTTGGGCAATACATCATGCAGAATAACTAGTGGATCTTGTCTATTATTTGTCTTGGTGGGAAGGCTAATTCCTCCGTGCTGCATCAGTCTTCAGGGAATTTTTTGTCTGACTCTCGTTATTAATTCTATTCTAACATGAGCCTAATTGATTGATAGATCACTATCTCCTTGCTTGAATTTTAAATCATCTTTTAGAATCAGGATTTGACACTCTGTAACATTTGTAGATAAGAATTGTTAATAGAAAAGCACTGAAGAGAGCAAAGGACAGGGTCTGTGTTTGTCAGGCACCACTGCCACGCTTTTGTATATTACAGTGCAAAAGCTTCTTTCCTGTGTGCAGTGACATTTCCTACAAAGCAAAGGAATGCTTAAAGGAATGACATGGGACAGAACTCTGGTCTATCCTGTTCTGTACCAAGCTAATAATTTAAAAATATCTCTCCTTTCTGTCTTGGAGATAGAGTAAAATGAAACAGCTGGGATAAAGAAACACTTTGAGAGATTATTTTACAGGTTCACGCACTGGTAAATAACCAGTGTTATTGTGGCACCTTTGTTCAGAGATGCAACTTCTGTATGGCACCTGGAATCACATTTAGCCAAATGAGAGAACGACTAAGACTGAGTGTATGAAGAATATTATACTTCCCAAGCTTTTGGCATATACTCAAGACCTTGTGGTTTATCTAACTGAGCCCGTCATGTGGTCTGTGACTGAACTTCTGGATAAATCATAGAACACTTGGAAACAAGTTCTCATCCTTATAAGAGTGTTTTTAGGAGACTCTAGGTGTTCTACAATGAGACCAAAACACCTGACATGTCACCAAATATTTTTAGATTGTCAGAGTAAATGTATTTGAAGTCCTGTTACACAAATTGTTTTCTTTCTGTGCAGATCTAGGATTAAAATAGTGCCAAGCTTGCTAAACTAATATAATTAATTTATCAAAAGATTCCTTCATTAAGTTTTTAGGCAAACTCCTAAAAAGAGGTTGCTTATTCTGCTTACACTTTGTTGTTACAGTGTGCCTTTGCATGTACACTGTTCTTAGATGTAGTTATTTCTATGTTTTTTTTTCACTTCAAAAAACAAACAGTAGTAAGGGAAGATATAAACTGTACCCAGCTACAATATATGTAAGTCCAAATACTGTAATTTCTGCTCACTTTCTTTCACTGCTGTTATAACAAGTAAGTTTTTTTCTCTGCTGCTATTTTGTCATGGAGAAATCTGCTATAACAGGGATCTGTATGGGCAGACTGCTCACTGAATGTTTGAGCTGATATGGTAGTTTGCACACACTCTAATTTAAACAGATCCTGGAATAATCTAGCAATTATTCCAGCAACAGACTGAAGAGACTTCTTGGCTCTCATTCGTGAGCGTGGCTTTTCCTCTGATAGACTGTAGTCCACTTTGGATGAGGCTTTTAATCTGGATATGTTTTAATCTAATCTGGTTGGTTTTAAAGCTTAGTAAAACAGCTTTGCCTTACCAAACTCTCTAAATTTAAAAATGTTTGACCTTGATGTATTGGGATGCTGTGCGTAAAAATATTCTGTGACTGGAGTTAGAAGCACTGCAACTGGCAAAGAACAGAGATCATCACTGGTTTCTGTTTTTAATTTTCTGTAACCCATTAAAAATTAGGTTGGGAAAGGAGAAAATCAAATTAATAGCTAGCCAAGTCAATTTAGAAGATAATCTATTGGAGTAATTTAGATACTTCCTTTTGTCATTAGAACTTTGATTATTTTTCCACTCATTTCATCTATTATTAGCCCTGATGAATCATGAAGTAGAAGCTGATGCATAAGGGAGCTATGGACAAAAAGAACTTTGTAAGAATCCATGGAATCATTAAGTACTTTCTTTCAAAGCCTTTTGAAAACTTATTGATTTGGGATTTTTTTACATGCCCTACTCTACTCAAAGTAGTTGAGTAGAAGTACTCAACTTTACCACTTCCACAGGTTTTTCAGCTCATTTGAAGAATGCTATTTAGCTATATACCTCTCTTATCTCTAAAACTAGTTTGAGTGAGGGGTCCAGAGTGGAGGTGGCAATACTGATGATTTCTGTGAAGCCAGAAGTTTTTCACTATATGTGTAGAGCCAGAAAACTCCCTGGCTTAGCCTTACAGTTTTCACGACAACCTACACGAACCCCCTGCACCTCCTGGAGTGTATCTGTGAGAATCTCTATGGTGTTTAGTATTTTCTGTTTCCTATCAAGACTGATGATGACTGCTAGGAAGTAAGCCAGAGCAATACAAGTAATGTTATAAAGCAAGATATGAAATCTCAGATTGTATTATTTTGGGACTGTTAAAGTCTCCTGTATTAGCTGCCTTCCCCCCCCAAATGAATTGGAAAAAATCAGAATGAAAACAAAAAGTAGGGATTTCTATTTCCTTGTCAGGCACTCAATCCAAAATTTTAGTTATGTCCTGATACATGATCAGATATGTTACCATTTTAATTGTTTGAAACTGATGAAAAATTTTAAAATTACTGCACTGATGACTGCTTTGTGCTATTAACAATATTTGTCATTATACAGATTATAAGGGGTACTAGCATTAACATTTTCAAATTGCAAAGGCAAAGTTGTAATGGCAAAGCAGCATATTGCAAGTACAGTACTGGAAGTAGGTTATTGTCTTTAAAATTGGTTATTTCTTTACAGTTCACATCTTGTTCATTTGATATCCAAATCTGATATTTAATGTTAAAATGAAAAACAAAGTGTGCAATTAATAGAAGATGCTGTATATATGAAGAAAGAACAGAATGACAGCTAATAATGGTATTCAAAGAAGTTTTCTTGTTTTGCTTTTTTTTCTGGTTTGCCTTTTAAGGTCACTTTCAATCATTTTTGGTACATAAGAGTCAGCTGTTTGACAATTCTAGGTTTTGGAGTTATATGGAAAACTTTTTAGAATGCTTGCCACTGCATAAAACCAAAATGTTAATGGCTTCACTAAGTCAAATTAAATTTTAATGGCCATGTTTTAATTTTTCTTTTAGCCCGTTCACATCCTTTAAGTAGCATTAAATGTGATTCAGTTGTCTTCTAATATCACAGCTGACCTGAATAGCCTTTTCAATTAGCCTTTTAGATGAAGCAGATCTGATACATTCTAAATAAATAAAGATCTCTTTTTATTGGTTAAATGATGATATTCACAGCTCATTTAATCCATTTATAGAGATGCAATGTCAAAAGAACAACAGTTTTTTGTACAACGCTAGTGATAATGTGCACCCATGAGACAAAAAAAAAATCACAGCATCTTTGTTTTGTCAGTGAATGGAAATTAAGGAAGAAGAACTCTAAAAGATCTATTTAAGACTTTAGGAAAGAAGCGTGACTGAGAAATGATGAAAATTATTTGACAGGATATCACACACTGAAAACATTTTACAAAATGGTGTGAAAAATAGTGAACTAACAATGCAGAATCGCCTAATAAACTTATTCCGACACCTTGCAGATAATCTAATCCCTAAACAGCAGATGTGCAATGGTTTTTAAATTGGTTCGTTCTATATTAATGTGAAACTGTTGTAATTTAATTTTTTCATGGATTATTTTAGTGTTTACAACATAGTATGCCTTATACAGTAATAGAAATTGTTAGAAATCTACCATAGTTTGTTCAAAAGCATCTTTGATGTTTCCATAATTCTGTTTGATGTTTGTTCTCATTTTTGGATGACAGTTTCTCAAAACCTTCGCTATATAACAGACGACCTACTGTGATAAAACCTTCACCATGTATCAGGGCAGGCATGGGGAAAGAAGCTTCTGGGTTTACTGCTCAGCATGGGAGACAACAAAAGCCATCTGGGGTGTCTGATATGTAGGAGAGCTGGGCTGAGAGTGGTTTGGACTGTAGGTGCATCTTTTGCAGTGGCTTTGGTCATCAAAATGCAAGAGAATGGTGTTGTCATTAGCTAGGGTGGATTTCAGCACTGTCTTCAGTTGCTATGTTAGTTGCTTGTATGAGTGCCAGATTACAGCTAACAACTAACTTGCTTTCTCCTGATGTGAAGTCTTAGCCCTGAAACAAATACCAATCTCTCATGATGGCTGGCTCATTAGACTCACCTAAGTGGAAAGAAGCAGTGACAGCTGTCAGTATGAATTACAGTACTCCCAGCTCCAAGCTCCAGTGGTTTCTGCAGTGCCACTCTTTAAGATAATATACCATTAGAATTCCAAAATGTAAAAACAGATTTTGCATTATTTACGTGATCTTCTAGACAAGTTTGCCAAAGTGAATGTCTTGAAAAGTTATAGAAGGGGGTTATCATGCAACTATTCAAATGATATATATATAAATGTATTCGTATAACTATAACAACTATAACAATATATCAATTAAATATCATATATTCTACTGACTGTTCCCATTTTAAAAGCTTTGCAATAAAAAATTGTTACGATTTTTGTAATGCTAGATTAACTGAAAAGTATTCATTTGGTATTTTAGAACAATTAGCATATGCAGTACTGGTTACTATTTGCATTATGAAAATTAAACACATAAATTACTATGTTCTGGTATGACTTACATTGAAAACATTCCTCTGGTGTTTTGGAAGGGGAAATGCTTTGCCTTTCCTTGAACACAATTCTTCCAAGATAAAAGTACATAATTTTTCAGTATTAAATAAGTTCACAGAAGTTCTTGTGCGCAAGACACAGGCAGTGGTGCTGAGATGGTTTGAATAGGATACCATTTCATCACAAATAAAAAAAAAAATCACGTCAAGTCCAACTGCCCCATATATTATTATAACATCTAATCCGGGGCTGAGGCAGGGAGGCAGCTTGCATGTTACACAGCATGTACTGAAATTGATTTATCAGTATAATTTAATAAACTGGAAAACCTGATTCCTACACTAAAGTTGAACTGTTGCTCTTTGAATGTTTTGGTAATTTGGGAGTAGATTAGTATGATATGTCATCGGGGAATAAAAGCTGTTCTGATTAAAAAGGAAGCTGTGCAAATAATTGGTACCTAGCATTAATGTGTACAGAGATGTATTCATAGACTGAATGAGCTTCATTTTCAAACTCTAGAGAGAATGGCAAGTAATTCTTTACAAGGAAAAGATCAACGATGGCAACCTTAGAACTGTTCTGTAGTGGAGTCGTGTTATATGTGCCTCAATTAATTTGAAGGGGGACTCATGCAATTTGCAGACTCATTCTTTTTTCATGTTACTCATACTAGACATATTAGACATATGATAAAGGGAGAATATGAATAACTAATTTTCAGTAAGTTTTGAATTTTAACACATGGTTCACTAGGCATATGAGTCTAAATTCCATGAATATTTGATTATTTCTCTTTGGAATTTTATTTCAGTGGCTTTTCAGCAATGTTTGGATTGTTGTGGGTTTGTATTTTTTTTTTTTATTACTAGGAGATAAGACAATTTGTATATTGCTGTTTGAGAAAGAGGTTTGTTGGAAGTGGATGCTGCCAATTTGAATATTGCAAGCCAAAACGTATCAATGGTGTTATAGAACAGCTTTACACACAGAAACTAAGTTATTAAATGAAGTAGATCATGCATTTATATTGGAACATATCTATCAAAATATTTCCAAATATTTTTTTTTCTGTGAAAATTTTCAATTCTCAATGAAGAACTATGCAGAAATGTAATTCTTTTGCCTGGTACGGGCTGTAATTCAATGATTTTTATTTCTTTACCAAAATGAGTTTTTTTAGTCAGAATTTCTCTTTTGTATAGCCTTGGCTATAGAAATTTCATACTTATATTGTGTCACTTCACCTAAAGACAAGGGTATGTGCATCATGGAAGAGATAGTCAGAGGCACAAAAACCTCTGTGAAGTGTCACAATACCTTTTCAAGATCACTGAAATATTTTGATACAGGTTTTAGCTAACAAATTGAAATGACAACTTGAATTAAAACATTTCTATCTTATTTATATTTAACTGTCCACATAAATCCTTCTGCTTTCTCTCATTTTCTTGACCAACTCTACTAAATCTTTGGTATAAATAATAAATTGAGTGATTAGAGAGAGAGGGAGAATAAACTATCAACTATAATTATCACTCAGAATTTGTAGCAAAGTCAAGCACTGGCAAATATTTTCCCGTCATTAGTGATTTTTTTAATGTTTGGACTTCTTTGCCTTTTGTATGGATAATGTGGGATGGCACTGTATGTTGAATTGCTGCTCTGAAGAGTCACAATAATTGGAGTGTCTCTTGTAAGTATTTGACATGAATACAGCTGATATCATTCATTGATTTCTGAAATGCTCAGCCAGTGAATTTAAATGGATCAGTTTTAATACTTAGGCCGGAAAGTATGTTCAAGTGCAATATTTAAAATATATGACTTGAAAAGTATTTGCTGTATATGGATGAGCAGTCAGAGTCTTACAAGCTCTCTCACAAATAAATAGCTATAGAGGAAAATACATTCATGATACTACATAAAACTGGTGAATAAAAAATCTTCTACAAGTTACAGAGCATTAGGTACAAGGAGGACTATTAAGATAGTGGAATATATTCGGGAAACGATGAAGAAGTGTTCAAAGAGACAGGAGACTTGAGATAAAATAGTAAGATAAAAGAGAAACATAAAGCACAAGAGGTCAAATCAGACACATACATGGCCTTGATGAGATGTAGATGCCTGGTTCGATAGATAGTTCTTTTCCTGACATTTAATCTAAAAAATAGTTTCATTGGTGTTCACCTGCTAAAAAGAGGATGCCTTACAAAATCCAGGCCACTCAAGGTGGGAATAGAATGAAGAAGCAGATAGTAACACTGTGTTTGTAACACTAGGAAACATGCAGAAGAAAGTGGCATTCTTTCTAAAGGAAAATCAAATCAAAACTCTGCATAAAGGGTAACTGAAACAAAAATATGGCAGCAGTCTTAGACTAAGTTCCAAGCAGTAAAGTCAGATGTAAGGTGCCATTAATAGGCCAAGAATAGGCCTGGCTGTGCTTAAAAGACTTAATTATGTGTTAAGGCAGAGTGGTGCTAATGACGCTTAGCCAGCTTTCCGCCAGACACTTACTTCTAGCTGTGCTAGAAAACAAGAATCTCTTTCTTGTTTTGTTTCATACAGTGGTACTTAAGCATCTCTTTACCTATGAATTCTGATGCCTGTACCTAAGTAATTTAGGACAGAAACAGAAATAATACATTTTGTCATGTGTGCAGTGTTTCTTAAATGTGTGTTGTTTCCTCTGATGCCTCAGTGTTTTCAATTATATTTCTAACTCTAACTTTGTTGTTTGTATGCTTTACTCCTAAGCGTTTCAGGGTATCTATTTTGCAGTCTATTAGTAAACAGTTACTAAGATGAATGATAATATTCTGTGGTTCACTGTTTCCAAAAAGGTTTTGCAGGCTCAGACACCAGGTAGATCAGGGTTTGCAAGATCAAACGCCTGTTTTTTAATGTCAAGAGATCAAAAATCAGTTCTAATTATACTAT
Organism: Cephalopterus ornatus; assembly: GCA_013396775.1. Taxonomy (NCBI): domain Eukaryota; kingdom Metazoa; phylum Chordata; class Aves; order Passeriformes; family Cotingidae; genus Cephalopterus; species Cephalopterus ornatus. The sequence continues at coordinate 539,489 of VZRE01006406.1, read as the reverse complement.
GTAATGTACTGCGTCATTTTTTCCATGGTTTTATTACTGGAAACCTGGCTTGAAAGCAGGACATTTATAGTACAGTTTACTTATTGCTGATATACTCTTTAGCAGAAGTCAAAGTTTATTATAGGCTAGTTAGTTGCTGTAAGGATGGTTGACAGCGCAAGCTAAGAATGATGTTTTCCTGGCAGATAATAATGAGAAAAGCTGCAAACATCGGTGACATTGCAACCAGGGGATACATTTTGCAGATCCCTGTGAGCAAGTGTAGCCATAACATTTTAATTAAGTGTGACGTGATCATGCTAGTGGTGTGGGGACTTGATAACAAGGAGGTAACTGCTGGTTAATTTTTTTTTTCTGGTTATAGTATGAGTCAGAAAGGAAATTTTCTGCATGTTGGATAACAAGGAAAAGACTAAAAAGGCTTACAATAAATCATACACTAAATGCCTGAATTAGAAGATATAGCCAGAAATAATATTTGTAGTTGTTTTCAGTTTGGGGATGGTGGAATATATTATAAATTGGTGCTATACTGTGGGAGAATTAGATAGAAATGTTTTGGGCAATCTCTTTAAAGAATGGAAATTCAGCATTAAATAGAGAACAGCAAAACCTGATAAGATAGACTTGTTTATAACCATCAGCTACGATAGCTGTTCTGTGATACTACTAGGGGCTATCTTGGACAGCAAAAAAACCCCAAACCCATTAAAGCCTTGTGAATGGATTGCTTCTTCTCATATACACATTTATAAACTCACGCTAATTCACAAACTAATAACCTTACATTCTGTATGTTACGCTAAGGATCAATGATAACAGAACATTTTCCTTTTATCTTGGAATATCTTACACCTATACACAGTTCTAGTGGGTAAACACAGCAACCATTCGTAGTTATTTGATCCTGTTGCAGTGATTTGTGTATCCAGGAGCACCTAATTTGTTTACTTTAGCATTAATATCTTTGTTGGATATAATACCCTTATTTCATTGTTGCTTATGAAATGTCTTGATGTTGTTAGAGTATTTATTTTTATCACTACTATAAATAGTACTACATCCAGACTTAGTCAATGTAGATCATACCTCCACCATTCTAATATCATAAATGAAATGTGAACAGCCTATTGGTATATTCTAGCTAAGAGGTCAGTGAGAGCTTTGACAATTATTTCAGCTGAATCATGACAAAATAGGAGGACAATTTCAACAGATTGTTTGAGAAATTGAACTGACAAGAAATAATGACCCAGGGAATGCATCTTCACATTTCACTTGAAAAAATTAAAATATGTACCCATACTGAAGATGCCCTTCAAATGTCCCATTACTTGATGTCACACAACAATACAGGTTGAAAAAATCGGGATTATATTCAGAAAGAAGTCAGAACAAGAGTTAAGAGAAACATGACATGACTGGTTCTTCGAGGGACTCTGAAAATATATGGTTAAATATTTTATATATATCAGAAAAAGGACACAGAGAGAACTCTAAGAAGTTACAATCTCAAACAGAGTATTTCCTTGCCATGATTTGAGAATTAAGGCAGTTGGTTAATAATAATCAGAAGAGTTTTCAGTTTAGAATCAAATCAACTAAGTGAACTTCATGAGCTCCTTAGACTGATGGAGGATCACATCTTGAAGCACAGCAAGGGAATTTTGTAAAGGAGGGTAACAAGATTTCACAATGGAGAGATTTACTTAAGTTAGAAGTTAGATTTAATGACAGGCTTGTCCATACTTTAAAAGGCTTTTCTGGTATGCTTATTGTTGTAGAATATATTGGCAGCCTTTCTCTGTGGAGGTGCAGGGTTCCTTTGATAGCATAGTTTAAATTATTTTCTCAAATAGAATAATCTGTTTTAGCCCAAAGGGTGTAACTATTTCAGCTTCAGGGAAATGCTGGCTAACCGTGTGTGTTCACACAACACAGCTATCTTGGCAAACAAGGTAGCCACGTTTTGAATTTCAGTTTGTGTTTGAAAACTGATCATGGTTGTTCTATGCCATAATTATGGTGTAAAATCTGTTCATTTTATTAGTAAATTCCATTTTCTTTGTAAAAGTCTAGTTTTCTGAGTGTATCCCATAGATTAAGAGTAAAGTCCTCTTCTCTTAGACAAAATTAGTATATTACAAAATCCAAATGAGGTATCAAAGGAGAGGAATCCTATTTTCTCTGGATTATGCTTCTGTAAAATTCCCACCTACTTTATTTGCAGTAGGGGTATGCAAGTGTATGGAAAATCTGTATGTCAGCCCAGTCCTGGAAAGATTTAACAGTTCACTCTAAAAATTCAAGTGAGAGAGCAATGTTCTTGTAACTAATCAGATTGTACACATGCTTGAAATTTAAACTGTGTATATTTTTCAGAAGTACTTGAGTAAAACTTTTACATTCACCATCCTGCAGCTGTATGCTAGCAGCTACACAAATGTTTAAATTGAAATCAGTGTGTTATATACCATTAGATAGAATAGATTGATAAAATAGCTTAAAGTAATCACAACTCTAGTAGAATTACATATATTGCCACAAAATGCCGGGAAGTTCAACTTCATAAATTGGCTTGTCATGTCTTTGTTCACAGATGTGTGAACAATTACCTACACTCCTCAACCATCACACCACCTGCTCAAACAGAAGTGTTGATCCTATTTTATGTTAGAATTTCTGGGGGGTGTCTTTTTTTGGTTGTCTTTTTTCCTTCTTTTTTTTTTCCCTTTTTTTTTTTTTTTTTTTTTTTTTTGCAGTGGATGCAAGCAATCTATTTCTCAGTTCAAGGAATTTTAATAGAAAAACTGTCATGTTTATATAACTTCCAGTACAACTGAGCAGGAAGCAAATAAAAACCTTTATTTTTATGGTAGGTTGGTTCTACAGATTGTCCCATCACTCCCAAGTAAGTGAAACCCAGGCTGAACATTTAATATCGTGCAGACATCTTGAAAATGCATGTTTCCTTCCTCACATGAACATTAATATTGTCTTTTAAATTGTTAAAAGTGAATGTTTTGATTTTTGGAAATGCCAAAGTAGACATGCATGAAAAAGAACTTTTTGATGGAAGTTTCTCTGACAAAGGGAATAATCCTTTTGAAACTCTCGAGAGAATTAGCTAGAGTGAATTAAAATGGACTGGGATTCAATGCACATCTTCAATCTACTGCCAGAAAGCTTCAATACATCAAAAATGGTTCCTATAAACCTAATTGTTAATTTTTTTGTGGTATCTGTATAGAAAAATACCTTTTCCCTTTTTCTTTAAAATATCTTTAATATTAGCTTATATGTATTTATGAGATTCTGAGTAAGTAAAATAGAAATGTGATTCTGAACCAAGCAATTTTCTCTTGGGAAAAAAGAAATCTAAACTAGTAAATGGAAATTGCCATAGTGGCAAAATCTTTTTTTTTGCTAGTTAAAAAAAAAAGTATGACAAGTAGCTTAATAAAGGCATTTTTTTAAATATACATCTTTCAAAATTAGTAATGCAGACTTTCGTTTACTTATTTCAGTAAATAATTTGAATGCAGCTGACCTTTTTGTTTTCTCTGCTGCATTATTAATGATGTTCAAGAGATCACTAAGTTATTGTTCTAGCAATATATATGTCGATTAGCTGAGGTTTCGGTTTGCAACTAAAGCTGTTCGAAATGTGGCACCTGAGCAGATTATGCACCAGCTGAGATGGAAAGAAAAAACTGGAAATCTTTCTGACTTATAAATCCAGAATGTCAACGCACTTCAACCATTCCGTTCTACCTTTAGGCATTTGGAATACATGTTTAATCTGCAGCCAACTCTGGCCAGCTTCCTTCCCTGGCAGAGCACCAGGAGAATGTGGACACTGCACCTGAATTTGTCTTGAAACAAAGCAATATCTATATATAATGAATAATCCAGATCTAGAAGGGTCCAACTTGGTCTCAGTTTGTGGTAGTCTGCCCTGAAAAGTGCCAGTCACCAACTGTCTCCAAAGAAGTCAGATAGAAGTCCTAAAAATCTTAACCTTCTCTTTCATCATTTCATATTGATTGATAGAGGGAGAGGTAGTTTTCTTCACCTTAATTTCTTTGTGGGTTTGTTTGTTTGTTCTTCCAAAGTACACAATACTCTCTGAATGTTCACATCTGGCATCTTTGAGTACACTGATCTCTTAGTCTCTCATAATTAGAGGTAGTTGAATTTCCTTGTCTCCCAGTTCACATAGTTCTAAAATCTTCATTAAGGCTTTTAATTAGGCCAAAAGAGACTAGGTATTTCAGAATGTCTGAGGAGGTTTAGTCTGAGATGCCTCCTTTTATAAATAATAAAAATGTACATTCTATCCAGTCAAGCCTGATTCTTCAGTACTTTCTACACATTGGAATATGTTCTTTTTTCCTGCAGGTTTCAGAATAATTAAAATTTTACAATTTCTAGTAACCAAAGATCCTGTACTACTGTCTTACTGACTGTTTTTTGAGAGTGAGAAAGCTTGTTCCATGCTATCATAGAATATGCTGACAGTGGAGTTTTCGTATGCGAAACTAGATAGATGTTTTAAGACTAAATTAATCTGCATACCTCACATTTCAGCTGAATATATGAGATCTCAAATCCATATCAATACTTATTGGAGTAGTATATGTCTTTTTCAAACAATGTTGAAAGAGGTTTTGTTTTGTCATTGATTGGCACTCTGGAATATTTGTGTATGCAGGAAGTTTCTATGATGTCATTTGAAATGTTTGATTGAAATGAAGTGTACTTTAAAGGATTTGCCAAGACAGCAAAAACAAAACTCAGCAATGTATTTCATGACTTTAAATAAAGCTGTGACAGATTGGTATAGAACATTTCATAAGCTTTAAAGGCTTGAAATTATATGGAGAGCTTCCAGGTACAGTTGCGTTATTTATATGAAATTGAGACAGCACTTGCAGTGATTCAGAGCTGAAGCATAGTTTTGTTTTGGTTGGTGAATATTGAATTTACTTCAGCTGGAGGATTCAGAGAGGCTAGAGCTGTTAGCAGCAAAAAGTCATCTTCTGTGCAAGCCAAAAAGCGATAAATAATCAACATCAGGGTATAATTGGTGACAGCCACATTCAGGCATCTATGTCGTGGAAAGAAGACAAATATGTTCTTCTCATAGTGAAATAACTTATTTACTGTGCAGGTACATTGAGTGTGGCTGAGCTGGAGTGCGTTTCCCCATGGTAACCCTCGCAGTGCTGTGCTTTGTGCTTTGCCTTGGCAGCTAGAAGGGTGTGGATAACTCACCAGTGTGTTTGGCTACCACTGAGCACAGCACCAGCACTGTAACATTCCTTCCTCAATTGAGGGCAGGGGCCTGGGAGGGGACACAAGTAGGCCAGCTGACCCAAACTGCCCAAAGGGGTATTCCATACCATATGGTGGCATGGCTCAGTTATAAAAGTGGTCCTCCTCAAGATAATATGTACAAAAGTAGTGAACGGGTTTGTTTTTAATGTTTCTGTTTGTGATCAGTTGTTTTCCATCTGTTCTTCAAATTTTGACTTCTCTTAAAATTTTCATGAAGTTCCACAATCTAACATGTTTCTTAGATACCTGTGCATAAAAGAATCCTCACACAGATCTACTTTAAACCAAATATGCTTTGAAATAACCATTTGGCTGAAGGTACACGGAAGCCAATATATAAACACACCATTCACCATTCATTGCTTTCACAAGACAGGGAAATATTTTCAAGGGTTTGCATTATAATATTTTTAACCCATTAAATAATTTTAATGGAGATAATCTAATAGAGCTTTCTAAGATCAGTGAATAAGTCTAAGTTTAGCTGTACTGCTGGTCATTTAAGTTCTTCAGTTGAATAACTGTTTTCTGATTTATCTTTTCTTCTTATTGCATTAAATTAAATATCTGTTAAAGCAAATCTTAAAGAAGCCCCATTATCGTGGCAAGAAGAGGAAGACTCAGATGTCTTGTACTCTGAGAAACTGTCTAGGTTCTTTTTGAGTCATAAAAGACACACACAGTCAAGCGTAACATGACATACTCGGTCTTTGAAGGTGCATTTAATGAGACTAGGTGACCACCATGCATTACTATGCTTTTTTCAGGCAATGTAGTCACTGAGGGTGAATTTATGATTCAGGTAAATGTAAGTGGTATTGCACAGGTTTTGCACTGGTTCTCTTCACTTCAGTGATTTTCACCCTCAGAACAAAACTTGTAGAAATAACCAGAGATTGTGGTCCCTTCTGCTTCTTTATCTGACTTGATACAAGATCTTTTAAGAAATTCGTTCTCTGCATTGTTGTGTGCTTCCCTCAAAGTCTCCTTGAACAGCAGCTAGTGATGTGTGATAGCAGTGGTGTCCTGCTGAATAAATGAGAAACCAAAAGTGCTTGTTTTGTGTATCTAGTATTAAAGTTACATTCCCTTATGCCATCTAAGCAAAGTTTCTGCTCCTAAAGGGAAAGGGATTTTTCCCAATGCTGCTTCATCGCAGACTTGGATTAACTTCAAAAATAAAATAAATAGCTTCCACAGCCATGGAAAATGGGTTCTGCCTCCAGTGAATTAGAATTACTCTTACACTGGGCAAGAAAAATAGCATTTTAATGAAGTATCCACCCTTAAGCACCTTTTCCAGAGAAGACACCTGTGAATCTTTGCCAAATACTTATATATTTAAGCTGGGTTTATGTTGAATTACTTGATTGGGTGAAGAACCTGCTATATACTATCTTAGGCAATTCAGACCTTTGTAGAAGCCTGATTTATAGCTGCCCAGGGGAACACTGGCTTAGTTTTCACTATGTTTTTGTTTCAGAGACAGTGTAACCTACATTATTTTATTCTTAAATTCTGCAGACAAAGCTACAACGGCAATTTTTTTTTACCCACGAGTTGCCTCAAAATGAGTCAGAATATCTCTCATAACTGAATGGTATCTTTTCAGTTAAATATATCATTATTTCAGTTTTAATTTTAATTGTCTTTGCTGGTGGCAGAATTTATTTCAGTTAATTTAATTAGATTATTGCTATTTCAGACATTAATCAGCATCCTATTAAACCATCTCACAGATATTAATTATACCCCAAAAGAGCACTGTAATGTACAATCAGGGAAGCATTAGTCCTCAAGGGACAGGAATTCCAGAATTTCCTTTGATATAGAATGCAGACTCTTAGTCAGTCTGGGTTTAGATTCCCAGAAGTATTCAACTCTCAGTTTTTATCAGGTGGTACAAACCAAATGTAGTAGGGTGACTTAAAGGCTAGGCCCTAAAATAAGAGTCCAGCTACAAAATGGTTGTGCAAGTATCTTCTCACACTGGCATTTTCATCTTGAAAGGGATTTTATCATACTTTACCAGTTATATGGCATTAGAAAGAAATGAGAATTAATTTTGACACTGACTGGGAACGTGTCAAACTGCCTTCAAAGGCAATTATGATCTAATTCAAGTAACAACTAGGAGAGCAGAAAGTATCCCAAGAAGCCAGCTATTCCCATACCTGTATCTATCTTCTACAGACCACTGGTCAGATCTTGGTTTTTTGTTTTCCTCATTACTGCAGGCATGTTACTTTATTTTGAAACAGAGGGACTGACTCTGTTGGCGTTCATTCATTCTGGGCAGTACAACAAATGACAACCGTCATAGATACTTAACACAGATACGTTAAGATGGGGAGGATCCTTCTTGGTTGTTATTTTTTAATAACCATGGTCAAAATTATCATCTAGGGCTTGAAATTAGTCCTTGCATAAGGACTGGTAATCTTTACATCTCTGTCTTCCTGTTTACCACCCCAGTCCTGCAACTGAAGGCTTTCCCAAGTTTCAGTTCTGGAATCAGCGTGATCTTTGGGAAGCTTAGGATGTCTTCTTGTGACAAATTGTATAGATGAGCCTTCTGTCTAATTTGATGAAGTATAAAATGGCATCTTGCCTCTGGCATCCTCATCCATCATCTTTGTCGTGTTTAGGGTGGAGGTAGAAAGATCACGCACAGAGAGAACAAATGAAGCTGATGGTAGAGTTTGGCAAGCTTGAGAGCCTCTAGTTTACTCTGACTGAATGTTCCCTATTCCCCTCTCCCTCTGCTGACAAAGTATTTGCTGCACAGTGCAAGTCAGGCTTGTGAACCATTGCATTTTGCATTCTGCTGTCTCTGCTTTCTGTGTGTCAGTGTTTTTGGATTGTTAACTTTGGTTGAGCTGCTTTTGCACTTCAGTGAGCATTTATTTTCTTGCTACTTACTCTATATGTATGTGAACCACCATTGCATTGACATTGTTGAATCTAAATGTTGTTTTGAAAATGTGGAGCTGACTTGAATATTAAGGAAAGCTGCTGAGCTAAAGCTAAAAGTGATTTGAAGAACAGCTTATGTGTGATGCACAGGGTTTAGCTGGTCATTTATGATAGCAATGGGTTGGTACAGTATTATGCTACTACTTAGGCTGTTAATACTCTTTACAGTATTTGTCACAATATGTAATTGAGAGTTTCTGAGGAAATAACTTCCAGTAAATGTTACAACATTTTATTGTAATTCGGAAGACACTTTCTGTCATAATATAATTTTCTAACCTTTTTTTTACCTATTAGTCAGTTCCTATTGTAAATGAAACAACCATGTTGCAAACATTATAAATTCTTCCATTCAACAAAGTCCTTCAGCATGGAATAACTGTTGCAGGAACTCTAGCACAGATATGACTCTGCTCGTTTCCTGTCAGTGTACTAATTGTACAGCTAACAAAGGTCAGTGTCCTTCTGAGACAATAAAGCCACTTACTATAGGTCCAGATTTCAGACTTGAAAAAAGGTCAGGAAAAAAAATGTGCTGGAATAATGAATTTCTGACGAAATTCTGAATCCAGTGAATTCTCTTTAGGCAAATTATTCTGAGAATTGTACTTATTAGTCTGTTTTACATTTCTATTTTATTAAACCACTAGTAACTTATACCTGAAGATGGAACATTATGGAACAATGTTTTGAAAGTCTGTAGTATCACAGCCAAGAATTATTCTTGGCTGAATGAAATCTGTGACTACTTGGCAATTGGTAGAATTTATCTTAGCCTGTTAAAACAATCCTGGATTTTACCTTCAATGTAATAGTTGTAGCACTGCCACACTCGAGCACTTCAAGCTTAAAGTTTTTTTTTCTCTTCATATGGGGTTAATAATAATAATAAAAAAAAAGGTGTAATTCTTCATAATTTGAGTGACAGTAACTCAGAATTATTTTAATATCTGGCTGCAAGAAATCTATCACTTGTTTGAGGTCTCAGCAAAGACTGCTTAATAAGCAAATCCACAGGCTTGAAGAATACCTGAGATTTGGAATAAAAATTTATGTTCCTCTCAGAAAACACATGCTGATTGGAGGCAGGTAGTAGAAGTAACTTAATCAGGACTGCAGTTGTTAGAGACAGAATTACCATGTTACTTCTATTTGGTCAAACTGAACCGATGTCAAATAATAGTTCTACATTGATACAAAAAAATAGTTCTACATTGGTACAGTGGGAGTTAAATCAGACTCAGCACAGGAGATACCTCTGTAGAGTAAAAATGTGGCATTGATATCAGAACAGACAGAAGGAAATGTTTGCGCTATGTATGCATGTGTGTGCATGTTCCATTAGAGCTGTAATTGCATGTTTGACTATGCATGCACCCTGAGCCTACTGCAGTTTTCCCTCAGGAACATGCGTTTATGGTGCTTATAAATTATTTGTTTGCTATGTCTAAAAGGAGGGATTCTGCTACTTATCCAAGCTTTCTCTTTGCTGCTCAAACAAAAGATGTTTGTGCTATATTGCAATTTTTCCATTTCTTCAGCTATGTATAATCTTCTGCAACATTTAATTCTTTTTCCATAGCCACAAAATCATCACTTCAGCAATTGCATTTGTTCTTCTTAGATGTTTGTGCATGTTGCTCATCAATATTCAAGGAAATATTCAAATAGACACACATATTTTCAAATCACTTGGGGATGTCTGTCTAGAAGCTGTCCTCCCTGCATTTCCCAAAAGAAGAATGCAGAGCGGATGATGCTTAATTTAACAAATAATGAATTCCCACATTTCTTTCAACAAATAAAGGACTTTTCATTTTTTTTATATCAGGTTCCAGCATCTTAGCTAGTATCCAGCTTGCTATACAAATGAATTTCAGCTGATTGCTTTTAATCTGAGCTCTTTGGAAGGAAGGGAGTTATATCCTCTGATATTTTGTGCAGACTCTCCACATACTAAGGCCAACGTCATGGAGTACTGGTGTGAGATTACTTTTACTGATTTTCCTAGCTTTCTGTATCAAAATGCAACTATACAATAAAATGGTCAGGCAAGTGATGGTTAAAAAATCTTTCCAGTTTTATGGAACTATTGGTTGCATAGCAATTCCTGATGGACTGATTTTTTTCGCTGTCTTTCCTCATAGCAATCATTCTCAGGAAGCTATTTGAGTTATGGAGTTTTTCTTATTCAGTGTAAAGGCTCAAATGTTATGGGTAAAACATTGATTAACATCTGAATATTATCATAAATGTACTGTTTCAGTAAATACAATCCAGTTTCATCAAACAGACTAATGCAGAACATTAGCCAGCGTCCAATGCTGGAGAGTTCATATGCCTTCCTCCACATATTAATATTTTTCCACAATTTTAACAAGAATAAAATGTTCAGTCATATAAAAGAAGTTTGGAATATCTATGCCAGATTTGTTTCTGTTAACCATTATTTGCCTCTGCTTCATTGTGCTTTATTCTATGTAGTCGAATGATTTAAAGATTTATTATGTAATTAATTACATCCAATTAATTTGCTTAATTCCAGGAACCCCACATAAATTTATGTTTCTTTGTTATTTATTATGGTTGGTCAGACATTGGAAATGAGCACCTGTTAGTTGTCATTCTTCCAGGTTCTTAAATATATATGCTTGACTTCATGCAAGTGATTAATGGCTCTGATGTCAGTGGCAGTGTTCTCATGTGTAATGTTCAGAATGCATGTGTAAACACTGAAGAGTTTAACGCACATGGTACCTCATTCAACACCTTTAATGCTTTTATGCCAACAAGAATTTTCTGTGAATACAGAATAGTTAATATTTTCTGAAAAAATGTAGTCATGACTATGCTGCAGTGGTTACAACATGAAAAAAACCAAAACCAAACAACTTAACCCCTACCCCCCCAAATTATTTGGAAATTTTTTATCTGTGTTTTTTGAGAGACAGAAATACCAATTGTCTGGCTTGTCCAGTTTAGACTCTGAGACTGCTGGACCAGTGGGCCACTGTCATCTCTGATGGTCTTTCAGAGCAGCTATTAAAAATATTTTTCTTCTTCTAAATATTAAGTGCCACCTTCCACAAAAAGAATGTTCGAGTGCCCTTCCTAAAATGATTTTGAGAATCAATTGAATTACACAGTATGGCAGCTATGAAGAAACAGTACTTTAGACTGCCCTGGAAAGTGTGGTACTAAATTGGATCCCTGGTCCAAAATTTCTAGCCAACAACAAAGTTCCCTTTACATTTCTAATCAGAAGTCAGGCAAATCACTTGTTATTTAGCCAACAAGGAGAGATCTGAGGTAAATCGTTTAACCTGTAAACTGTTTTCACATAGAAGTGAAGTCAGAGTTTTGCTTGAAAGGATTTGTAAAAACTATTATAATCTCACTTTGAATGAAGCGTGAACCTCTGAAATCAGGAAAATACAGTCTGTAAAGCAAAACATCACAGTGACCCATTACCAAATAGACTAACTAAACCAAAGACAAATCTAGTACAGTGTTTAAGGTTTTAAAGTCAAAAGTCATTTTTCTGATCATCTACTACTGCAGGTAGGTCCTTTAGTTAATCATTTCAATGGTTTGAGGAACTTCACAGAAGAATTTTATCCACAAAATATCCTATTCATTCTGGTTTATTCCGCAGCAGGGTAACAGTTGGATTGTTTAATAAGAGAAGGCTTTTATGTGCATTGGTATATAATTCTAGGAACTTGAAAACCAGTAGGTACATTTTAAAGAGCTGTCAATGAAAAAGAGTAAGTGAGGTGCGCACAAGAAGAAAAAAACGTTTAATATAGAGCCTATAAAATGGACCCAAAGGCCATCTCTGAATTCTGGTCCTGGAACTGTACCCCAGAAGAAGGCAGGAGAGGACACTGAGGGAGATGCCTCCTGTGAAGTAGGAACAATGCCAATATTCCTAACTGAGAATAATAAGGCAATGAAAAGATGAGGAATCCCGGCACTAAATACTGGGCTACCAAATGCAAGACAAAACCAGGCAGTGATAGCATCAATTTGGTGTTTGTTTGTCAAATGAAGTGTTCATTTTTGTTTTAAATAAATGATGCTTAAGTCCCTGCAGTCTCTAGATCATGGTAGAGCCTGTCTGTAGCCCTGTGCAAGGAAACCTGCTCTTTTGAATGTGTTGGGGATTTGAAAAAGACTGCAGGTTGTAGCGTTCTCTTGGTGAGCTTCAGGAATGAATGAAAGATTGAGGTTTCATATCTGAGACACTCCATTAGATCATGAGTTCTGGGATTTCATAACCGATTTGAAGACCATATATCTGGTGTTTAACTTGTATATAATCAAGTTCTGTATCAAATCTAATCTTTAGATATATAGTTAACTACAAATAGATATATTTACATACTTTCTGAGCTGGGGACAGAGCACCTTGGCACTATTCCATCCTATGTGCCCTTTATGTATTTTTATAAGTACTCATGTTTGTATGTGTACACACACAAATACGTACATACATATATATGTGTGTGTGTGTGTAAAACCTTACTCTGCTCAAATTAATGGCCACCTTCCCTTCAACTTCAATAGAAGGATGGTCTGAATCTATATACACTTTACTGAACCTTTTTGCATGATTTACAAGCTGTGAGCAACATATATTATGTAGGTTTTTAATTTACTACATTATTTTTCTATTTTAGAGAAAGTAATGCATTCTTCTGGGATGACATACTTTATTTGGTAAAGAGTAATAGTGGAAATTAGACTAAATGTTCCAGTAACAGCCTTACAAATTCAGTCTGAAATTAATCCAATGCTTATTAGTTCAACAAGAATCTGAAATACAACTCTGACAATAACAAATATTTTATATTGTGTGCTTTTATATGAGGTTTAAACTCTCTAACTTAACAAAACCCAACCATTTAAATAAATGTTCTCTGTCTTCTAAAACAGATGGCTAGTGAAATACCTTGGGTTTCCTGAGATTTTATGGCTTGATTGATGCAGGATTTTTTAGATGTGGTTAAGCTAAAATATGTATATGTTGAGGAAGCATTTGAAATCAGCTCTTAATTCTACCATCTTCCAATTTCTTTGGTTTGGTTTTGTGTTTTTTTTTTTTTTTAATAATTTTAGGCAAGTTTTCCTATGCCACTCTGCATCTCTAAGATAAGGACAGTAAATTCCTTCCTTTTGAAAAAACATTTTGAGACATCTAAGTAAAAAGTGCTTTGTAAGAGCCTTGCATTATTATTGTAATTTTAGAGATAATGAATGGCATCCTACAAAATAACTTAGAAAGTGTTACACAGAATACTAAATGTTTTCTGATTACTTGAGTTAGAATTGCTGTTCGTTTTCTAAGCCTAGACTGATGCTTTGTTTGAAACTTCTTTTGAAATCATTTCCACCTGTTTAAGCAATTTTGACTTTGCTGCAGACATGGCACAATAGTTGCATTGTAGTGAGTTAGATTGCTTGTCAAATGCAAAACCTAAACTTTCATCTCCTTACATCCTTCCGCTAATGCTGTTCAACTATCCATCAGTTAGATGATTTCCTGTCACACAAATGCCAGTTGACAAGTCTGCCTACCAGTTCTGTTCCTACAAATTTCCAAGTTTAGGAAATCAGGTTTAGTTTCAGGCACTATTTTAAGAGAATAATATATTTCATGAAAAAAAAGAAAAGTGACTCTTTTATTTTGCAGAGTTTTTATTTTCATTGCTTGTATAGCAGTTCACAAGTTCTCTGAATACTTGACACAGTGTTGACTAAAACACATCTGAGCTATAACATCACATACCTTTGTGAACATCAGCAAGAGCATATTTTCCCATAAATACATGAAAAACATTTGGAGATGTGCTACTCTTAGGTGCCACTACTCCAGATTTTGGGTGCCTACTCCACCACCTCCATAATGCACCCAGTTGCAGAAATATCTCCTTTGCTCCTTTCTCATGAGGCTGGCCTGATTACAGTCAATAAATTGAGGTGTATGCAGTTCTTGTTGTACTATTTAGACCAAAATGAAAACCTTCTGCAGTCCTCAGATGAATTGCACTGTAAGATAAATTTTCATATGTTCTCAAACATTTTATAATTCTGAAGGGGGAAACATTCCAATGATACCTACATCTTAACCTGAATTAGGTTTAGCACATTTGGTAAGTGGATGAAAGGCAAGCTGAATGCTTAGACTTAAATGGAGAAAAACAAGAGGTCATGATGTAATTTTTCATTAAGACGTTTGCAATTAAACTTTGTGCACATGGATTAACATATGTGTAATACACAAGCTTTAATCATATTAAGGATGAACTTTCCTCAAAAAAAACCCCACCAAACTCAATCTCTGAAAAAAGCATTGTTTTATTTTAAAAGAGAAGAAATGCAAAATACTCAAAGGATTTATATCTGCTGTTAAAAGAAACAATAAAATCATTCATAACCACAGTTTTGTACATTAAAGTGTCCATCAAAAGCAAAGAAGAATATTTAAGCCTGTGGTAGTCAGACTGGCAAGTTTATCTGCTGTTACTGCACTGGATTCATAATATGTAACATGGTATTTTGATTATGCTATTTTTTATCCAGAGATGACTAAAACCTTCTTTTCTGGGACTTAAGGGGAAGATAGAGAGAGATTTAACATCTGCAAATTGATCTGTAGTAGCTAGTTGAAAAAGAGAGGAAACACATCAAAAAGCTTAAATTATTATTTAAAAAAGAACACTGATGGACCCCATAATAGAAATAGAAGATTCCATTTTGATTATGTTTCAAATAGCACTGCTATCCCTTTTTTCTGCAAACATTTTTATAATGCAGCAAAAATATTCTCTTTGAAAGCAGTGTGAAATTCAACAGGAACTTAACTCTTTTAGTCTCCTTGTTATTTATTGCTCCTAGGGGTAAGAAGATGGGACATGACATTGATTTTTTGATCACCAATCCAGGACCAAGAGAAGATGATGAGCTTCTGCATAAAGTTGTTGATTTGTGGAAAAAGCAGGTATGAACTAAAGAATATTTGGCCAAGGAGAGATGTTCTAACTCCACTGAATTAAGCCTACACACTGCTTAAAGAATGTTATAGTCCTTTTTACAGCCAACTGCAATATTTTGAAATTGGATATTGTTCTACGTGGTTACTAATCACGATGATCTGGGTGCATCCTCCAGCTGTGTATGCTAGAGTTGAAGGTTATATCAGGAGTGCCCTACACACATTCTATTATATCTTACCCTAAGGACAAGCAATTAGTCAGAGGTGAGAAATCCAGCTAGGTAGAATTTTGAGTAACACAGAAAAACTGTTCTTATACTTTTAAACAAAACTGTATTTGTTTAATTTCTCCTTGTGATGGGAGCAGGATCTCCCAAGGGAAGCTACTTCAGGGAGATCCAGCTTTAAGTGTAATGGATTTGTGTGACCTAATGGTATGAAGTGAGTAAGTCTGAAAGCTTAGGTACCAAGCCCTGGAATTCTGGCTTCCTTTCAAACCATAAATTAGCAATTTCCCTGGCTTCCATTGAAATATTGGAAAATTGACTTAGTTTTCCTTGATGTCTGTGTTTGGAAGAGTGCACATATCTTTGAGGTCCCTTCCAACCCAAATGACTTCATGATTCTATGATTTCATAGAGGAATTGTTCATCTAAGGCTGTGGGGCTTCTTTGTTTTGTTGTTGTTGGTTGGTTAGTTGATTGTTATTGGTTTTATTTATCTTTTTTTTCTATTCAGCTTTCTTCAGTTTCAAGCAACTTTGAAGTTGGAAGTGTTTGAATTAATAGGTGCAGGTAGCTAAAAATATTCCTGGGTCAGAAAAATATATTGGGAATAATAAACTTTTGTTTTTTCTTCTACCTTTCTAGCCAGCTAAGATATTTTTCAACATTTACTACTTGTCCTGTTCAAAGGAATGGAGTACAATGCAACAAGTAAAAGGCCAGCACTCTGAGGTGAATCATCAAATGCCTCACTGCTAAGTCAAGTCAGTTTTCAGTGCAGATAGTCTGAGAGAATGCTTTTGAATTGAATTTGAGCCATGTACTTTAATTAATGTATAATAGGTTAACACATGGAAGACATTAAAAACATCCAACTAGACAAAAGCTTATCTGACTTCATAAAGTTTTCTGTTTCAAGGTGGACAAAATCTTTCAGCTGGCTTTAACGGAAGGGCTTTAAACTTGTTTTTTCCTGATAAAGTACATTAGCTGAATTCCTCTTCCTCCTGTTGATTTTTGGTCTTTGAAGTGTTAACAGACATTATTAATTTTTTATATTTCTCTCATTTCTATCCTAAGTCTGTATGGAAAGTGTATGTGTTGGGAGTAGATTGCTAGCAGGTACAATTTAGAGTACTCCAATTAAAAGTGATGAAGCTACAGCAATTAACGAGTGCTGAGGAGATACTCTATTTTTATCATTTTATTATTTATGTACAAGTTCTTTCACAGTCATTCTACTCTCTTTACTCTGAGAAAAGTGTCCTTTCTTCTTGGAAGGGGTCTTTTTACCCTCTTAAGCACACTTGAATCTCCAGGAAGCCATATGTGCGTCCTCCAGAAATCATGTTTATTATAATACAGCAGAAAGGAAACATGACAACAGACCAAGGCTAGAGCCTGCCCCAAGCACAGCCTTTCATACCTCCTTCTCCACTTACATGACTGAGAAAAATGGCTGATCTGGGAAGTCTGACCAATACTGAAGCTTTTCAGTTCACTCTGAGCTGCTTTCATTAGATGGAATTGAAAGGAAAGAAATAGAAAATGAATCATTCTTTCTGAGTTTCTTGTTAAGGATACAATTTGGCAGAAGGGAGTGCAGGCAGAGCATGGGATGTCAAGGGTGGCTGAGAGTTTGATAAAAATATTAGGATTCCTCTAGAAATCCCAGGATGAAGAACATGTCAGAAGCAGAGATGCACAATGGCCATAGAAACAAAACCCAAACAAGCTGGGAATAGTTTAAAGCTGTGGATAAAAATTTCCTGTGTGCTGTTTGTCCTCCAGACTTTTCATGGTTTATACTGCTAGCTGTACTGCCTCTGTACTGTGGCACTTGTAATATGCAAGCTTTTACTGGCTCTACTAAAAATTAAGCTGCCAGCAAAATCAAAATGCAAAAAAAGAAAGGGGAATTATACACCTCTTGCCTTTTTTATTACCTTTGATTTCTAAGGGGGAGAGGAAGACACAAAAAAACCCCCAAAACTAAAGTACTTTTATACTTTTTGCAGTTGTCTGCTTCACAGCTTTCTACTTTTGTACTACTGCTTCAAAGCCTAAATTCATCAAAGTACATCACTGAGGTCATGATGTTGACTTCCTTTTGGCAGCTCTTAGTGAAGGATTCCACAATGTTTGACTTCTAGATTATGGACCTCAGCCTTATTTAAATAGTTTAAAGGGCCTTTTTCTTAGCTGAAAAGTTTAATGTAACAGGATCCTTCCATTGAAAGCTGCTGAAAACAAAGTGGGTAAGTCAACACCATCATGCTCTTTGATGCAGCATCACCACAAGTAAATGGGCTGTGGAACAGAGAGCACAAAGTCTTCAAAGCAGAGTGGCAAAATAGAAAAGCTGCAATGCAGTACACAGGTTATGGTTTTAATGGTTCCAGAAAGCATCATAAAGAAAGTAGGAAATTACCTCTGTGGGTTAGAGCTTGAAAGTCTGTGGGCAAATAGGCTGAGCCATCTGTGTCAATGTAGCTTCATTCACATACTGTGAAAAAACATTTTAAATTTTTTGCTGAAAAAATATAGCTATATTTAGCACTGTTCCTCTTGTTATATACATACTTCCAACAAAGCAAGAGATACTGTTACTACAGGCATTCCTGCTCTCAGTTTTCCCCTCTGTATTCATGTAAGTATAATGTTGCATTTTCCTTTTGGCTTTTAGGAAAATAAGGAACGTAAATGACTGCCTATGCTTACTTATTTTAATATATTAGTGGTCTAATTTAAACTCTAAAATTGACCTCTAGAATAGAGGTGATCAGGAAGGGGAAGGCCTGATGTCCCATAAAAGAGGATGGTGAGGAGCAAGTAATGAGTCTCATTTTTTTCTATTTCTGGAAACAGATTTTTGGAAAGTCTTCACAGAGCAGCAGCACATTCATTAATTGAGTGACAGCTGGATTTTAGCAGCAGCAAAACCTGTTTCTAAGACAAGACACAGAAATGGTTAAGAGGCCAAAGCAAAGAACTTTTTGTTTCAGATGAAGGGATGCATAAGGATGCAGAGCTTCTATGTGAACACATATTGTCTCACCTTCCTTCTCAATGCATTAGGAATTTTTTTATTTTGTTCTTGCTTAGCTTCAACAGAAGCTGAGGAAATTCTTACCTAAAATAGACTATTGCAAGGTGGTTAGAACCCTGGATATGAGGGAACTTGGCTTAAATTGCTTTAGGTGGAGAGTATAGGGCTGAATCTGAATATCCTGCTTGTGAGGTAATTGCATAAAGTAGTCAGAAGTGTTCCATTTCCTGCTGTGTGTTAAGTGAAGATCTGGGTAATAGTGGTGTTCTTAAGAAATGTGATCTTTCTAGGGTGTATTGTATAGCTCTCTATGGGTGAGCATGTGTAAATCCCCATCTGTCTGCCTCTTTCTTGCTCACCAGTGCAAATGCTTATGGCATAGAGAGGTAAAAACCTTCTGTCATGAACTCCGGTGCTGGTCTGTCCGTTGTTCTCCAAACCAGGCTGCTCTGGACATGCTCAGAAATAGACCACTCTGATGCACAGGGAACTTCAAGATGAAAAAGGGACCAAGGCAGCTGCATGGCTATGCGGCAACTGCAAAATTTTGTATTGCTGATCAAGCCTTTCATGGCATTTTCTAGTGACTCCTCACCCTAACAGGCCTGACTGCTCCCAGACATCACTTCTTGAGCTGTTCCACTTTATAGAAGTCCATCTGTCTCACCTAGGTATTTTTCTGAATTAACATGCTACATCCTATTTTGGATTAGATATAGGCATTTCACTGGAAAAAAAAAAAAAAGAAACCCAGTTTCACTTTATTAAACCATCTCAGAAGGAAATTTATAGCAACAACATATATACATTTCAGAAGAACATACTGGATTACATTTTCAGGTAATATAAAATGATCCCATTTACCAAAAATTATGAGTAATGACAGCATGTAACTTTAAAAGTGGAAGAAGATTTCGTTTAACTAAAAATTACAGAGAACTCTCATGACTTTATGGGGATTGATTTTTCAGCAATTGATTTAATATTTTTCTAAAAAGTCGTACTTTTCCTCAGCTTGATCATGGATATGCTCCAATATCAATGCTATTGATGTGCCAGCACTCAGCATATTTAAGTAAAAGTGCATAGTCATTCTAAAAATCGAAAATTATTGGGGTTATTAACATAATTGTCCTAAAAAAAAAATTTGGTTTATATGGTGTTGTAAATTTGAGAAATTAAGATGCCCACATTTTAAAACTAGATTGTGTAAACAAGTTCTACAGCACTTAATGGTGTATAGATCAAACCAAAATTTGCAAAAACTGCAGATTCCCTGACACAGAATAATGAGAAGGCTCCCTTTCTGCAGCTTGCAGTGGCCAGAACTTCACACACTCTTCATAGCTGACTGCCCCTTCGGGCAATGCTTTTTCAAAATGTACAGAAGTGCCATTTCAGCACAATTTGGAGTGATAGTGATGTTTGGAACCTAATCAAATTAGGTTAATTGGAAACACTATCCCAATGGATATGACCTAGGCTTTGGCTTCTATTTAAAGGCGATACCCTGACATACAATCAGGTTTCAATTGCCTGTTGAATTCAGCACTTGTTGCCTCATTGCATTTGTTTTAAGTTGAGGTAGATATTTACAGAGATGTTACTCTCTTGGTCTTCCTATCAGCTTTAGAAATTGCCCAGACAACAAACAATGCAGTACAGAATAATCCAGAGAGAGGTGGTCATAAAATATCTTTATAGTCACACGTGTCAACCATGGCCACCTACAAATACTTAAAATATGTTCAAGTAGAAGACATGGTCATCAAGGGGAAACAGCAGTAGGAAGGTTCTGATTCTGAATTGTTGTAGTTTCTTCATGATTGCTTGATGTAAAATCTCATGGACTGCAAGGAGTGTTACCTTGAAATTCCTAAATATGAAAATAGGATGAGAAACAAAAAAAAGATGCATAGAAGACACTCATCTTTAAACACTGGTTTAACAAGCAGAATTTGTACTCTTCAAGCAGGTGAGAGATCTCAAAGGAAGGATCTTTAGTGAGTGTGCTATCCAGGATGGCTTTAGGTAAAGGGAATTCCTTCATTTTTAGTGTGGGCAAAGACTTACATGTCAAATTTACCCTGTTTTCATTTGCAACTACATGTTCATATAATGAGTAAAAAGCTGAAAAAAATTACTCTGAAAAAGCTTAGAAGACATGATAACACAGCTAAGTATTAGAATTAAGATACTGATGAAGAAGCAGAGGATATAATATATAAATAAAAGTTAAACATGAGTGTCTTAAAAAGCCCGATTGTTTTATGCCAAGGTAATACACAATACTATTTCCTCAAGAGCTTGCAGGCTAAAAGTCCAAGTATGGGGCGCTGGTGGCCATATATGATTGTCCCCAGATCTCACTGAGACAAAAAGCTCCCTAGGTGCTTTTGTGCTTGTCCATGAAGAGAGATACCACTGCGCGCAGTCGTATGTTCATGGATTTCCCAAGTGATCAGAAACAAATATCTGGCTTAGGCTTCTCACCTACAGTAGGTATTCCATTCTTTTTGTAATCCATCTAAAGATGAGCTCTAATTCCTGATTTCTTGCACTAGAATTGAGGAGATTTCAACTTCAGGTAAACAAAGAGCACAGAAAGGCTGATACAGGCTGTGGCAAGTGTATGAAACTGGTAATCTGAACACACAGTCTACAAACACCATGCAGATACTCGAAATACAGGTATTTGGAACTACAAAATAAGACTTTGCCAAAACTCAATCTGGTTAAGCTTCTGTCTAGGGAAATATATTATTTAGATTAATTTTGGGATATATTAAGTAATGCCCCAAATCTCAAAGAGCAAAAAGAAAAATGAAGCGAAAGTCAAGAAAGCGCTGATTAAGTACTAAAAGATTTTTACAGAGAATGGAAAGAATGTCAGTGCTTAATCAAAGCTTGAAGTCATCAATTACTGGTCAGTGATCAATGAGATTGAAATAATTTTTATTAGCATTAAAAGCAACAAAATTAACCTGAAGGCAGGCATAGTTTCATCAAAAAAGAGTGAGATAATAAGCATTAACATTCAGCAGCTGTTTTGAACCTATATTTGGAAATTTGCAAGCATCAGTGCCTTGTGACATTGGGGTAAAATTAAGAAAAAATTGCTGTTTTAAAGATAGATGTGAGAGAGCACCTGCTAAAATTAAGCATTTTCAACTCATCAGACTTGGAAACTAGTAATCCAAGAGAAGGAGCTACGTAAAGAGTTTTCTCATATTGGTTTATAATAAATCTTCATAATCAGGAAAAATCCCAAAGTGAAAGAATGTCAATTCAAATCAAATAGTGATCATTAAAAAGGTAGCCCAGTGACCCACAAACCAGCCTGTAACAGATTTCCAGTAAAATAATGGGATCGTTAATTTCAAACTATCATCAACAAAAACCTGGAGGCTGAAAATGTAATAATACCTATCAATGTCTCTTCATGGAAATCATATCTTGTTAAGTGTTTTTGTTATGCTTTTTTTTGGGTCAAAATTATAGCTCTGAGCGATGAAAGTAATTTTATTGCAGTAAAGTATTCTCTAAGGCATTTAACATATTATCCTGTAAAGTTACAGCACTTGCACTATATAAAAGAAATAAAATCTGGTGTTTGGTATGGAGGTATTCTTCCAAAAAATCAGTTCATGGTTACTTGTGATCATAAGAGGTCTGATGTGCAGACCATTGTAATTAACCACCAACAGCCATCAAATAAAACCACTTCTATACAATCTCAGTTCAATATTGCAATTAAAAAAAAAGCCCCCACGAAACTAATATGATTCTTTACTATATATTAAGGGATGTGTTAATTAAAAGTCAGGAGGCATTCTTGACTATGTGTTTTGATGGTGAGACTAATATAAGTATTTCTAGTCCAGAGGAAAGAGAATGTGTAAACATTTGAGGAATTTCAAAGCAGAAGCAAAAAAATTGATCTAAGGACCCAAAGAGATATGCACTCCCTTCAAGGAAAAGACACGGTCAGGGCCCTTGCATCTCTCTAGAGACTCCAGACCTTGTTACAAGGAAACCTCATGCAACAGACACAGTCCAAATGCTCAGTTTGGAATCCTTCAGAAAGACTGTGCTCTGGACTAATTGGTTTTCCCAGATGTCTGACATGTGGGAATACATCAATCCTTACTCAGAAATTTCTGTTGACATAACTGCAAAAGGCATAGGGCAAAAGGGTGGTGGGGAAGAATTACAAATACTGTCTACTTAGTACAGGGTAGGGTATCACTACTGTCAGATGTCTCCCAGTGCAGATTTCCCCCAAATGATATGCTAATATTTTTCCAGAAGCTGCTGCTGTTTCATATCTCTGCTTAGCCCAGATTTGGCATGGCACAGTTATTTGTTTACTGAAATTACTTTTTGCATGAATTTTTGAGACAACTGTCTAGAAACTCTGGAATGACAGTAAAACCAGTCCAGCAATTCAGTGTGAGCAATGTCTTCTCTTTAGGGCTTGCTCCTATATTGTGATATCATTGAATCAACATTTGTAGAAGAACAACTACCAAATGGAAAAGTTGATGCCATGGATCATTTTCAGAAATGTTTCGCGATTTTTAAATTATATCAGCCAGGAGCAGACAACAGCAGTTACAACATGTCAAAAAAATTGGATATGGCAGAAGTCAAAGACTGGAAGGCAATCCGTGTGGATCTGGTCATAACCCCCTTTGAGCAATATGCATATGCTCTGTTAGGTTGGACAGGCTCCAGGGTAAGTAACCACAACAGCCTAAGTTTTCCTAGTACTGATAACCTGTTTTTGTTGTTGCAGGACCATTCAGAGTTCGTGGATTTTTAAAAAATGTTCCTGATCCCCACACATCACATTTCATGTTGTCATCAACCCCTGATCATAGGCTGGGAGCTGATGAATTCATCACTGACATTTATGGATGTCTCTCTAAGGGAGTTAACATCTATTTTCCTTGAAGCTTAGTGTTTAGGTTCATGGACTCGAGGGCTAGATTTTTAGTCAGTTGTGTTGTCTTTTTGCATCATACTTCTCTTAACAAGCAATTTAAATGGTTACTGAGAAGAGTGATGATTTGGAAAGTGTCATAGAATTTTACAGGAAATTAGGCATTTGAGGAATAGATGTTCTGAATCAGAATTTAATTTGTTTCATAGGAAATTGAAAGCAATTTGACATCTTTCTTTTTGGATTTTATAAAATGGTTTTTTTCACTTGAAAAACACAAATTTAATTGATGTTTAAAATTGTAAAAAGCTGGGAAAATTTTAAATTTACATTTTAGTTTTGAACTAGAATATTTTGATTTATGTTTTAATAAGTTAAGAAAACTTGAAACGACAGCTATTTTCACAATAGACACAGTAGTCAGTTGGCATACTATAAAATAGTACACTATTTTCAAAATAAAAAATTCTATCTAAATGCAAACTCAAACCTCAAATGATTAATCTCTCTCCAGACAGAATTATTTTTTTAATCTGTTCTACATGCTTGCCTTCTGATGTTCATTTTCTTAGGGAGTGATTACATGGTACAGTGGAGAGCTCCTGAGCCTGCTCTGAATGATCTTTTTGATGTGCTGGAAGCAGTACAGGTGCATTGCCACTGTGTTCTACCCAGGTTAATTGGAAGCAGGATGGTTTAGACCAGGCAAAATGTTGAAATTGATGTGTTCTCCTGCTGAGCTTATGAGTTACTTCAGTCACTTTTCTTTCTGAGATAACAAAATATATTTATTTGGACCTTGGATTAAGTTTTGCAGACTTTGGGGTCCTTTCTTATCCTGGAAGTGTTTGGCTACTTAGCAGCCCTTTTCTCAACTCTGTAGGTGGGTGCCTATACTAAAAATACACAGTGTGAGGCCCTTTGGTTGAGTGGGCAATGACTTCATCTTTCTTTGCCTCACTGAACTCCTACTCCCGGTTGAGCTAATTCACCTACAGTCTGTGGGAGCCCATCATAGGCTTACTTTCTCACGATGTGCCCAACTAACCAACTGAAGTGATGGACCCTATCAAAACATTGTCCTTTCAGATGATTAGTTTTATCAGTCTGCAGTCCTTTAATAGAGGTAATTTTTACACGTTCATTTATTATATGGTTCGGTGTTAGGACTCTTATACAAAAAGGATAACGATTTTGGTTTGTCAGAGTGGCTGATATTTGCTATATCTTTCCCAGGAATTTGGACGTGATTTGCGGAGATATGCTAGTCATGAGAGGAAGATGATATTGGATAACCATGGGTTATATGACAGGAAAAAGGTACTGTTTATTCTCAGAAATAAAGGTATTGTGTTTTTATTTCTGAGTCTGCATTTCCTGTTTATTTCTGATATTCAAGCATATAGAATATTTTAGCTTGATTATCTATTTTGTGGTAAAACACTCCCACCCTCACAAGATATAATTGCACGGATAGAGCCTGATTAAGTCTGAGCAAGTAAGTCTGGAAGCCTTTTTTTGGCACTGATGAGGTCATTTCTGAAATTTAACATGGAAACACACACTGGACAATGGTGATTGGAAAGAACTGTGCAGCCTTCACAAAACTGAGGATAACTCATCTATAAGTATTTAAAAAAATACTTTACTATCCCACTTCAGCAGGAAATGTTCCTGTGTCCCGGGGGCAATTTCAACCATTATTGTGCTAATATTTCAGAGGAAGAGGGGATATTGATGGGTACAGGCTGAGCTAGAAGTCTTGAGGAAGTTTTTGCAGGATATAACACTAAGTAGAGATCAGGGATCATCCGTGCTTTTAAAGCCCTGCATCCAGAAGTCTCTGTAGAATACTGTTTAGTCAGGCTTGCCAATCTAGGTAGTATTTGGTGTAATTTCTGGTATAAATGCTCTTGGCTGCAGTAATACTGGTCTCTGCATTTATCTGGCTTAATGTCTGTATTTGTATTAGTCTCTGTGTCAGACCATTTAAATAATAAGCAAAAATCAATATTGAAGATGTTTATTGATGTCATTATAGGGGAAGGCAAAAGCACCATGTCAAGATTTTACATTAATCTTTCCTATATATTCCTTATAGAATAGAGACTGCTTTTAGCATCCCTGCTTACATGCAGTATTGTCTCATTGCTTGTTTGTGATGATCTAAACCATCACTCCAGTTGTCTCTATATGTGCCTTCAGGTTCAAATGCTATAGCATCCTCATTTCATGTAGAAATCTGGGGAAATTATCAGGTTAATTATCCATTTAGTGAGATATCCTGTCTCCAACAGTTGTCAATACTAGATGCTTCAGAAGAAAACGTAAGATTGCATAGTTGATAAATATGCTGTCAAATGTCCAAGGGGACATTTCTTCATGAAGGGGAACGTTTCTTCATGAACTCAAGAATGATGTCAGTGTATTTCTGCCTGTCTTATATATTTTGAAAGCATTCAAAACATAAACTCTTTGTCTTGACATTAAGGCAGATGTTATTATCTGCAAGTTATGTGCTCTCTTAAGTAGCTTTTGGGGTGTAACAGATAACTGCACTAGGGAAAACCAGAGAATTTAAGAAATGCCAGTGTTATTTTTTTGTGTGCAGCAAAATTTTCCTGCTTGGTATATGAGTATGTATCATATCTGCTGCTTTTACCTGGAGCCCTGAGGCATTCAGAGATGCAAAATGGACACCAGTCATTCATTAACAGCATCAATCAGTATTGTTTTTTCTTTATTGTCTTTAGGCTTTATATCTGGCATACCATTCAAATCCTTCTGGGAAAGAAAATGTGAGTTTCCATGTGTATTTCACTGGAGTAGCCAGGATGTTTCACAGATAAATTATGAGTTTATCTTCACAATGTCCTCTGGGAAAAAAGATGCTCTTGTCTTCCCAAATTTTCATGTAAAGAGCTGAGGCAGAGAAAGACTTAAGGCGCAAAAAATCCACTGATTTCAAGGGCCCCCTGTTTGCAGTGCCTGACCTGAAATTTCTCCTGTGTAGTATCTGCCTTGTGACTTTGAAAAATACAAAGAAATATGTGTGTCCATGTCATGTGTGCCAAAACTATCAGCTCTAGCTGTAACTCAGTCTCCAGACCTTCTACGTCTCTGAGTCTCAGCTTACACTTCATCAGTTCCTCAGTGTGCTGCAACTTAAAAAATTTTCCTTATTCCTTCTTATAACACAGGAATTCTTGACAAGGGAAAGGAAAAAAAAAAAACAAACCAAAACCCCAAAACTCAAACTAAATCAACCCCCAAAAAACAGACCAAACCTTCAGGGCAAATTTCTAGTATCTTGACCATAAAATCCTTAATCTAGGATTTTCATATATCAAATGAAAGTATCATATATCAAATGAAGTACTTGAATAGCTCAGTTGTCCCTTTCTGGGAGGGACTCTGCTTTCGAATGTCTATCTGTCATCATGCATACGCACACACACGATATCTAAGTCTACCATTTCTCATTTAATCCCATACGCAGTCAGTTTACTTCCACATTTTATTTTTTTGCTGTAAACCGCAGATGTACTACAGATTTCGAAACAAGAAGTCACGTTAATCTGTTGACACAGCAGAATGCTGTTCTTGTTTCTGCCACAGTCTCAGAAATAGCTAAATTACATTAGCTGAAATTTTCCACAAAGGAAGTTCCACATTTGCAATATGCAAAATTTCAGACCAGGCAGCACTTGAAGTTATAATCTGCTTAACATGGGGTCTTTTATCAAGTAGTGTCATTCTAACAAGAAGCAGGGAGACAACTTCCCAGCAAGTATTCTAATATTTATAATCTAATGTGTTAAATTCAAATAATTTTTAAAATTATTTTAAACTTTTCAATTTTGTGTTATTCCCACAAATGACATTTTGAATAAAAAAGACTTCCCCACTGCCTTTCAGTGTGTAATGTAGTCAGAAATGTGCAGAATACAGCTATGGTGTCTGTAACTGTGAAATTTGAGAAGACGATGTGTAGTGGAAGAGGAGAAGTTTGCAGTAAGTTGTGTGACTGCCAAGGTCGATTCATTTTTAGCATCAGCAGGTTAGTAAGCTTAAAATAAGTGATAAAAATAATTAGCAATTTTACACAAGGGAACATATGCCCAAATTGTGAAATGTTTAGGATTGGGTTTGGGTTTTTTTAAATGTTTAATCATGAAAAGTAGAGAACTACTTTATGGTAATTCTAGTGCTTTTCTTTAAACATTAAAATACTAAAACCATGGATGTTTTATCTGTACCATCTTTTAAAATTTGATTGGAACATTAACATATGTATTTCATAAGGACGTTTCTCTTTGTGGCAAGAAATCTTCCCTTCTCAAAGCTAAAAACGATCAGGAAGCAGATATTCCTTGTGCAAGCTGCTCAAGATCCCTCAACGCAATCTTAATTAAGGTTAATTAGACACCATAGGTAAAAACTGAATCACATCTTTTCCATATTTCTCTCCTTGTTTGCTGAAGAGAAGTTACTTTATGTCACCTGCTCTGTCCAGGCAGACAAACTTTCGCACACGCCTCTCCAGCTGTCACTGGTCTATTGACTGGGATGTAATTCAGGAGCTGGGCCAAATCCTTTCTGCTTCATTCTTCTTTTATTAGTCTGTGTGTGTGTACAACAAAAGGGATAGAAAGGTCAGGGAGAGTCAAACTAATTCTTGATCCTGATGAAGACCAAATCCTTTCCTTGAAAATACTTGCCTGTCATCGTTTAAAATATCGCAAGCTGGTATAAGAAGATAATAAACCATGCTATAGCAAATATACTTTGTTGGGTTTTTTTCTTGGATGGAGTGTAACAGTGCTTGTAAGAGAATGTCATTCATTAGAAAAGAAAACAGTTTCCTGACTTGTTCTGCATCCCAATATACAATTCAGTATACTTTATCCTTCTATATTAATATTTATCAGCCCTTTGGCACTGAAGCTTGCAGTGGCCCACTGCCTGAAATGTGATGTGTGTCAGAGAATCCCAGATTCCAGCGTTCAAAGGGGCTTGCATCAGGAGAGAGTCCTGGTTACTTTAATGTATTTCCAAAGGGATTCTGACAGGAATAGGGAGCATTAACACAACAGTTAGGAATCAATTACATAACTTTGCAGAGGGGAACAAAAGGAACATATATTTTCTCCTGGGACTCATTACAAAGTTACACTGTGAAATTATTCCTCAGCCTTGATTTATTTTTTTCTTTCTAGTGTGACTCTTTTTCATATACTTGTTGGTTTTGTAAGACAACGTTCAATTATCAAACTAATGATTTTTTTCAGTTCTGTAATAAAAAGGGCATTTTGTAGATCTTCCTTTGGTAGGAAAATTGTGGCAAAAAATTTGAAAATTTAGTACCAATTATCTGTCAGCCTCTCTTACATAAAAAGAGGGGGTGTCCAAATCTGTGTCTCTTTAGAACTGTGTACTAAAGCAGTGGAAATCAGCACTTGTATATACCAACCTGAAGTATGTAGTTTCTGTGATTTACATCAACTGGAGGTCAAACCTTACTATGATCCCCACTCTTATAGAATGGAGTTGGTTGATCAGTCATAAGGAAGAAAGAGAAATTGTGTGTTCCCCGTGTCTTCTAATATTATTGCTATTACAAGTGGCATGACACTTTTATGAACAGGCCAATAAAATTCTCATTGTAAAACTTTTCTTGTTCATGAATGAACAATATGCTCTCTAAGTCAAGTAGAAATGCTTTTGGAGAAAAGAATTTAATTTTTCTATGCAAACCATAATTCAAGTCAGCTGAACAGTAGCTTTTTCCTCAGAAAATTTAAGGTCCTTAAGCTGGAAACCATGGCCTCACTGGTTGACAGTCCTCCGTGTTGGCTTGGGGGTCAATTATCCCTTAACTCACTATAAAGAATTTTTATTTACAACGTGCATTGTGTCTAGGCCTAATCAGGAGCTAATAAGAGTGCAAGTGCTGGTCTCATTTTTTTATGTAATGTCGATCAGTTCCTTGTCTGAACTGCAGTTTTCAGTGTGCATGCATATATACAGTTTGCCACATACTGAGATTTGAAGGGCATTTTCTTTACATGATTCTTCAATGATTAAAAGTTTGTGGTGTTTAGGGCAGTCGTTAGCAAGTTTTGACAATATCTTGACAGCTTATAAACCGGGTGAAATCTTGAGAGGTGAGAGATCTAGTGGATCTAACTAAAGAAGATACGGCTCTAAATGCTGTTTTATTTTTAAATATCTGTCTTTAATCTGAATAACTATCATCTATTTACAAGAAAATGCAAGAAATGTGTGATTTACTTTCACTAAATGTTTTATTATCTTTAAAGTTATTTTTAAAGTGGCTGGCAAACCAGGGACTTTCTATTCTTAAAGGAGCTGTCCTTGAAGTATGGGTGCATCTCCCCTCACAGTATCAGCAACCTGGAATAAGATTCAGGAACCACAGAGGTTATTGGTTGCTCCTTTACCAACTCTGGTGCTGTTAGCTAAAGCAGAGTATCTTTGTCACACAGAAGGGCACTGCAGGGAGTATCTGAAGCTGGACTCTATGATTTTTGCACCAATCGTCAAGAGGATGGGTAAAACTTAATGTGGAATTACTGTTCTCCTGTGAAATGGCTCTCCGACTGAGGTGTGTGCTTTTCTTCAATAAGAATATTACTTAAAGAAAAACTTCCTTCTTCACCGGAATATGAAATGCTACAGTCCAGTTAGCTTTTAAATTTAGCATCATCTTTAATTTTGAAGTTTGCTGCATCATGAATATAACATCTTATCTGTTTGTATTCCTCATGCCTTTACTTCATCGTGATGATTAGCCTCATCCAAGTCTTCATTTCTTCTTAATTTGACATTATTTCGTTCAGTTTTGAAACTTGAATGCTGTTGCCTACTTCCTCTTAGGTAGTATCAATACCACTTCAAAACCCAGGGAATGTCTGTAAAAAAAGGGTGGCTACATCTTAGTGGTGTAAAATGTCAATTTGAGAAGTTACTTTCCTTACCTCAGTATTGAAAGGATCCAGTTAGCCATTGTGAGTGACCTAGAGAGGTTCTGTAGCTCTGTAAGGTGTAAGCTATGTCTTTTTGCAGAATTTGAAATTTAACAGTTTTAAATGTAGCTTAGATTCCAGACTAAGTGACACATTGAAACTCATATTCCAAAAATTTCATCACCAAGAGAAGCTATGTTGTTAATTTAAGCAGATTTTGGTTTAACTTCTGCTACTCTGAAATTTGTTAGCTTCTTTATGACATTGCTGCAAAACAGTTCTGTTGCTTGTTGCTCTTAAAATTCCACAGGAATGTAAATATGTTGGATTTTTCTTTTCTTTCTGACTCTGTATCCCTGGATGTTGTCTAAGGTTGCAGCTTGCATTTCATAAATACCAGATTGTTATGATCCTCTTCATCCTCATGGCTCATCCATTTGAAGATACAATTCAGATGCCAAATCTTTGTTATAAACATCTGTAGATTTGCTGCAGTCTGGCTGGTGGAAGCTCTTTGAGCTCCCTCTGGTTGTCTGTGTGTAGTCACTGGTATAAAATGTTATGCTTCAGCTTCCAAAAAACCTGACATACATGGTTGTTAAGATACTCTGCCTGTCACTGGAACCTGAATGTTTACACTGATGATTGTGGAAACAGCTGTCCTACCAACTTCCACTCTCATTGAGGAAATACAGCCTAGATAACTGTTAGTGCTTAAGGGAAAGGTTGCATGGGAACAGTGTGATGTTTGATCTGTTAGATTCTTCAGGGTTGTGTACTGTCCAGGCTCTGAACCTGGAAATGTCTGAAGGACACAGACAAATCACTCTGA
Organism: Cephalopterus ornatus; assembly: GCA_013396775.1. Classification (NCBI taxonomy): domain Eukaryota; kingdom Metazoa; phylum Chordata; class Aves; order Passeriformes; family Cotingidae; genus Cephalopterus; species Cephalopterus ornatus. The sequence continues at coordinate 508,137 of VZRE01006406.1, read as the reverse complement.
TACTTATGTGTAAAATTTTGCACTTATTGCTGGTGTTTCTGCTCCACAGAGAAAACAATCAACATGTGTGGAAGGCATGTTAGTATGTGAGGCCTGGAAGTAATGTCTGGAGGCCACCTACCCCACTCACGCTTCTTTGTACTCTGCAGTAGGTCCCCCCTCGCCTAGTACACTTGTCTTTTCTTCAACCACTTTGTAACTGGGTGTAGTGTCAGGCTGCTAAACCGACAAGATTACAGTCAGCCAAAAGATCATGTACCAGTTCAGATATGTGACATCAGAGGGCATATTCAAACAACTTTCAGGCTTTCATGTTCTCTGTTCTCTGAATGATTTCTGATCCCTCTTTTAATCCTAATTTGGCTTGTCAAAAGGCAACATGAGAAGGGATTTTGACATTTGGCATGAAGTGATGACTGTGAGCTTAAGAGAGCGTACACATTGTTGTGATATGGCCTAAGGAAGAAGGATGGTCCAGAAGTTTGACTACTAGCTTGCAACTTTGTCATAGTGTAGCCAAATTTTCTCTGTAGCTTTAAGCAGGTCATTTAGTCTTCCTTGATCTCATTTCCCAACAGTAAAACCTAATTCCCATGATGGAAAGATGCAGTAAGAATAATTAGTTGACCATTGCAGCATAAACTAGTTCAGTTTAATGAAAGATTTTGATCACTCAATATTTTACCTTTCCCTATAACTTGGAGAAGGAACAAGTGTTTAATGAAGAATTTCAATTATTCAAAATTTGCTTGTTCTCTTAATCAGAGGGAAAGTCAAAATGTTGATGCTTTCTGCAAAACGATTTGCTTTCTGAATCTCAGCTTTGGAAACAATCCGCAGATCAGACTGTTTCAAACATCCAAAGCTCAGATAGCTCTTGGGGCTGCAGGCTCTGAGGCAGTCACTTGGCTGGCTGCTCCAGGCTCATGGAGCCAATAAACTCTGGGGATCCTGGCTCTGAAGTATTTAAAATGACTTATTTGAACTCAGGCTCCCAGTAGCCTGTCAAGCAAGTTATTGAGAAGATGTGCAAGCTGGCAGGAGTTCAAATAGGCTTAGATTTTTTCAAGTGCCTGGTAAACTAGATGCTATTGGGTTGTGGGATTTTTTTCAGGGCAATAGTTTTATCATTACATCATTTTTATGGCACACTCAGGTTTAGGTGAGTAGGAAAATTTCAGCTAACCAAAATTCATTAGTGTTTTACTGATTAGATCTGTTCAAAAGGTTATGGGATATTATGTTTATGTGTTATGCATGTGTTAAGTAGAAATACTATTGCCTATGACTGTTTTTCTCTGGGAATCCTGAGAAGTTGCATTCTAGCAGTTCTCAGCCAGCAGAATCCATATATCATGTTTCTCAGTACATGCTGAGTACATCCTCTTTGCTGTGAGACTTTACCCCAAACTTAACTATAGAAGATACTTCTGAAAGATCTACTGTTCTATGCAAAACCCAGCCCTACCACTTATACCATGGATAAATTTGACTTTTTAAAATGCAGGATTTATCAACCTTTTTTACTACTGCTTTCTAACTAAACTCCCTTATCTGTATTAATTAAAAATTAGTACCATTTCCAAATACTTCAGAACCCCTATGAAAATAAACTTACTTTTTTTCTTGTTGTTTTTACATTTTGATAACGATTTGGAAACTACTGCTCAGAGCTACAGTAAAGGAGATTTAAAACATCCTCACTTCATAGGGTGTCAGCTGCAGTGGGATTCCTTATTGCTCTTTCCTTTCATTCAGGGTATAATTTTTTTCTTGATGCCATTTGCTGTTCAGCAGTTACTGAGAGACAGCTTTGCATAAAACAGGAACTATGTCGATTTTTTCAGAAGTTCTGAGTGATATATATCCTTAAATTGTTATCTTTTGAGCATGCAAGTTATGTTGAATGAGCTGTGGGGTTTGGGTGGCTGGATACATTAAGTTGCTTCAGGTCCTTTTCTCGATTTCTGTTTTGTGGCAGGAGATTTCTAGGGTTGGCACACGGAACAGCTTCATGGCTGGATTGTGGCCGTGTAGAAAGTGTCTCTCTCCCTCACCTTGGAGATCCTCAAACTTTTTGTGGGTTCTGAGGATTGAGTTTGTCTTGTAAATTCTGATTTTTATCTTGTATAAACACATACATTTCCACAATATTCCAGAAAATCACTTTTGAGTCCAATTATTATTTTATGCAGTTTGTGGCAGCAAAATGATGTAAATAATTAGCATTGCTTTTTTTGCAAAAGAATAGGTGGGTTTCCTAGGGTATAATAGATTAATTGAATTATTAGCATATGAATGTTCCTGCACTGACATTGTAGGTTGATGGTTTTTTGTAAGAGAAGGGTCATGAGCTCAGTGTTGTTTTGAAGAGTCATTGGAGCAGAAAGCAGTTATTAATTTTATGTCCTATGTAAATTTAAGATGGAAAATAGCTCCCTTAATGTTTTCTATTAGAGAAATACTGGGAAAAATATGACATTATACAGATGACTGATTGATGATTGATGACAACTTTGCATTTAACAAACCTTGTGTGAATTTGAATGGCATTAAATGTTATTTAGTTGCTGAATAACAAGAGAGGTGGTTTTTATAACTGCTCTGAATAACAAACTCACAAGGGGCACCAAAAACTTTGTAATGGGACCCAGCTTTGCACGCTATTAAGTGCTGTGCAGTTACACTGAATATAGTAAGATTCTGGGATCCCAACTTTTTAAAGAGAATATTTACTTTTTTCCTGAGACTATTTAATTTTCTTCCTGAAACCATTATAAGCATGAAAGGTGTAATTTATCCTGGGATTTCTTCCACACTGTGAAGCTCACATGCATTCAATAGTCATCATCAGTATTGCACAGTCTTTTACTTGCTGAAGAATTCCTATTTAGGAAAAACCCAACTAACTTTTCAGGCAGGGCTTGCCCTGTCTGCCTTTGCACATATCTCTAAAGCCAAATTACAGTGGTGATTACAGTCTCAGTAAATTACTATCTTACGACTGTAATGCTCTGGTGAGCTGGCTTCGGAGTGTCTGTAAGCATGCCGAGTTCTGCTACTGCCCATCTTTTGCCAGAGTAGCTACTTCACAGACGACCACAGTTTGCAGGAGGTAGCCCATCCAGTCATGCCTGGCAACATACTTGAGCTTCTGGCATCCCTCATGATATTTAATTTTTTCTCTGGCTGAGTCTAAGTCTGCGTTGTGGCTTTTACAGTTACAAGCCAGTGACTTTCGTTGTGAAACATGGCTTACCTGACAGTGACCATGTTGGTGCAAAAAGTTATGTTCGTACATCCACATGGTGGCTTGGCTTAGAAGGCGGAAACAGCTGTGAGGAAGCCAGACTGATTGCAGATGGCTGGGCAGTTATCTGGACTTTCCAGAACTTTCCAGATAAAAAGCCAGCTTTGTTTTGCAAGTAGGGATTCTTTTCTTTACCTACCCAATATGATAATTCTCAAAAACATGTATCACTAGGAAGAAGAGCTGTCTATTATTCTATGATCTCATTTTATTACATAAAATTGTGTAATATTCACGTGTTTAACTGCATATGCAATAGTTACTGTTTTCTAAGATCGTCTGTTACATCTAAGAATGTTTACTCTGTACTATCTTTCATTGAAAAAAAGATGCTTGCAAAAGTACTTGCACAGTTAAAGAGACATTTTTTTATGATTCTTTAAAAGATGGATGTTATAGTCACATTTTTTCAGATGCTGCTCTAAAATTATAAAGTTATGATGGTGATATAATCAGCCTTGGGAACATCTTGATGAATTAAACATTCTGCAGCTGTAGAGTTTGCTTTAGATGTCTGCAACAATGACTGGATTAAAGCTACAATAAACATAAAGTTCCAAAGTTTATGATATTGATTTCCAGTGTGCTCTCTACAGCTACCTGAAAGTACGTTATAGCAAGGTGAGGACTGGCCTCTTCTCTCAGGCAAATAGCGATAGGTCGAGAAGACAGTCTTAAGCTGCTCCTGGGGAAGTTTAGATTGGACATTAGGAAGAAATTCTTCACCAAAAGTGTGGTTAGATATTGGACTGGGCTAGCCAGGGTGGTGGTGGAGTTACTGCCCCTGGAGGTGTTTAAGAAAAGACTGTACATGGCACTTGCTGCTGTGGTCTAGTTGACATGGTGATGTTCGGCCATAGTTTGGACTAAGCGATCTCAAAGGTCTTTTCCAGCCTAATTGATTCTGTGATTACTATAATTAAACACTGAGTCACTGTAAACAGTTGCACATACTTTTATTTATGTTTCAATTCTCTCTCTCAGGAAAGTGGAAATTGCATATGTGATTTGGGTGATTTGTTCTTTTTGCACCTGGTCTATTTTTAAAAATTAGGAATCAAAACAATCTACCTTCTTCCTTAAATTAAAAAACTATGAAATTATTAAATTAAATTAAAAAATTATTATGCATTTTTTCAAAACTGTGCTTCTCTTCAGTGTTCTCTTAGCATTTTAAATGTTTCACATAAAGCATATGATTTTTTGTTTTTACAAAATGTGCACATATATATATGAATTGTGGAAAGGAATCTGGGTTGGTTGAAGAGATTGAAAAGGGGCATGAAAAAAGAACGACAGGGAAGAAATATGAATGGAAGTCTGATGGACTGAAAAATAAATTAAATTCATCAGGCTAATGCTCTAAGTTGGCAACAAGAAATGGGTAAACTTTCAATTGCCCCAAATAACTGAGTTAACTCTGAATATGGCGTGAGTGGAGCCTGGAGTTAACGTTAGAAATCAGAGGGGAGAGATCAACAACTTTGTATAGGGAACTATTGAAGACAGGGAGCTAGAACAGATACAGATTATAAAAGCTCATTTTCCTAAGACTGATTGATCCCACATTGGCCTGCAAGTCAGGATTGTGTCAGTGCTGTCAGCAAATATTTGTTAGCCCTGTAGCACAATATATTTCCTGCCTAGTGAACAAAGCTTAAGAATCTTACAGGATTTGAAGTAAGCAGTATTTCTTTGAAGAAAAAGAAGTCTCTATGCATATACAAAAGAAAACTGAATTAAGGTTAAAGTTCAATCAGCCACATTCTGGGATTTCTTAAATTGCACGTCTTTGATTTTGCAATCTCAGTAATGTTCTTCTGAAGTGGTTTGTTTATAATAATCCCATATGAATTACTCTCAACTGAGTTTCGTAAAAACCAGGATTCTGCATTTTTCATGTTTCTCTCAGTCATGTGAAGCTTTATAAGGCAAAATACAATAAACTAACTTAACAGTATTTGACAAGCTAAAGATACTGTAAATAACATAAAGTAAAACATGAGTATAGCTACAGTAAAAAAGAAAATAATCCCTGTGAATATTTTTGAGGACTGATAGTGCAGAGATTGTCAGAGAACTGCGGGGGGCAATAAGTTTTTGTTCTGGTTTTGTTTACAACAGTGTGCTATTTAATATGTTAAAATTTTTACGTGGGTTGTCACATGGGAAATTCCAAGTTTCTTTTCACTATATGTGCCCCAAACTGAAAACGTATTACTGTGGTCTGGATGGGAATGTATTATACTCGTTATTTACTGTGGAATGTTTTTAATTATTAAAATTGTAATTGGAAATTGGATGCATAACAATGTAGTGTTTTGTAACAAAATAACCACACATCTGTCATTTTAAACAGAGAATAGTTCCTTTTTATGTACAGCATGGTCTTGTTTACAAACTAAGTTTTAGCAAGTAGAAAACATGCTTGTTCTGTTAAGTCAACAGATAATGTCTTTTAATATTTAATTTTTTGAGGTGCTAGTGCTTCAGCACTGGTCTTTTTCTTTCTCCTTCATCAAAACTACTTGGAATAAGTAGATTGCATGAAGAAAACATGAAGATATTTTGTTATACCATGTTATGAAATAGTTAATAGGATAAGTGCCTAGAATATCCTAATATTAGCCTGATTATTTTATTTTATTAATTTAATATTTACTGTTCAGAAATTTAATAGCAATAAACCTATAACTAGAGACAAGTTTAAGAGAAACATTCCAGTCTGGTATTTCTGATTAAAAGCACAGGACATGTCCAGTGGTAAAATGAAATGAGAATTTATGATTCTGGCTTTTATTACCTTCAAAAATTATTCATGGCCAGAATTACTAGAATAAATTCCACTGTATTATTTTGCATCAGTACCATTACACATGATTTTGCCTGAGGGTATCGAGTCAATGGATAATGCTTGTAATACTGCTTTTTCAATCATGGTTTGTTATAATGTCATTTCAAAGAGTAATTTTTTCTCTCTTGATTTATTTATCATTTTATTTGTAGCTGGAATAGGAACAGATTAGTTTTTATTTTAAAGCAGGCATAGTGATATGACTATTACTACAGAAAATACTGGTTAAACACAAAATTACATTTGGAGATAATATATTGTCAGAGATACTTCAGGTTATTTGCTACTGAAAACTGTTATGATACTATCAAATGGGAAATGCACAGTGTCTACACAGTATTGTGGAATATTATTATTGAACTTGATGACATACTTCACATTTCTAGCGCAATTAGTACTTCAGCATATATGTTCTATAATTATTCCTATAATAAAATTGTTTGTGCTCTTGATAGTCTCATTCATTAACATAGCATAAATATTTAGTGAATTGTCTAATTACAAGCAAAGCAAAAATCATCATCAGCCAGTCTTAAAACCAAACCTCTCCAAAAAACCCAAAAACCCAAATGAAAAAGATTGGGGAAAACAGGAAGGAAGAACACCTGAAAGTTGTTAGTGATATTGTTTAGGAAAGTACTAGAAGACAGATACCCAGATATTACAAAATGTAAAAAAATGTGTATTGACCATAATGAAGTTAAATGGGTAAATACTGATGGGTGTCAGTTCCTTAGGGCTTGATTCCGTCATGTTTTTTTTCATCAAGCAATGTCTCATGCTGAGAGTGTTATCTGACTGACCAGTGGTAGAATGAGGTGCTGTTCCTCTCAGGCTGGATAGCAGTATGAATATGGAGGACCATGGAGAAGTTTCATTTTTTCATGGTACTTTCTGGCAGCATTCATACTACCCAATATAGTAACTGAATACAATTGTTTGAAGGCTCTTATAGAATTATCTGGAAATTGCTTTACTTAGCCTTTTTTATCCCCTCTCTTCCCTCCTGTCCTCCATAAAACAATTTTTGCTCTCTGTGAAAGTTACTGATTACAGTGATTCTTGTTAAGCACTTTGTCTACCCTAATGAGTCAGCTAGAGATTTCAGAGAAGTAGCCACTATTTTATGGATTGGTGTTATGTTGTATTCCCACACTTTCATTGTAAATTGAAGGCACTCAACCTCCTATCACTCAGTGCACTGCAGGAATTTATGGGTCTTCAGTAATTCTCTCTCTACAGCTGCTTTACAAAATTCTGGGTCTGTAATGGATGTAAAATTGCAAAGCTATTTGATACACTGAAGCTCAGAGCAGATTTATGTTTTCCACCAAAGATGTATAACATTCATTCTTGTGACGTTAATGGCAGCATAGAGGAGGAAGAGAAAGTAGCTGGCTTCCTGATCAGTGTTTGCAAAACATATTTTCATCTTGGTCATTACAAGTCAATAAAGAAGGAATGGAGCTGGTTGCAATGTTGAAGGTAGGCTGCAAGGCACAACATGACAGAGCTGAATGACAGATGGAAATCCTGGTGCATGGGCTGTACCCATTTATAGATGAATGGAGGTGGTGCAAATCCATCTGTTGAAAAGAAATAGAAACATGGTCCCTGTGGCTTAACATTGATGTCACCAAATTCTGTTACTAATGTCAATAAATTTTGAGTGCTGATGGCAGCACTGGGCTCCTCTTAGTTATTCTAGTAAAAATCTCTATATGCTACCCTGCATATTCCTTTTTGCCATGCAGCATATAAATCACAGCCCACTCCTATTTAGGGCGATGCTCAGTGACTGAAGTTCTGCATGGTAAGGGTAGAAAATAGCATGGAGCTAGGTGTTTAGGGAAGATTTTAAAAAAATATACTTGGGAGAGGCTAGCTTTCACTCACACTTCTTGTATTATTATAAATCATACTAACCTAGTAATGATGCTTGTCTTTAGGTTAGTAAACTCAAATATAGACAAAACCACATAAAAATGATCTCATAAAGATGCTGCTTTTCTTTGAGATCGATTCCTCACTACTGTTATGGGGAGTTATCATGCATTTTTTCTCATAGATTTCTTCAGACTTTTTGGCTTATACTGTTTAGAGCTACTAGCTGCACCAGTTAATCCACAAGATCTTTCTACAAGAAATCACTCCAGAAAGTGATTTCGTTTGATAATGAGGAAGGTGGGAATATTTTGCAAGTAAACAATTTTTGAACAGGAAGTGATTGAAACACTTTAAGTTTGCAACATCCTTCCTCACCCTCCCTTGTAGCTGTTCTTTTTGCTGCATCACTTTGCAGGCTAAACAAAAACAGTTTGATGCTTTTCACTCAATCTGCTGCAGGTCTTTATTAAGACCCAGATAAATTTGTCTAGGCTATTGCTTTTCCCCCACCTTCTCTGTTCACTGCTTTCTATTTTAGGTGCCCTTCCTTGTTTGCTTTTTTGTTGCTGGTGGTTGGAGTATATTTGTGTGGTCCTGTAAATTTTGGTTTGAGTAAAATGTTCTGACTCATTATATTAGAGATTTTAGTCTGGGTTTACATCTACCTGAAAAAAAAATCAATGCAGAAATCTCTGAACTAAAATTCCACTGAAAATTTCTCTTCACTGTATTTTCTTCAGTTTTACCTCCCTATCTTGTCATATGTATTGCGCGCATTCTCCGTGTGAAAATGCTGAACTTCAGAAGCTCATCAGCACGTTCAGTATTGTAAGAAGTGTTAGCATAGGAGGCACCATTAGAAGGTCATGTCAAGTTAATCATTCAGTAACTTCTCCATGCTGGTTTGGTTTTAGTCTTTTTCTAGCTATTACTATCATTCTCCATTTTGTCCTCTCTCCTTCTTTTTTTTTTTTTTACTTATTTTTAGAAAACATTACTAGCGTGTCCATATGTATGATTCCACAATAGACCTAATTGAATTTGATGGGGATCAAGGATATACACAACTCTAAGTGTTTATTTTGGAGCTTGTAATAACTTAATTGTCAATAAATAGAATCTTCAATTAGTTGTGCCATGGAGTGAATTTGGATAATTTTTAATCCATCAGTCTGTATAATCTGATTACTTCTCTTACGATTGACCTTTCTGAGAGAAGATTTTTTGAAACAGAACATATGTTCTCCCTGTCTGTGTTGTTTTCTCTTGGGCTTTCCTGATTCAGTTGCTTTGACGATGGTCCTTGTAACTTGTCACATCCAAGGATTCCTAGACATCTGTATTCAGCACCTTCAGTGGTTGGCCTTGGAACTCCAGTTTTTGTTTGAAAACTATGCTTTCCTTGCGAGAGCTTGACGTTTTTTGTGACCTCAGTGTTTTCAAGTTGCCTTTTGATTGTGAGCTAATGGAGATATTCAGGCTAGTGAGGCAGAACAGGCTTCCCAGGTGGAAAGCAGCAGTGAATTTGCATGATTTCATAAGGCTTGTTTGCTAAGGTTCACCAGAAATTCACGCAGCTCAAAGTAGTCAAATGAAAAAGCCTGGAGCATTGGGATGTCTTTAATTTTGCACTGAGACCTTACTTTTCTCCTCACTGAATTTGTGTACTGTCAATCACAGGAACTTTTAACACTCAAATATAGGAAGCAACTGAAATTGTATAGGTATAAAGCATTAGGTGGGTACCTACACACTTTTAGCTTTTCAAAATCTGAACAGTTGATGTAACAACATATTTTTTGCTTTCTGATCTCCTTATTTTTCTTACCTTTTCAGGCAGATCTCATTTCTGTTTTTAAAGAATTTTGTAGTGCAAGCCTCAAATTTTCAATTTTCCTTGCAAATTTGATCATACAGTAAGTGAAAATGTGACTACTTTAAGCTTTCAAATGTCTGCTTATTTCCTTTCTCCTCAGTATTTTGTGGGTTAGAAGAAGTTGCTTAGGGCTATTGTCACATATTACATTTAATAACCATACATCAGGAAACAATTTTATGTACTACAGCTACTTGTTTAGAAAAATTTCAGCAATGGTTGTTACAGGATTCATAGAAATTCTCCCATAAAAGTGGTGGATGTTTGCATCTATTCTAACTTGTTGGTTATTTCTAACATTTTCACAGATGAGAGTTAATTTCATGCACTACCCATTTATTGTCAGAATCTTGCACTGGACTCAATAAAATATGACCATTGAGTACAGAAGATAGCTGCAGTCAATTTAAGGATTGCAGGAAATGTTACAAGAAAAAGACTTCGGTGTATTGTTTTGTTGATGTGATTATGCAGACATTTTTGATGCAATGATCAGAAAATCTCATGAGTTGAATACTTTCAGCACGTTATACAGGAGTTTAGGTCAATATAAACTGAAAGTCACAAAATAATGAAACATATACCTACGTTGTAAGGTATACATTATAAAAGGCTGATTTAGTAACCATAGCAGCTTCCTAAAAGTTTCTGCAGTATTGGTGAGACCAGTGTGCCATGGTGGTGTATCAATATCTGTTATAGCAAACATGGCCCAGTGACAGAGACCAGAGAGGATAACCCTTCGGTCAGGTAAACATACAGGAACATTCCCATTGCTAATCATGTGGAAAATACTTGCTACTTGATGGATTACTTATGTTTCTGCCTTCACAATTCGTTCTGTAAGCTCATTCTATTAATTTAATGAACAGATACTTATATTTTTTCAAGGATACAAATGCTATTTGGGCAAGTGGGATCAGAGAAAAAGGGAATGTGAGCAATTTAATAGCTTTGTATTATTAATCTAATAAGCCATCATAGTGCTTTCAATCTAATAAGCCATCGTAGCATGTTCTGTCAGTTGGGGGTCTGGTGTTATGGTGCACTGCTTCACTGAATGCCATGGCCTTTCATATCTAAATAAGGGCTTTCACATCTTGTAAGCTATTGCAAGGAATCTAAGCAGCAGCATCTCTTCATTAGTCCCAGTTACCTTTAATTAAAAATCTTCAGTTGACTTGGCATAGGTGATGACTGGTGAATATGTCACTAAAGTGACAAATACATGTGTAAGAAATTTAAGGTGCATCATAGTATTTTTTACCATGGCTGCTTAAGCAAGTCCTGTAATCATCGTCATTGATCTACAACTGACTTTACCCACAAAACTTATTTTTAGAATGGACTCTGTCCAAGCACAATGAACAGTTAAGTTCCAAGCTCGCAAACGACAGTCTATCCTCTTCTTTTCTGTTGCTCATTTATCATTGTCATGCTTACAGCCTCGGTAATAATTTCAGACATGTAAAGTAATGGGGGTTTAGGCTGCTTGATATTTGTCATTCAGTATACAAGAAAAACTACAACGTTAAATATGATCATACTGCCATTATATCTTTATTTTAATGATTTTAAAAAAGAAAGGAAATATTAAGATAATTAAACTCATGTGAATAGATGTCACGTGTGAAACAACACGAAAATCAGGGAGAGAGGGTAAAAAAAATTAAGTTATAAAATCCCTAAACACCCTGTGTAAGAATTTGCCATTTTAAAGTATGCGACATAATCCTGGAAACAAAGAAAAGGTTAGAATAAATGTGTATGTTAATGACATCACAGATGGTTGTCTAGAAGCAAAGTTGTATCAAAGGTTTTTGTAAATTGTTAACAAGATACTGTTGGCAATATTCTTTGTGCCCTCCCCACCTCCCTTCCCCAATTTATTTGATGTAAGAGTATGTCAGAAGGAATCCAGACAGTCCTTATGATTATGGCCCTTCAGGGTCTTTTGCAAAAGGAGGGGGTGTGCCTCCTACACAATGTCATAGTTTTCCAAAGGATAATGAAATCCGCTAAAGTATGACTGCGTTCTTTCTGAATTACAGCTGTAGAGCAAATAAAAATCAAAGCTAGGAAAAGAGTAGGAAAAATGGGGTATGGAGAGAAATTATTTGGTCTTTAAAAGGGCACAATTTGGCTGCGAATTATTCAAGAATAAATATTCAAATAGTTTATAAAGTAGAACTGTATCAGTAATCAGGCAACTTTATACTTAATTATTGTTTCTCAGCTAATACCAAGGATTATAAGGATTTAGAGAAAGAAATTAGTCAAATTACCATTACATATCTCATCGCCAGAACAATGTGTTGCGCATATGCACACACTGTACATACAAACCTGGAGTACTTCACTCTCTAGCAGATTCTGCTGGTTCAGAACCATGAAATCCCATTTCATCAAGGATACTGTACGGTACCTGCTTTTATTTTGAGGTATTTGTATTCAAACCAATTTTTTAAGTTCATCTCAAGATGGGACAAATAGTAATGACATGCTACAGTGACAGCTGAAAGTTTTTTATAGTATTATTTAAGTAAAATAGATTACTTACCCAGTTTGCTATTTGCAACATACTGTTATTACCAAGGCATTTGGTAATAAACAGTAGGACATCAGTTTACTTGGAATCCAGTAAAATGTGTGCTTTTCAAGAAGACTGTGCTGTTATCCATTGCTGATTTATATAACTAAAACTAGAATTCTGCTTTATTAAGTAATGGTTTTGTTTTGCTGGCTTCATCGTATTAAGGTGTGTTACAAAACCAAGTGATAGTAGTAGTATAATCGCTGTTTGAACTTTGGCCATGAGAGTTAGGATATCATAAAGTGGTGTCTTCTGTGTCTCACTCTCTGCTTCCCTTTCATCAAAAGTATTATTGATCATTAGTGCCAAAATGAAAAATAAGAGGTAGCAATTCATATAAGAAAACATTTGGATGGCAGCTGTTCTGCATTAGGTGTAGTTAATGGTCATGTTTGCAACCACAAATGTAATATTTACATCCATGGAAATAACAGAATTGATTAAATGGGATAAAAGAAGAGTGATACCAGCTGCTCCAGAGCATTGTTTTTTGTAAATTTGATTGATGTTGACGGAGCATGTTTTGGATCTGCAGAATATTAGTAAGAAGATGAAAAAGAATCACAACTAGGCAAGCAGTTCATTACTTTTCTTGAGCAAAAAGAAAAGAAAAAAGCAAGAAAGAACAGTAGTGAATGCAATAATCGTAATTTCATCACTATATGAGCTCTGCATAGAATGATAGAAGGAAAATCATAGGTTTTGATTAAAGTTAATAACACTTACATTGCTAAACTAGTTGGCAGATATCAGCTAGAGACTCAGAAACATGGCTTGTAGCTACTGAGAATGGTATTGAGCATCAGATACTTTGTATTAAGAATTTTCCCTGTCAAGCAAATGAAATGAGTTTAGCTTGGAGGAAAACATAAAGGGACAGAACAAAAGAAATGGGATGCAATTCGGGGTCCGACAGTTATGAAGAGCTTTTATTAAAGAGTGTCTATAAAATCTATCTATGAGTGTAAGATTTTTTGTCATTGTTTTAGGGGTTTTTTTGTTGTTGGTTGGTTTTGGTGTTTTTTTTTTTGGTACTGTAGCTGTGTGAATTGTCCTCTTGTTCTTAGTAATAGCAAAAGAGAAAAAAAAAAATCCCTAAAATCCTGTCCTCCCAGGAGATATTTGAGGAACAAAATATCCCCAGTACTGTTATCCAATTGGCAGTTATCAATGTCTTCTTTCCTTTTATTTTATTCTGTTCAATATCTTATTTTCGATCATTTTTTCTGCTCTTGTCTATAGGGGAAAAGTATCAGTTTTTCCCTGGTCAGTGCTATTTGTAGGTTCCTTTTATTCCAGAATCTGACATGTGAACTTCCTAGGAAAAATGAATATCATTTGTCTATGATTTATGAGCAATCTTTGCTATTGCAGACACAACACTGATCTGTCAGTTCACAGTTGTGAATCTGGTGCCAGAAGTTGTTCCACCATACCACGGGCCTGCTCTGCTCTAGTTATTGACTCCTTTTCCTGACCCATTCCCATGGGTGTGCTGGACAGCACAGCCCTCCCGGAGGCACTGCTTGGCAGCAGAGAAAGCAGAGGTGCTGGAACATGTGTTCCTAAACTTTACAGTTGTCAGACATTTTCCTGACTCAAAGTTTTTTTTAGTGGGTTCTCTAGACAGTATATCCTCTTTCACAGTAGAAAGCAAATCCAGAACATTGTGAAGCTTGACCCTGAAGTTTTTATGACACTGGAGTTTGAGATTGTTCAGAGCTGAACACTGTTTGAGACTTAATATGAAGTATTCTGTTTCAATAGAAATGCATTCTTTCTTGCTTTCAAACTCCTCTAAATTGTGAGGTTCCACTGTTTTAATATTCACCTGCCTTAGCAGATATTTTAATTATTATTGTACTTTAGTGATTAAAGGAATGCATAAGGCTGTGTAATTTACTATACCAGTCATTGTAGGGAAGGTAGGCTTGTGATTGTTCCTGTGTAAAAATACTGTCCTGTGTTATCAGAAGTACAGATACAAAAAAACAAAACTGGATTTGCCTGTAAAACATTCATTAGGAGTGTGTAGAAAAGACCAAAACCAAAATGATGCTTTTAATGCTTGGCTATACATATTTAGTGTAACCATCAAATCAGCTTGAATGCACTTATAGAGAACATTACTGTATTAATTTAAAAAAAAAATTGATGATTTTATGAAGAAAGTCAAGCTATTTACCCTCATGGAAGGGAAATGAAGGTGGGATTTGAGTTCTAGTCCTGATAGTTGTGCACAGTCTTGAAAAACTAAATAAAAACTAAGTTCTAAACTAGTCATTATAGCTGAAAACATCAAACAGCATTAAAATTCTTTTTTAACTTGCTTTCACATTTCAGGGTTGGCACACTGATGAAGACTGTATTCTTTAGAGAATACAATGGGTAGAGCTGTCAAAAATTAACTCCTTTTCAACAGCAAAAACCATCAGTTGAAATTTCTGTCTAACAGCCTTATTGACTTCCTTTTTAATTTTTTTTCACAGCGGATCTTTCTCAAAGCTGGAAGTGAGGAAGAAATCTTTGCACATCTTGGCTTGGATTATGTTGAACCATGGGAAAGGAATGCTTAAAATGATTTGCCACTGTACATTTGTTAATTGACAGCAATGGGCTTTCTGCCCATATCTCAGTGTAATTTAGATATATATATAATACAATGTGCGTTTCTATGACAACTAAAAAAATTTAAATATGTATTAGAAGTCATTTACACATGCTAATGTTCCTAGAAGAGTTCAAGCTTTTCAGAATCTTTTGCAGTCTTTTCTGTGTTAGTTTTTGAAGTTTCGATGTGAAAGATAGAGATAAGATAGAGCTTGTTTTGGGGGGAAAACCTGGAACTGGTGAGATTTTTGCTTCTGAGAGGAATTTAGCATTCCTGTGAATAATACTTGCTTATTAAATAGTCAGCTATGGCAATACCTAAATAATTCAAAACATTTGAGCTGAGTAAAGAAATTACTGAAAGGAATTCTTATCCTTAACCAAATTTCTTAAGTATTTTACTGAATCCATATATAAAATTGCTACTGTATATAAGGCTTAATGACCTAGGCAGGACCTACTTTGCAGTCTCAGCAACTTGAGGCTACAGCTGTAATATTTTTCCACATAAGGCTGTAAACAAGTTGATAATTCAATGAGAGTTAAAAAAAACATTATACAGAAAGGGATTTTGAAAGGAAAAGTACTCAGTACTAAGCTTCAGTTGTGCAGAAAAATACTATAAATTTGGAGTACTGATCTGGACTGAAGATGATTTAGGTTATGTGATGTGATGGTCCTCAATCAGGAATTTGAATCATAACCTGCATGAAAACAACTGTTTCAACTATCAGGCTGGTGACTCTCCAAGATGAAAGCTTTTCATTATCTGTGCTCAATTTAGATAGCTGGAAATTTATTTATTAGTAGATATGTATGCATTGGAATGGAAGTTTACCTGACCTGTTGGCTACTGGCTGTTCTAGAAAGGTATATCCTATTTTTAGTCAGAAGTTCACCTGGGATCTGAGAGGCTTTCTGATAAAAATAATCCTATGAGGTATTTTGGGTTCAGAAAATGTCCAGGTAGCTTTTGTGACTGTAATGATAATGAAGAATTTGTAATACAGTTATTCTTTAATGAACAAGGGCACTTAGTGCTTTAGGACATGAAGCTGTTCACTGACCATTCATTTGCCATTTGTAGAATAAAGGTGATTAAGAACACCAAGAATGGTCAAACAATTTTCTTTCTTAAAATTCTGAACTTTTTTCCTCAGTTGAGGCTGACTACACCTCTTGAAATGATGGGGAAAGAACAGCAGTGACAGGGCTATGCAGGACAATTATTACTTACAGTATAGGCTTCCCGTATTCAAACAATATTTGATACTCAGAAAAAGTATGCTGAGTTTGTTTACTCATTCCTTTCAACTGGGGAATAGACTTTTAGAAGACTGCATCATAAACTATTCTAAAACTTCAGTCAGGGATCTAGAAAAATGTGATAATGATAGGAATTTTCTTCTTGCCTGTGTCAATAAAACCATCCTATGTAAGTGCAGTTTTGCTAACTGAAAATACAATGCTACTTTTTAAATTGCTCTAACTATAAAGCATTGGCATTGTTTCCTGCTTTATGATGCTGATGTGTGAAGTATCTTCTCTGTGTTTTGCATCAGGGTGCTGACATTTACATGGCAGTGGCCTTTTTTAGTCCTAGTTCAAGAGAACAAAAGCCTTGTCTGAATATTCTTTCTATTTGGCCAACATTTGTCAGAAATGATGCATTCCAGTTGTTCTGTTTCTGCATACTTCAAGGCACAGAGGAAACATGAAACATTCTGAATTCCACATAAATAACTAACTCCTAACTTGTCTGCCTATACATCACTTATAATTATGTCACCTATAAGGGAGAAGATACCAGCACAACTTCTGGTGCCTCCTGCAAGATTGGAAAATAGCATATCCCTTTATTCTTTTATTTCCCTCAGTTCTTCTGAGCTTTAGTTAGAATACATCTTACAGCTTACTCATTGAATCAACTATTAAAGAATACTATGGAACTGTTAAATGAGGGGTTGGGTTAAACAGAAGAGCAAAGTAAATGACCAGGATGGTTTGATCATGAAGTAGATAGTTTCTGTTATGAACACCTTTGCTGAAGAAGCTGGTACCCCACTCAGTATTATACGTACCGTATGCAGGATCATCCTTGATAGCACCAGCCAAACTCATTGTGCAAGGACTGGCAGAACCGGAAAAGCAGAAACTCCATTTTTAGTAAGTAAATTCTGAATCATAACACGATGCTTCTTGCATCAATTAAATCTAGTCCTGCAGTTCTGAACAGCCTCAGCCCTGTAATCATTTCAGTGGTTCTTGATGGTGCTAGTCAGCTGAGACTGCAATTAAAAAAAGATAAAAGTCATATAGGAGAGCTGGGATGAAACAAGTTAAAGGAAATAAAACCTTTATCAGCTGAGCATATCTGAATCCCTGAGCTAGTGAAAAGTCCCTACAGTGTGGTGGAACTGTTGGAGTCAATGGTAACAATACTTCTGAACTCATGAAGGACAGGTGAGGCCTCAGGACCTGAAAAAGGGCAAACACTTGTAACAAGAACAGACCAATATTTGTAATAGGAGGAAGGGAAGAGAGAACTTTAGATCAGTGCACATAATATCTCCGAAATTGCTAGGATGATTAATAACAACTATATTTTTAAAGCACCTAGGGGAAAATAAAGTGATAGGTTATTGGTAACTTGTTAATCAGAAACAAATCATATCAATCTAATTCAGTTATAAAGTCCCCGGAGGCTGTTTTTTAAAAATGTCTGTCCCTCCTCCCCTGCTTTATGCCAAGGCAATTTGGCAAGTAGTGAGTGGACAAGGATCACTGGTTTTATAAACATCTACAGACTAACTCACGAAAAAATTTCAGTAACTCTGTCTCTGGGAAAAAAGGTAAAAGTTGAAAACAAAGCCACTGTTATTTTTTTTGTTCATGGTTTGTGGTAATTTCTTATTTTTCAAATAATCTCTTAAGGCAAAAGCAATGAGATATACTTAAATTGGTGGGTAGTAATATAGTTAATGTCTAAAGGACTAACATACTGAAGGCAGAGGTAATTCTATCTACACAGCTTTACAAAATTGGAAATCCAGGCAACCTAAATACTCAACACAGCTGAAACCACACAGACTTTCTGCAAAGTACTGCAAATCTCAGAACTGTTGCTACTATACATAAATAAACTCCAGAATGTTAAAAAAACCCCACCAAACCCAAAGATCTGCATGCCTTATAATCCCCAAATGAAATGTGTTTTCTATAGTTTATGGGCAGAATTGTTTGGCTTTCTCAGGTGAGACCATTTTATTCCTTAATATGAAATGCATTCTTTCACTTTTTGAATAGCTATTTCTTTCTATTATATAGTTTTCTTTGGAAATTGCGGTTAAAATAATCAAGTTCTGGGTCTGAAAGGTTAATTGAAGACACATAAACAAATGAAGACACAGAGCTCTGAAAACCTTCCTCCTTAAGAGGAGGACCAAGCAGTCTTTATCCGTTCTGTGTAGGTGCACTAAGTGTCTTTTATTTTAATCAGGATGCATCAGAGGTAACTTGGTTTAGCTGATGAGGCTCCTTAGGAAAAACGATCCGTTGACAGACATGGTTGGAATTCCCTTTTTAGAGATTCATTTACTTAGGATGAATAGTCTGGTGCTTGTTTAAAGCTTCTTTTGTAGGATTTGTGGTATTATACATTAGGTCTGTCAAATTCTAACTTCAGATTTGGTCCATATATTTATAACTAAAAATTTTGATCTTTGAATGAGGAAATGAAGTATCTTCAGGTGTACAATATCTCTGCCATAATTTCACTGTGCATGTTTTGCCTCACATCATGCTTAGGTGTCTACAAGGGGATTGCTCTAGAAGTGCCTGCTTTTGATATTTAAATTCCCAAATCAGTCTACACCTATAATTTATTCCACATTTCCATTTCACTCCACCTCTTTCATATATTTGACATTACAGGGATTTTCAGCTTGAATGTCAGCCTAAGCATCAAACATTAAAAACATAAACCTCACAAACTATTTGTCAACTTCTGTTTGTCCCATATCTCCCTGGTCTTTGCATTTTTGGGTTTACATGATGTCCTGGTTTGGGCTGGGGCGGAGTAAATTTTCTTCACAGTGGCCGGTATGGGTATGGGTCTGTGTTTGGATTTGTGCTGAACACACTACATTACTAATGTAGAGGTTTTGTTATTGCTGAGCAGGGCTTACACAGAGCCAAGGCCTTTTCGTGCTGCCACGTCGATGAGGAGGCTGGAGGTGCATGAGAGGTTGAGAGGAGACACAGCTGAGACTTATGACCCCCAGCTGACCAAAAGGATATTCCAGATTATATGGCATCATGCTCAGTATATTAAGTAGGGGAAAACAGGAGGAAGTGAGGGGGATATTTGGAGTGATGTTGTTTCTATTGCCAAGTCACTGTTACACATGGTGGGGCCCTACTCTCCTGGAGATGGCTGAACACCTGTCTGCCCATGGGAAGCGGTGAAATTAATCCCTTGTTTGCTTTGCTTGTGTGCGTGGCTTTTGCTTTTCTATTAAACTGTCTTTATCTCAAACCATGAGTTTTCCAGCTTTTACCCTTCCACTTCTCTCCCTGATGCTGCTGGTGGGGAGATGAGTGAGTGGCTGCATGGGGCTTCACTGCTGGCTGGGGTTAAACCACAACACGTTTCCTTGTTTGATGGTTACACGGAATACAGTGAAAATATATGTTGTGCCACCCTGACCTAAGATCCTCTGCTAAAGCCAGTCAGAAGTATCACTTCACACAATGTCGAATGATAACTGGAAAAAGCTCCATGAATGCTGTTCAGACACCTTCAGAATACTTCATTAAAAAAATATATTTAATGACATCTTCAATAAATGTGTATTAAAGGCAACCCATAAAATCTAACACTATTTTTCAGCTAATGCCTCCAAACAAATAGTATTCTCAAATACTGTTGATAATACAGACAATCCACCTGAGTTGCACTGGTGGGGTTACTGAGCTGCATATCCCACAAGCCCAGGTGCCTTGGGGAAGTGTTATAGCACTTGGCTGATGAGAGTCAATCATACCTGCAGCTGGTGACTGACCATGGGGAGAGAGATCATGTGTAGCGTAAGTACAAAGGCTCCTAGTTTGCTGTGTTTTAGTAAGTAAATACACTAACTTAAAAAACAAGCTACTTTTTAAAAATTATTATTGTTGCGGGCATTTGATTCTAGTCCCTTTATGACTGTGCAGCAAAAAATAATGCTACATGGTATATTTCTTTTTGTGTTTCTCTCCAAAATCAAAATGCTAATTCAAAGGGATTTTTGGAAATGACAAAAAGTTATAAGGTAGCAACATTTGCATTGAAACCAACTCAGAAGCATTTTTATTAAATATAGAAATCTTTTCTAGTGGGGTTAGCATTGTTTCATGTATTTGTTGATATACATACACATAGTATATCCAAATTATCCCAAGTTTTCTATTAGCTTCAATGTCTTTTTCTCCTCAAAAAGCTATGCATTAAGATATAATAAAAAATAGAAAGAAAGGTCTCAATTTTTAAAGAATAGGTGAGTTTTCTGCGAGGATGTAGTTTACATTCCAGAAGTTAGTGGTTGCAACATTGGGGGGCAAAAAAGAGCAAATAATACAAACCTTATCCCAGCACTTTGAAAATAAAATAGTAATCTTCATATATTTCTAACACTAAAAGAGAGATAATTTGGAATTTTCTTCACAGCCGGGTAGATATAACTTCAAATATGGAGCTTGATGAGATTATTTAATTGTGTGACTAGGGTTGAAAGATCATTTGGGCCTGTGGCTCTGTACTCTACTTCAACATGCAATGGCTAGAAAATTTTGCTTTTGCCCTCCCCTGACACTCAAAAGATCAAAGACACAATGTTGAGAGGAGAGCTAGGATCTACTGCTTCCAGTGATCCTGAAATCTTTTGGTTCTGCTTTGAATTATTTTATGATATATGAATTTGGCTTCTATGTTTTAAACTAAACTAAGGTATCAGAGACATAATTCTCTGCCTTTTGGCCTTTTACTGTATGCTTTTAAATGTGTTAAAGTCTGCTAGAAAGTATATTTTGTGTTGGCGTTGCGTGAGTGGGAAGTGGTTGTTTTGGAAACCCTTACAGACAAGTTGCAGGGCTGTAGCTGTTGCAGGGCTCTTGACAAATGATGGATGATTTAATTTGAATCCTTCATGATACCAGCACTAAAAAAGAAGCCAAATACCACAAGTATCAGTATCTTTTCAGGCAAGACATCATAATTACAGAAGGAATATGTATATTTTTCTGCCATTAAGACTCACCCCTTGCCCCCCATTAGATCTGACTTTATGAGGGGAAGAGGACACGTATCTGAAGAACTCCACTGTAAATCACAGAGCAAGTGCTCTTCTCCTCCATGTTGAAGGACTCACAACCCTTTTCTTTAACTATTCACCAGAGGTTTACTTCGGCCACATACGGCCAGAATTGGGGGTATTGAACATCTTTAAGCAAATTTCTATCAGACACAAATAAAGGGACCTAGTGAATATTTACAAAAATGTGCTGCAAGCCTCACTGGTACCTGTGTGTATACAGGGAAAGGTTTTCAAAAACACCCAAGTGAGAAAGAAACTGTGGATCAGTGGGACCCTCCACTATGAAATTTAGTGACAGATGGCTTCTAAGACAATCTACACTGGATGACAAATGACTTTACATTAAAGCTTGCAAAGCACACAAAAAATGCCCCTAAGAAACATTTGAACTGAAGTTTAATGATCATACAAAATTACTAGCAAATCAAGAATTGGAAGCTTTTAAAAAGGAGAAAGGCTGAAGAGAGAATAAACATTATTCTAATGCAAGGGGGAGATGAACAGGAATGAAGATTATCAGAGCCATCAGTGATGAACTTAATATTACAATTATTCCAGTCCCTGAGAAATCAAAAGAAGAACCTCAGTGAGGTGTAGTAAATCCCCCTAGAAGAAAATATTTTTCATGCCAAATAAGGTGGGTACAGACTAACTCCCTGAAAAACAAACTTTGATGTACAAGGTAGGACAAATTAACCACAGACAAATGGGAAAGAATAACAAAAGTTAATAATAATGAGCTCTTCTGAGTTACAAATTTTAAGATAAGGTTGTAATATTTGTAAAACAATAATGGAGGCTCACCTGAAAGCTGAATTATATTACAGTGAATGAATATAGTTCAAGAAAAACAAATGACTCATAGTATGAAAAACATCTATCTCAATAGGCTAGTTGTGAAAACCCATTATTGTGAGTAATGATTTCTTGCTGTTAGGAGAGAGGAATAGTATCTTCAAAAGTATCCAACTTCCAGAATCTATAATCTCAGCAATTCTTATTAAAAGCAGCAAGTAGGATTGACAGTTATTTTTATTGCAACAGGACAACTGTTCATTTTCCCTTTTTAGCTCTTCAAAAAGATCACACAAACAGCCATATGATGTTGAGTACTAGTTGAATTTCACTGCAAATAATTTATCTAAAAGCAGAAAGAGACAGTAATCTCAAATGATTATGCTGATGTATCAATCATAGTATGCCACGGGGTTCTCTAAGGGAACAGAATTTTAAGCCTAAAATTCTTAGCTTTTTATATGTGTGATTCATATTCGTGCTGTTGTATGAATTTCTGATTGTAAAATGCACAAGTAATTTTTTATCTTTTGATCTTCATACAAAGCTGATCAAGAAAGTTTTTTTAGGAATTGCCATGCCACATCCGAACAGTGGTATTTTCACTGCTGTGTCCTTTCTTTGATCTGTTTTTTTTCTTCACAATTTGTATAACACTGCCTTAGCCCCTTATGACATATTAGTCATTTCTGTGCAAAACCAAGCAAACTGTGTAAAACCAAATATAAGATACCTAACAGCATCACAGTATTGGGCAATGATTGACTTACATTTATTTAAGAGATATTTGCTCTCACCCAGCACAAACCAGACTTTAGGCTTCTGAATCGGGAGACCTGTTTCAGCTTACATTGTGCTGATTTTAAACTGATGAAAAGTTATTTCTTTTAAAGGAGGCTGGGCTCACTTATGCCAGTAAAAGAACTGCTTTATGCTTGCAATGTCTATGTGGGCTGAAAAAATAATCTGACAATAGGAAGTTTGTTTGACTCAAAGAAAATCTGTAATCATAGAAAGTAACCAAATAGAGAGTTCATTTACGTGAATCTGAGATACCTTGGATACTCTAAAATCCCTTTTAGGAAGTTACTTAACAGGGTATTCCAGACACTTCTTAGTGACATTCTAGATTCCAGAATCCTAAAATAATGGGAAAAATAATGTATGTACAGAAAAAAATCCAAAACAATTCGGATTTTTTTTAATTTAGCAGAATACTAAATTTAAAAAAATCACCATGCCTAAGAATAGTGAAGTTACTAATATTATCTAGCAACATATTGTTCAGCTTGCCATTATTTCACTTTATTAATGCCTGTGAGGACTTCATAACGTAAGTTTATCTAGTTTTCTTGCTGAGAATGTATTACTCCAAATTAGCTCATATCTTAGAAAATTAGGAGTTCTTACAAAAGTAGTTCCATCTTTGAAGTTGAATATTTAATGACCAAACCCAGAATAAGTATGCACAGACCAAACAAGGATAATAATGAACTGTTAACCTCTCTTGCAACTTTCTTTCTATCCTTGGGTTTTTTTAAGAAATCTTACCTTTATATAAGAAAAGTCTTACCTTTCTGTGCAACTGAGAAATTTGATTCCCTGATTGTATTATCAAACTAACTGATTTTTACAAAGATGCTATGGTTATTAAAAATATCAAAACACAAAACTCAGTTTATGGAATGCATTAGCATTCATCACTGATAATGCAAATGTGAATTATATCACAGTACACTCAATATACCATCTGCTCCAGAAAGAAAAACATCTGTTGGTAAATGTAAACTGTGGAGCTTATGTGGAATGCAATATGTCTGGAATAAATAGATTGGACATTGACAATATATTATGTTAGAAGCATTCAACTACTTTCTTGTCTTGAAAAGAGGAAGAGCTCAGCTGCAAGTATGTTTTGAAATGGAGGAAATTATTGTGCCTTGTCCCATCCAGATGGCTTTTGCTGAAGCCAGTCACTGACAGGCTGCTGCAATCAGCATCAACAGTTATGTGATACTTTAAAACAGCATGGACATAGATTAAGATACTTCTCTACAGTAGAAGTTTTCTGTGCTTAAATTTTCGTGATGGTGATGACACTGCAATTTGTGACATTGTTGGAATTGGTTATATTTTCTGGATTCTAGGATGAAAATCATGAACATGAAAAATATATATTCACATGTATGAATGATAAAAAAGATTGTTGCATCTTTGAAAATATAGTTATATTCTTCTGTTGATGTTATTTATAATTTTTAATGTGCTGCACTGATATAAAAATGGAAAATCAACACTAGTTTTATAATTCTAAGGGCCATGGTAGCCCTTATAAAATCTAATCTAATCTTATAAAATCTAGCCCATGTAAGAGCTAATGTACTTTGGGTGTTTCCCTGATTAATATTTTCAACACGTTTTAAGCAATTAGACAAAGAAATTCTTTTTCTTTTCACAATTTAGTCGACAGCTGAGGCAGAGGTAAAAGTCTGAGAATGGCACTGTTCTGCATCCATATGCTGTCATAGAAAAGGATAACACCAAGAGTACTGCAGAAATTTCCTTGACAAATCTCTATTCATTTCTTGTCAGCCCATGGAAAGCACAAAGAGCTTTTCACGTATTTAACAAACTGTTAAGTACGCAGAAATGCATATTTGAACATACATCTGAAAAGGCAGAAAACCCACCAAAATGCCAGGATTTTTGTTTCAGTTTAAACCTTTTTTCCCCTCCTCCACATTGTGAGAAGGATTTTATCACCATCTGTTGTTAAACAAGTCAAACTAATGTTTGTGCTAGTGATAGTTTGCAGGTTCTGTTTGTTAAAGCATCTGAAAATGCAGTGTTTATTCACAAGGGAACATAAGCTCTTCTGTGGTATTCACAATGCTAGTGTTTCTCCATTTTGGAGTGATCCAGAAGAATAGGAACCCTTGCTCAAGAAGACTTGGGCTTCTGTAATTCTATTCTGCAAGAACATTCATTGTTGGTCTCCACTTTGCTTTCAAACAGCTCTTTAGCTTTTTGCTCCAGTGCTGTCCTTGCACGTCATTGTTTCTTTTCTTCAGTTTTCCAGCACGATCTCATTCATTTTCAGGCCACAGATAGCAATGGAAGAGTGCTGTAAACAAAACATGTTTTAAGTCTTTGTTTGGATCAAACTCATCAGTCTTTTTGGTACTGTTAATACATGTGGTACTCTTTACTCCATGTATTCATTATCAGAGAGCTTTTTATCCTGAAGAAGGGTAACTGAAGTGAGCCTCATAAATCTCTTTATTAGTGTTAGGTAACACATTTAGTCACCTGCATCAGAACCGACTGACCCAACACTTAGTGAAAAATCTTTGCAAAAATAGGCACTAAAAAAGGGTAGATGTAGCAGTTCTTATTCCTACATTGTAAGAAAAATATCGTATGTATTTATAGTCAAAACACTAAAAGGGATCATTATTTGCACTAAACTCCTTGCTGCATATAGTTTCCCCAGCTGTACTACCAGTGCTATAGCAAGAGTGATATATGTGTGATATAAGTGAGTCATATGTTTTCTCTTAGTAGTCCTAGCTTCAAGTTTTCCTTCTGTCGATCTCTTCTGGACCTTGTGATCTATTCTGTACTCTATTTTAAAAAATTGGGGTGCAGATATGTTTTTCAGGTCTCCTCTGTACAACCAGAGATGAACTGTACTGTTGAATATAAATAGTTTTCAAAGTTCCAGGGAAGACACAGGCAACTTTTTTTTTTCAATAAGCTTCAATTTGTCGAAAAGTAGATTTGGAAATATGGAGAGGTTCACAGCTATCTTGCTGTAACAAATAAAAGCACAGTCCAAGATATCACAATAATTAAAGTGCAGTCTATCTTTCTTAGCTGAAATAAAGATTAGTTAACAGAATGGACATATGCTTTAAATATCAATCACCAGACTAGCAGCTCCCTTCTCTCTTTCATGTTTGGTCTGAATGTTCGATACAGGATTGGTTATGTACTAAAGAGAAAAATAACAGCTTACCAACCTTTGCCAGTAAGAATAACCTGCTTTTATTTTTTTGGTTGAATTTAGATGGGAAATGTTACAACACATCTGGTAGTGGAGATCAGACAAATGATCTAAGAACAACAAAAATGCCTGAGAGACAGAAGGTGTTAAAGAAAGATAAGTGGAGTATCAGGATCCGTGCAGGGGCACATAAACACTGCCAACTACTTTGTCCTTTAAATGCCAGCATGTAGATTAGGAACAGTACTGGGCCAAGAATGGAATGCTCTGAGAGACATCAGAGCTGATCTTATGGTCTGTAGGAAATTTAAAATCCCACAACAGCCTAGGGTCAGAAACTGACCACTGGTCTCCAAATTACAGACAAGACTAATATAGGCAGTGTAGGAAAAAACCTACTTTAAATCTCCTCATTAGAGTCCCATGGTGCAGTGATGACTCAAAGAACATAAAGAAATGCATAAAGTATTGGAAGTATTTTGAAATGTTCACATTTGATCAGTCACATAATTCTGAAATAATAATTCTAGGCAGATATAAAGGAAATGCAGCCTTTGGATGCAAAAGACACTTAATTGAAAGCTTACTCAATATAGATTTTTTTGCTGAGTGATTGTCCTAACAGCAAATAGGACTGTTTGCTAAACAAGCAACAAACAAACTAAAATAATTTGGTTTGGAAATGGCAGTCAGAAACATTTGACAAAAATTTAAAAGGTATATAAAATTATCAGCAATAAAGTTTATAAATTATTAAGGCAATACTCCATCTCAAGGAAACAAAAATAAAACTGTAGCTATATGATCAGGTTTTTTTAATACTGTTTAATGCAAGTTGCACTCCATAAATATGGGACCTTCTTAGGCAGTTTTTTACACTTGGCAGGAAACAGAGAAGTGTGTGTTGAATCGTAGGTGTTGGTGACTGCTCTGGAGATGCAAAATACAACTTGATCACTGGGAATCTGTAGAATATGTCAGAAATCTTGTTTGACAGTCTTTGGAATGAAGGAGGAAAGTCTGAGAAAACAGATGAGGGAGTGAATTTCAAGACGCAAAGGGGATGTGAAGAGTGAGGCAATAATAGAACTCAAAAGAAGCTGCTCTTTCTTGGGAGAGATTGGAGGTGCTGGCAGTTGACAGGCCAAGTTGAAGGGTTGTCTATATGTTTGACAACAGTGGGAAGTGGATATAGAAGAGCTGGAGAAATAAAAGTCTTCAGAATAATACTTTAGTAAATAAGGCCTGAAGAGAGCAAGTTGCTATAAAGGTCGTTGCTATAAATAAAAGTGTGAAGTTTGACTTGTAAGGAATCAAAAGCAATGGCTGTGACTTTCCAGATCTCAGTTCACCAAGCAGTCAGCCTCTCTTTTTTGCAAGGCTTCAACAAGCAGGAGTAGGAGTGTAGGAGTTCTCTTCCAGTGTAGGATGAGATTTAGGTGTGGTGCAAATTGCCATGTTTTTGTGATCACAAAAGTCCTTCTCTTCTCTCAATCTGTTTCAAGATAAAAATGTTATATTGCAATGTCAAGGTAGATCTAAGGCTCTTAAGAACCCTCCATTGCAAGTATGAGAGTCAGCAGTTAAAATGGGATCAAAGAAATTGATAAGCATTATGCAATTTACGTCTAGTTAAGGAGGAGGATTTTCTGTAGCTTTCATGTTAGTTACATTCTGCACTTGAAAATACTGCATTATTTCTTGTATGCGTTAAACTTGATTCTCTAAGGTTTGTGAAGAACGTTTTTATTAAGAAGAAGTGTCAGAAAGTTCTGTTTCTTTGTATCACACCAACAGCAAACAGTAAAGTCGTGAGTGCTGCTACCTTGATTTCTATTAAGAATATGTTTAAAATTTACATTTTTTTTTTCAAAGCATCATGGTTCTAATAAACGGATATTTAAAATGTGAAAGATGACAGGTTGATTACTTTTTGTTTGCACAATTTTTAAAGCAAAGAATGTAGCATAAATAATAAAGTATATCATTTTCAACTGGTGAAGTAACAGAACAGCAGTTACATAAGAACATCAATTGCTGTTTTACAAAGGTATTTTGGAGAAACTGTGATACTGTGGTAAGAACATTACGTATGTATTTAAACTGTGTGTTTATTATACCCAGCAGTTAAATTTAAATTATTATAAGCTGTTTGGCATTCTAGTTGTCTCAGGAAATATCATGGTTTCTGGTTTTAACAGTGGGTTGTATTTCTAACAGAGATCTTGCACTATGGGAAACTATTATTTTCAGTTGGTGTCCACAAGATACGGTTTTAGCCTTTCTTTAACTTACATGTCTGCTTGTGTTTCCTCTCTGTTGATGTTCTGATATTTCTACTCCTCTATCGATTAGAGACATTTTCAGGTCACTCATTTAATTTTTGTAAACATTGTCGTTCTCAAAAAAACAAGGAAGCGTGAATGCAATATGAATATATAATGTGTAATAAGAAACACTTGTTTGGTTTCGTTATTACTAGAATTCAGTGGCAGCTGGCTCATGGATTAGATGCTAGGTATAGTTTCCAGCTTTGCCTTGGAAATCTGTTATTATCCTCAGAAATCTGTTATTTTCTAGTTCCGTATGCACTGATGGTCCTAGCGTGGGTCTAATGCAAGGAGGAGAATTGGAAGCTGTGATGGTAAACCAAGGCAGTTCCAATGAGATGAAGGAGCCTGCCTGGAAACAGGCAGAGAGATCTTAAAATTGAGTGAGATCAAATATGAAGCTAAGTGAAAGAGAGGTGACATTTCAAAATGTACTCTTCTATTTATTTCCCCAATGTTAATCATACTAGTATTGTTTGCATCTGCTCATTAGTGGTTCCCTAATAACATGTATGATCCAACTAACCATTAAACCTTTTCTAATGGTTTACACTAGACAACTTCTTGTTCTGTAGTGTCAGATTGTGTTCCCTTATTTGAAGAGTTTACTGTTGTGATAGTTTTGTCTTCCTCTCTCCTTCTATGCTCCGCAAACCTTTTCATCTTATTTTTTACCTTTTAGTCCTCTGGGCCTGTTGTTAGCAGCTTCCTGTTTCTCCTGTGCTAGTAATCCTCATCCTCCATCACTTGATCCTCTTGTCCATCAGATCTCTAACTGATCCATCAGTTACACACATTTTGTAATAATCTGACCAAATAAAGCTTCCTATTGCCATCTTTTCTTCGAGTTAAGTGTTGTATACCTTTAAACATTTCATTTGTAGTAATGCCTGGAACTTCTAAATGTCATTTGTGTTGTCAAAACTCAGCTGATGAAACATGTGCACTATTCTCCGGAGGATTAAAATTTAAGAGCTCACTAATACTTAAAAACTCTTTACAGTGTAGATTTGAATCATTGTTTTCCTTACACACATTAAGAAACTGAGACACACAGTAATACAATCAATTGTTCAAGGTATTTATCAGCAAAGCGGGGAAAAGGTCTTGAAACTTAGTCCCATCTTTGACATGCTAGGCCATGCAGAGAAAATATTTGTTCTGACATGATTCTTTTTTTAAACTGGAATACATTATTAAGATTTGTCAGGATAGCTACTGTTTTTAAAATCTTTGAAATAATATTGAAAAATATTACCATTTCCTTGTGGGAAAGAATCCTGAATAGAATCATGCTGACAAGTTTGCCACTCCCTGCTTGTGCTCAATGTTTACATTATTTTCTAAAACTACTGAAGGAACAATCACATAAATCACCGAAGAAAAACCAGAATTAATGTTCTCCTTTTAAAAATATTCAGAGGGTTTCAGAAGTAGATGAAATGGAGAGCTCTGATCCTTGTTATAAAGGAAATGACCTTTGTTCTTCCTGTGGTTGGGCTTTCCAGTTGTTTTTTGTTTTTTTTTTTCTTCCATACTTTATATACTTAAAAATTATTCCTATCCCAGCTTGGCTTCCTCACACTCATTGTGCATTAATAGGTGGGATATATTAGGTATCTTTTTGGAGTGCATCCCCTGCAAACCAAAATGTGGTGAGTAGGAATAATCAGGAAATTTGCTGCAAAAAGTCATTCTGGAGCTGCACTAGAACAGTAGTGTAGGTGCACTAATGGACTCAAAAGATATCAGAAGATTTCTACATGTCAACCCTCTCTGTTTCCAGCCCCCTCCTCCCCCCCAAAAAAATAAATAAAAAGAAGAAAGAACAGTACAAAAGGTCTGCAAAAAGCATCTATTTCCTCTGTAAGCTTTTGGCGGCTGTTCTGTTAGTGTGCCTTTCATCTTAAGAAAAGAGACTCTTGGTCATGGATGTTACAACTACAAATTAAAACTTAAAGAATACCGACCCAGTTTTTCTGTTAAGCAAACTCTGCTAAGGTCAGTAGTAGAAATTTGGTCCCAAGAGGAACCTCTGTTGCACAGTTTAAAATCTATCATATTTGCTTTTTCAAGGAATTCTCTATGCGTGCTCTATAACAACTGTTGCAGGAATAAAAAACCAGGGATTTTCTTTGTGAAAAATTCCAAGATCACCGATCCTTTTACTGTAAAGTTAAACAGTTTGTTCCCTAACATTTTGATTGGGTTAATAGATCAAAGATATGGCATCTAATTCCTTTTTTTTAATCCTGCAATATCTGTCTTGTGCTTGTAGACAGACCTCCAGAGAGGTAACTAGCCTCCACTTCTAGAAGGCAGGATGGAAATCCACCATGAATTTAGTGTGACCATCAC
Source organism: Cephalopterus ornatus (assembly GCA_013396775.1). Taxonomy (NCBI): domain Eukaryota; kingdom Metazoa; phylum Chordata; class Aves; order Passeriformes; family Cotingidae; genus Cephalopterus; species Cephalopterus ornatus. Next base: position 477,165 of record VZRE01006406.1, on the reverse strand, counting down.
ATGTGGAGAATGCTAACAAATTATTCTAGAAGCCTGAAGGTCTCAGAGTTTCATAACGCAGACACCTCAATTACCATGAATTAAAACCTACACTGAAGTTTTTTGTCAGACAAATATTCTAGTTTTCACTCTCAAAAATTCTTCCATTCGTGTACAGCTTTCTTAGCATGATATTTAGGTAATACAATATTGAACAGCTGAATGAGTGCCTTGAATATACAACATGCTCAATTAGACAATAACTGGTGATAAGAATTCCTTTACTTAACAATTGTTAGTATTAAAACCTTTATGAAAGTAACATAATTTTTCAAGAATACCTGGTACATCTGTAATTTCAACATTCCTATGAAATGAGAAATATGACTGAGAAGCATCTTGGAGGCATGGCATCAAGATATATGCTAGACTTTGTTCACTAGGTAGATTGAATAAGAGATACAGGAAAACATACAGGCTGGAAAGGTCCTGGTTTATTATAGGCTATGAAGCTTCTGGGCTGTTAATGAACAACTACTATGCTGTCTTTTCAGTGAAATTAATAAACAGTAGGACTACTTATTTATTGGTGTTTTCGTAGTCAGTGCTTATATATGTTGAGGACCATTTAAATGAATGTGTCATCAATATAATCCTAAAAATAACAAAATGACAGAATCAGCATCTGCTGGTTTTTAACTTGGATTGTTTTGTTGTTTGTTTTTTCTTAGCTAGCATACAAAACAGAGCAAAAGGCAAATCACTGCCAACTGGATAAATATATGATGACATATCTTTGTAAATATTTAAGTAACTATTAAAATAACCTTCCCAGTTTTTGTGCAATAAGTTGTGAAAACTGGCAAGTATCATTCCAAATGTTCTGTTTTCACAGTTCTATAATCAATGCAAAGATATAATGGGCTTTATTTTAAAAGAAGTTTCACCCAAGTGTATTGTGTTTGTTTTCAAGGTTTTGTAAGACTTTAAAAAGGATTTGAAAGGAAAAGTAGCATATTTTGCAGATTTACCACAGGGATTTAAGTAAGCATGGAAAAACTTGTGTACACTTTTTGGCTTGCTAGCTAATAATTCTTCCTGAAAATCAACACGTTTCATTGTCCCACCCAGATCCACCTTTCTGTTGAACGAGCACATTGGTCAATTACTCAGCAGCTGCAATAATGGCTGAATCTTCCAAGATGCATCTTTGCCAAGGTCACATACCACAATGCTGACCTAGAAGCAAGTCAATGACTAAATCACCCTTTACTACTGTTTTTTTCCCTGCTCCAGATGTGTGTCCATCAATGTTGCAGTGCTATGGGAATGGAAAAGTTGTGCAGAGACTGCCTCTTCTGTGATGCTGCCTGACTGTGTGAAGCAGTCAGGAGTTGTCCTAGGCATTCTGTACATGAGGAAATACCTATTTTACAGCTATTTTACATGGATTCTTTGTGAGACCTACTTATTCCCTAGGAAGAATGTATCTTTCTTTAACCTGCTTTGGAAGTGAACTACACACAAACATGAAAAGACAAGCATAAAGAAACACAGGTTTGCTTTCAAATGAAGCCAGTGAAAAAGAGGCTGTTATACTTTAAACTACCACCAAACCTCTTTTAGGATGCTTTCTGATACAAACAAGTACTAAAACTAAAGCCTTCAGGGAGCATGAATGCAATATAAACTGGTGAAGAACAGCTGATAAGAGGAAACAAATTAAATGAATAAATTTGATACTTCTGTTTAACCAAAAATTTGTAAAACAGAAAAAAATCCACATAAAAGAAGTGTCAGGATATTGTTTTGCTTTAAGAATGTATTTTATATTTTGAGGTTCATGTTTCAAACTAGATGAAGGTTGTGCTGGATAGTGATGAGAGAAGAAAATATGCACAGGGTTATAGAAAGATGAGCTGATGCCACGCTCTGCCCCTAGTTATTCCAGTCTCTAATGAGTTGGGCATAATTCTCCCTCTTTTGGTATTTTCCTTTTTTCCATTCTGATAAATGACCATATGTGATCACGGAACGTGCCTAAAATATTATTACTTACATATTATGATATAATTTTCTGTTCTCTGAAGGCGGTGCTGGCTTCTCAGAGATGATCATCTTGATTGTTCAGTCATCATTCCTTAGACTACACTTAAATGAGAGATGTCAATGTATCTTAGAGCCACCCCCAATCTTCCACTCCATGTTCACATTCCATTACAATGAACTCTGGTAGAGTAAGACCCCAGAGAGCAATGTTTTTACAGTCTCATTACCATCTAAAGTATTAGACCATGGCAAAGACATAGCTTAACAAAAAATATATCCTGTTACATCACTTGGCAGCAATGGTTATTTTAAAACTTTATCTAAGGCCTTTAAATTAAGCTTTCACCATCTGTTCTGCCTTCTAATTATACATGCAAAAAGAACATAATTCACGAATGTATCATAAAAGTGGATAATGCAATTGATTAAATGATATTGCGGCATGTATCTGTGTTTGGTTATTCAGTGCCTTTATTTTGTTTGTACCTCATAAATCACTCTGGATATATTGTATAGTGACTTTTTTTTTTGGCAAACAGACAAGAGATGTACTCTCTCACTTTTGAAGTGAGGCAATGAACCGATGATAATGATGGATGGAAAGAGAATACCAGAGAGGTACAAATACTGTCAAACATCAAGTATGCATGCTCCAGTGCTTTGAAGGAGTTGGACCAACCTGCTCTCTCACACCACTTCAGAACATAAGGACCTACTTGGCAACTGTCTTACATTGAATAAAGAGCAGGGAAGAAATCGCTTGCTTAAATGGCTCCTGACATTCTGCATATAACCTTTTGCATGACATTCCCAGATCAGTGCATTGTTACAAATGGAAATCTTGGAGCTTTGTTTTGCTGAGTCATTCAGATGTTTCTAAATCTTGGAGCTTTGTTTTGCTAAGTCATTCAGGTGCTTATATTACTTTAAAAAATGCTACAATGAATTCCATTTCTATTACATGCTAAGTTTAACTTTGGCACGTCTAGGGCTTTAGGGGATAAAACAATGCCTGTATGTTAAAGCATCTAGAAAAAAGGAAGAGCCACAAGTGGAAAGAAACATTACTTGTAATTTGTTACCACAAATAGGAAATTTATGAGTACATGGACTTCAAATAATAGTAAAACCTAAAAATTAGTGTAGCCTTTACAATACTTAATTTACTTAATACTTTTAAATCCTTAAAACTAGCATAATTTAGTGAATCCACAGAAAACTTCTGTTGGGAACTGACATCCCAGCTTAAGGTCTATTTTAATGAAAGCATGCTTAGGCAAGATGAAGTAGAAATTTGAAGTGCTCTCTACAAAGGCACTAGTAAAACTATAGATTCCCTTCAGATTTGACTGTCTGAAGATGTACTTAATACTATCTGCATTTCCATTTCATTTTCAGTGTTTCTGCACTAACTTTTCTACAGTAACATATTGCATGTACCTTTTGCTACACATGGTGTTGCCTAAGTGTGTACATAAAACACATTGCACAAGAATGCATTTGTCTGCATGAAAGAAAATACTAATTATGAAATCTGTTTTGAAAGATGCTTAAAAATAAGAACCTTTCATTCTTATATTTTTTAACATTCAATCCACAATCCATTTAGCAGTCTTTCTATTTATGCTGTAGATTCTGTGATTCCCAATAGGTTTTAGCTGACAGCCTCCGAAAAAGCTCTTTTCTGTTGTTATCTTTGTCTCCTGATTTAAGCAAATAAGGAGAGCAAGTTCTTCGTGACAATACTGGATATTTAATCCAGATCATTACTTCAGTAGTTTGGCCTCAATCTTCTTCCAAGGACTATAGTACACACCTCAGTCATGTCCTGTCTGCTGCTCTTTCTCTAATGCCTTCTTCCCTCATTCTGACAGGTAATTTAGAAAGCCTGCCACATCTTCCTTACATCTGTTTCAACTGGATGTGAATGGATTGAAAGATGGAATGCAGTGGAACAAAACAATCTGTAGCATGTGTAAGTATTTTAACAAACATTTCAAAATATTTATATTGACTTCACAAGTATTTCCTAAGTATTAAAAATGCAGTCCAGCATTGTTAATCCAGAGCACTTACCACGATTTTGCCAGGAAATAATATGTGGCTATTTTCCTTAAGAGACTTTTTTTATTTCAATAAATAATGCTTTCTTGTACTACTACATAAAATAGAAATGTATGCTTAACATAAATTGGAGACAAAATAAATGTTTGATGGAGGGTTAAAAAGCAACCAGGAAAAGTTAGGGAAGCTTAAAACCCCTGATAAATTTCTAGATGGGTAATAACACAGTCACTCATAATCTGCAATGGGGTATTGCTCAGATGAACAGACAAAACGGGCAGGTACACAACTTGACACCTATGTAAATCCATAAACCCCATAAATTAGGTGTGATACTTCATCTTAAAATGCATGCACATATGGAAAGTCTTATTTCTTTCATAGGGCTGAGCTAGAACACACATAAGGAGATTGGAGGTCCAAACACAGATTGTAAATGGTAGGATTAAAGCTTTAGGACTAGAAACCACCTTAATCAGTGGGATTTCTTATGCTAATTTACAGTGAACTGTTAACTGTCCCCTGAATTACTTATTCTGAAACCTGAATAGATATCCTTAGTTCATCCAACCTGTTGCTTATGAATGTAACTTTTGCAACTACCCAGTCCTCTGCCACTGGGATACTGGCACATTTTCACATTTTCAGCTTCACAAGGAAACTACTGTCTGAAACCAGAAAAATAACTAATTATTCCGAGTTCAGAGCAGGTTACTAGTTTCGGGGTCCATTAAACTAACTCAAATGATTGAACCATTTAAAATGTTCATATTCTTCTGGAAGTATCAACAAGTGAGAAGTCTTCTAGGGGGAAAAAAAAAAAGGTAAAAGAAATTATTCCAAATGCAAATACCTTCAATCTACAGCTGTATTAGGTCTAAGCAAGACCTAATTTTATCTTCTTTTTGCAGTTTTCCAAACCACTCTTCTCCTTTCACATGCTCTGTACTCTACTGATCTACTATGCTTCTCTCCATTTTTTAAAAGATTTATTTTATATTGGATTTTCATTCCTTTTTATTGTATTTTTGTTAATTTGGTTTTTGAACTTTAGTGGAATGCAATTCTTACATTAGAATCAGAGTTTAACTTTCAAAATCACATTTTTCTCTTAAGTTTGAAACTGGGAAAAGTACAAAAAAAAATCCTTATTATACTTAATCTTTAAAAACTCAGGAGAGTCAGAAAGGAAATCTCCAAGGGTTTGCTACTTTTAAAAAGAGATTAATTCTTTCTCTAAAGCAATGATTTAATATGGCAGATCTTTTGAGTTTTTCTGTGACTGGGGATCAGTCTTTTTTATTTTCAAGTAATGAACAACCACAGAGATACTGACTCAGCTTGACAATGTTTATAGTGGACGTTATTTAAGCTATAATATAAATGGTTTTGAGATATGAAGTGAGTTGCAAAAAGAGTCTAGGACGCTCTCTGATCAGCAATGAGAAATTTTCCGCAAGATAACTATACGTCATGTGCAGAGCGGAGCTCTTTTGACCAGCTACCCAAATTCACTTTATCACATGCTGAAGTTTAACTGAACTTTGCAGACTGATGGATTATAAAGCCAAAAGTGGCTATTGGGATCATTCCTGCTGACCTCCAGCATGGGCTGGAGAGCTTTGCTGAATAAATCACTCTTCCAATAACAAAAGTCTTTTCACTGTTTCTGTAAAACTCTGGTGATGACTTGTACCCTTAAGTACCATTGACTCAGAGTTTCCTAGCTACCCTGTTCAAATGCCTTCCTTACCTAAAGCCACCTAAAAACAGCCCCTGAACTTATTCTGCTCACAGACAGACCCCTGCTCAGTGGCCTGTGGTCTCTCACTGCTGAGGCTTGTGGTCTCCATGGACTGTGACAGACCCGACGGCGATGGCAGGCGCTGCTGGCTGAGGGTGACGGAGGCCAACCCTGGCCTCTGCTGTTTGGCACCATGAAGAAATGGCTCGCTGTGCTGCAGTGGCTGCCTCACAGTCTGCTGCCACACACATCTATGTGCCAGAACAGGAACACTCTATGCAGAAAGTGCTCTTCTTCTTTTTTTCCTCCTCCTGCCCTTAGAAACAAGGATTTTAGTATTGTCCTGTCTGCCCCACAGTGCCAGGGCAGAGCTGGCAGCATTCACGGCATTCACAGCACAGGTGTAGGTGACATGGCCATGACTGAATCCCTGTCAGGACCTGGCCCAGCTGTAGCTCTTCTCTGGAGACCAGCTGCTGTCTCAGTCCTCCCAGCAAAACTGTGCCCATATGTGGGAGCAAACAAAACAGATCTCCCTTTAAACAGGGTCCCCCACTTGGGGACATTGTGGTCTGGATGGAGCCTGGGAAGGTGGTTGGCCATTTTAAGATTTCTGAGTGGCCTTTAATTAGTCATCAACTTACACAAGTATGTCTGCCAATGGGGAATATAAGTCTACTTTGTAAGTGAGATTGTCTGTTGCATTTAAATGAGTACATAAGGCATGCAGTGGTAGAAAGGGATGCCATATAATACAGTGACTGCTGATAGTCATGCTTGCAATAGGTAGCAAAAGGAAGTGTGGACCAGCTGTTAATACATGCTTTCCATGGCAAGATACAGTACAGATATTTGGAAATGGAATAGTGTGCACTCCAGGTAGTGTAATAAGCACACTGAGAGCTTCTGACTTTGGAAGTAATCGTGCTCATAATTAATTCTAAAGGGTATTTATTTTTAGGCAGAAAGAATCTGTAAAAACTGAAGGAACTGACCTTAAAAAAAGAGAACAAGAAAAAAGTTCTCAGTTTAAATGAAAGTACAGTACTTCTGGTTTTGGTTGGGTGGTTGTTTTGGGTTTGGTTTTTTTTCTACGTAAGAAGAGAGTAATAGCATAGAGTTATTTACTTTACATGCTCATACTTACCTGTACTTTGAGAAATTTTGACATTCAGACTTAAAATGGCCATGGTTACAAGATCTGTGTCTATCCTTGAGCCTGATTAGCATTTATGCTCTGCAGACGATGATGAGAAAACTCAGCTGTAGCTTAAATTTCCATGAGAGTCATGATGACCACTTTCTTGGTTTGATAATATATGAATAACCTTCTTAGACTAATGCTAATTAACTTTGTACAGTTTCTGCTGTAAATTATTTTCTGAGCCACTTAGGATTGCTCTCAGCCAATTGCATACATGGCAAAAGGTTAATTGTTTGTGAAAGACAAAGAAAAGGGCACCTCTGTGACTCCCAGTAGAAATTAAGAAAATAATGAAGTCTTTCTGTGGGAATTCATCTACTTCAAATGTGATGCACTGACTGCAAAACTTGCACGATATTCAAATATATATTTTCAAGAGCAGTGTTTGACAGAGTATACATTTATATAAAATGTACATGGATTTCTGCTTTGTTCAGAAGCCTGGCTAGCAACAGATGCGATGATTTAAATTTGTAAGTTTTGAGAGGAATTTTATCATGGATACGTACAAAATACATGTATTTCCTATGCTGATCAAGGCATGCTGGGTTGTTCAAATTAGCCTACAGAGAGCAGGAGATTGTACTTATATACATGGCAACCACTATCAGACAAATAGAGATTGCATAATTATTCTAGCATGAAATATTTATGCAGCATATAATTACCAGAAGAGATCTGAATTGCCTATTGCAACCAACAAATGACAAAAGGAACTGCATGTGATGCCACAAAATGATGTAGTTGTTTAGAAGAACTTAGATCTGATTTGTAATGCAGACTTTATAGAATCATCTTCCTTTATTTTTAAGACACTTGTAATACATTGTCTCTTTTGTTTCTGTTTTGTTTCTGACTTACTTTATGAAGAAATTAGTTTGCAGAGGTAATGGGTGAAGAATTCTGAAAATAAAATGCAAGTTATTTCAAAAATTTTGTAAAAACCCTTTTCAAATTAGAGAGGTAATTGTGACCTTGTTAGCAAATTATTTCTTCATCCTTCAGCCAAGTTACTTTTCTTCTGCTAGAGTGACATGTTTTCTTCTCCCTCATGCTACTGTTTGGCCTTGTTCAGGCATCTGGAGTTAATTGTGTAATCAGAGCTGAGATCAGTCAGCTTTGATGAGTCTTATATGTGTAAAGAGTTCACATGTGATGAGAAAGGCAGGTTTTTGCAAAACAGAATTGTAGAAAATTGTGGGGTTTTGTTTCTTGTGTTCTTTACAGAACACATACTGTTCTGTAAAAATAATTAATGTCTAAAAGCTGTGAAATATAAGAAAAACCAGGAAAAAAAATATTTTGGAAATTGGGTGTTATCATGTGGGAAACCTGGTGGTGGAAATAAGGTAGTAGTAAAACTGTATGCTTTTGGTGGTAAAAGTTATTCTGATGATTTCACTTTGCATAGATGAAATTATTGGGTAGGTTAAAATTGAGCCTTGGGTGGATTTTAAGGTGCATTTTACATTTATCTTGCATAACCTAACACCACTTTGATTTCTTGGTCATCAGTGTATTATCATGTTCTGGGTGAAATGTCAACGTCAATGAATTCAGTGGGTCAATATAGAAAACTCTCCTTGTGTTAAAGATGAGCCAGACTTCGTGCTTATATGTATTTACTTCTTTATTAATGCTAATTAACCATGAGAAGGAAACAGTTTATAAAGAAAAACCCTTCTTGCTTTCTCCATAATTACTATTTCCAGCTGCTGCAGATTCTCTAAATTGGCAGACATGGCATTTCCTTCTAGGATAGGTCAGCAGCTCCTCCCCTTACCAACAGCAGTAGAATCAGCAACACCAATGACCAGCAGATCTTCCATTGCCTCTAAAACGTCTTAATAAGTGAGTAACATTTAAGTAGATGTTCTTATCACTGTTGTGCAGATAAATAAATTGAAGTATAGAGCAATGCATTCTATTTGGAAAAAAAAAATCACGCGGAACTTTTAAACAGTTCTTCCATGGTTGGAAAGGAAAAATGGATCATTGCTAGATTAGAGGCAGCAGAGGGAAGCTGTAAACCCAGTTATATTTACTGAAAATTTAACAAGGAGTCATGTCATACCAGTTTGAAGCAACAAAGGTATTACCTTCTGGACAAAGTTGCATTAGAAAAACTGATTTAAGATGATTTTGGATAATCAAATGAAGAGAACCTTTAGGCTGGATTATGGGCTGTCTGATTTTCTGGCTGTAACCTATACAAGCATGGCCTGAAAGAAGTTTTACTCCTCTAGGTTACTGACATTTTTTCTTCTTTATGGAGCTCAATAAATGAAAGTTTTAGTACTCGAGGTTCTGAAACATGTTTTTGACCACATGGGAAAGCATAATCATTGTAGGAGAGATGAATATTGAACATTTAGAATTAACAGAATAAACTAGGAAATACTCTCTTCTCATGGAAATGATACTTACCACATCCCTGGAGATGAAGGTTGGAGTCTTTTACAGTTGGGATCTGTGGAGTCATGCTGTAAAGAGGAGAGTTTTTATAGGGTTGATTTTGCTCCCATCTAAATAGAATGTAAATTAAATGTTACATGGAATAGTTATAGTTGCTTTACAGTTCTTTTGTAGTTAAAGTTGTATGCAAGAGACAAATAACAAAATAGATGGTGACTTCTTATTACACTTGAGACTGGCTTCAGATTTTTGCAGAGCCTTCTGTTAAAGCATTCAGGTTACGTAAACACAAATACTTGACTTTTTTTGGCAAATGCTTTCAGTCATAGAGTTGTTTTTCTGTCTTCTGCAGACAGGTCTGATTGAAGAAGTACTACACCGGCTCACGTACCACTGTTTGAAATTTGGTGTGTGAAAAATACTAAGTTTTAGGGTAGAATACAGACTATGTGATGAGAGTTTTGATTTTTTTGGCATGTAAATAGACACACTTTGGCAATGTCTGTAATTAAAATAGAGGAAGAAGGTTCAGATAAACACTCGAGGAGAACAAGGCCTATGGAAATCTGCAAATACATTATTAAGAACACTTGTTTCATTTAGGGGTTTTTATTTTTTTTCTTGATAAATTGTTAGCATATTAAAGCTTTCAGCACTTTGCTTCTCATTTAGCTCACAAAACTCCAAATAGACCAGAAACATGAATCTAAAAGATGTGTTTTCTTTTAAAATTTTAAAAACTTTCTGGCTTGAGTTATTAGGATGCTTGGAGAGGGTGGTTTTTCTGCACCTATTTAGATACTGCTTTGTTCTATGTTTTTTGTAATTGCTATTATTAAGTCATTGTTGCTTTTTCCAAGGACAGAATTAGACTTAGAGAAATCTCTGTGTATATATAGTCCTGAAGCTTTTCCTTTTCTGTATTTTCACAGATTAATTTCCATTGTGTGGTTGTAATTCTTCTATAACACAGAATAATAACTATTTATTATCATGACAATGTAAAACTGTTAGTGAAATAATACCGTTTAAAAATTGTAACACTAATTTATAAATGCAGATTCAATAAAACATCAATTAAAATGTCATAAAGAAGAATAAAGAGGACATAATAACATTCTTCACTGCATTTGATTTATCAGCTTTTAACAAAATTTGTATTTTAGACTTAGTTTGTATTTAGACTTAGATTATTTTAAGCTAGAAATTTTATATTTTTGTGTATTATGTTTTTTTAGATATGCAGGGCTATTAGGATCACTGCTTCTTTTTTGTGTGTTTGGGGTTTTTTTAAGACTATTTAACACAAATAAGGTCATTTTGTAAAAACACAAACATCTGTGTTAAGATACATTTTAGATTAGCTTTTGCAACTTAAAAAATATGGAGGCTCTGTTTTCATCTGTTCTTCAGTTTAAGACTCCAGCAATATTTACAGAATCTCTCTGTTTTAGGGTTGATGAGTCCCTCTGAGAGACAATTTGAAATTTCTGTTTGTTTTAGAATACAATTCCCTTTATTATTTATATTAGCAGAATTTATTCTTTAATTTGTATTTTGCTTAACAAACTGAAGGTTGTAGGGTGTTTAGGTTTTCAAGTTAACGAAGCAATTTACAGTTACGAATGAGTACAGCTGGGCCATGCAGTAGTGCATTATGTTCTTACAAAGACCACAAATCTTATGCAATTCTGGTGGGTTGAAGGCTTGTAATCACCAGTAATTTTAAAAGTGATTTATGTTGGTGTGACAATGATGTTTGTATTAGTGCTTGAAAATAGTATGCACAACATGAGAGGCCACAGCTATTTAGTGCTGAAGCAATTCTACTAAGGCCAGAATAAGGAGGAAGAAAACGAACATTATCCGAGATGACCTGTGTGTTGAGATAAACAGGTTCAATATAGCACTGAGTGCTTCCCGAAGAGATGACGCTCTGCAAGGTTCTCGGCAAGGTGGTCTCGGAGAGGAGGGGAAGGCAAGTGGTAACAGTGACAAACTGCAGCTATTTGGCTGAAAAAGAGTAGCTCCATTGGAAGCTTCCAGGCGTAACAGAGCTGTGATCGCTTCAGATGGATAAGGGGATGAACTTTCCAATTAAAGCCCTGAGTGAATTTTGTTCAGTGCCTCTACTGTACAGGAAGCCTGTCATCAGCTCGCTCAACCACTTCTATGGAGTTGCCTAAAATGTTCTCCTATCTTCTAGTGATCAAAAAAATATTTGAGGAAACAGTTCTGTAGGTGTCTATACAGAATCTGAACAAAAGTTTCAATAAAGTTGTATGGTCTGATCAATCAACTTGTTTAGTTACTTTCTCTGATCCACTATAAATGTGACATTAGAATTAAAATACTATTAGAATTAAAATTGAGTGTTAGAACACTATATTTTGAAGTATTATAAAGTTGGTTGTCAGCTTAAAGAAAGTCAGATAGGCAATTTTGAACAAAACACATTCATTCAAGTGATAGTTTGTTAACTTCTGGAAATGTTTGAACATTTTCTTGTAAATTTTGTAGTCCAACTGTCTTTAATGTTTGGAGTTTAAGTTGAATTAAGAGAGGCTGGATGAATTAGTGAATAAGTGCATTGTTACAACTTGAATGTCCTGGTATTAGTAAAAAGTACTGTTTTATGAAGGAGGAGAAATCCATTGTTGTAAAAAGAATATTTAATATGGCATACATACTCTATTTTTTCTTTCAAGAGCATCTAGAATAGACTTGCTCCTTCTTAGAAGTTTTACAACGTGACTTATGTGTGCATTCTTCTGAAATGCTTGGGCAATAATAAATATTGTAATGTATTTTTCTGTGTCTTTGAATACTCAACCATAATGTTTGATTCATAAACAGAAATTTTTATATCATCAGGTACTCTAGATATTTAGAAATATTGCATGTGAAAAGTAGTTAAAAGTAATCTCCTTTGCAGTTAGAAGTATGGCTAGAAATTGGTTTATGGTACGGTGGAGGATACTCATTTTCTTAAGACATGACCAATTCTCTATCCTTGGTAAATATTTCATATTACAAACCTTTAATACTTCTACTGTTGGCTGAAGCAAATGGGAGAATTGCTAATCATCCGTTTAATTATACATTTTATTTTTTGAAATTTGCAGACAATCTACACTGTTCAAAACTTCCAAGCCTTCTCACTAGAAATGTCAATTATGATGATGGAAATCACTTGTACTTCAACAGATGTGTCTGAGTTTACTTACTATTAGTATTTTTCGTATTCTTCCTGTAATACCAGAGATAGCAGAGTGTTACTAACTTTATTAGTTTCAAAACAGTGCAATTTGCTACTGAACATGCTGAGAAAATCACAGCTTTGATAATGAAAGCTGGAAAGACAAATGTTGCAATTTTCAGTAACGCAGTTATGGTTTGTATGTGGCTAGAGATTTTCACACGTTACAGTTTTTATAGTGCTTCACATGTGCCTATGACATATTCTTGTTAGTGTTCTATATTTTAATCTTAACATAAGCAGAATAATCCTAAATAGCCATGGTTGTGTGTCTCTACATTTAAGAACATAGCTACTCATTTCATGTTCTACATATCATTGATTATTCTGTATATATATTGTATATTATTCTGTACCACAGTATTTAATTTACATGCAAAATATTATTCTTGACTATTTTCTTTATAATCCCATTGCTCTTATGAAAAATTTAAAACAGTAAGGTTGGCGATGTATGTGTTATAATACTTCACAGTCTCACGTCAGCTTCATATCAAATGGGTTAACCAATTTAGAACCATACTTGAGCAACCTCACTGCTTGGATACCTCTTGCTTTCATGAGGTTTTATTTCTAAGGGCAGAAATCAGTCATCTCATTTTAGACTATGCTCTAAATAAAGCTGAATGCTAGATTCTTAGTTCTGACTTGTATAGCACAAATGATGAGAGTAAGCTTTGATCTGCAGAATTGAATTCTTACATGGCTCTGTCTTTATGATCTCTGCAATTCACAATGCATTTCTCTGACCAACACTTTTTTAATTTATCTGTATCTACAGGCTGCTATGAAGAAAGCAAACAAGAACAGTTCTGACATATGCTCTAGGGCCTTTGCTACACTGATGTGTTAGGGAAACTGCTTATGTACTGCAAGATTAGGTTATTAGTTGATTGGTCACAGGTAGAAGGCCTTAACAAGTACAGTTTCTATAACACAGCTACAGCAGAAAGTTCATAGTGCTAAATAGACCTGGAAAACTCAAAAGGCCAGGGATAATAGACTATTTGTACCGGAGTAAAGAGGCTGAGGGAAAAAATGAAGTGTTAGCCAAAACCCATCTCTTTCTGGCTGACCAAAGGCAGGAAAAAAGTATTTGAAACAGTTTTCAAACCGTTTGCTTCTCAGCACAGTCTATGTCTTTGCTTCTTGATCACCAGTTACCACTACTACTGCCATCTCTAGTTTGTTTTTGTAACTAATTATCTAAGCAGTCAATAGTGTAAGTTTGTAATGTATATAAATATATTTGACTTCTTAAAACTACTTTTAAACACGTATTTATAATTTAGGTGTAAGATAAATTTATATTTTTGTCCATTTACTCAATGATCCTTTTTCTCTGTATCATTCACTGAGAGCAGTTATTACAATGAAATCCACTATGGATAGAAAAATTTATGCTTATGTGGGGCTTAAATTTAATTGTGTCTCTTAAATGGCCATTCCTTCCTGCCTCTGAAACAAGATTAAAATGTGTGTTGCATTTTGTTGTGGTGTTTTTGTGTTTTTGGGGTTTTTTTACAAATAACTGACAATGTCAAGTATGATTTGTAAACAAACCTGATCTTTCAAAGAATTATTCTTACTGTCCCTTTTAAAATTTTTCACATAAAAGCAAACAATTTATGCAGGCCACCAAAGAAATATTTGATTCACCCAAGCTGGGATCAGAATCTACTGGTGTGTGGCATTGTTTAACAAAAGAATTCAGGAACATGAGCAATTGGGAGATTTTATTTTCAAATTCAAGATACTTGAAGCAATCCTCTTTGTGCACTTTGTCTGAATCATTTTATGCTGGAGAGCATATTTTCCCTGTATAAAAGTAGAAACTGCTTATCTCAGTGGTGAGCAAAGTCTGTGCCTCAAATACAAGTGAGTAAGTAAACTGACTTCTGAGGAATGCTTCCCTGTGCTTGTAGGGAAGCTGAGTTCTTGGAGGAATACTGCCAGTCAGTCAAGGCTTATGAAGGGTGGTCTAAAATAATTTTTTTCCCCTTCATTTACACTGCAGATGGTACAAGCATTTATTCTAAACAGAATGTATTGTTAGAATAGTCCAGACAGACTGTGATCAAAAGACCACAAATGGGAACAATTTGGGTTTGAAAACTTTTTATCTGATTACAGGGATAATGACTTGAAAATCAACCTGGCAATTTTGCATGATTAGAAAAGTGATGTTCGTGTTGATTTCTCATCATGTTTCCAAATAGAAACAGATTTCTGCCACATATTACACATCATTTATCTCATAGATGATTCTGCGTCTGAGTTTCAGTCAACAGTTTCAGCTTCTCTATGCGTGGAGCTGTTCTGTTGTTTTGACAGGCAAAGACACATCAAAATCTTCTACTGGTTACTTTTCCACATCACTGAGTCTACGTGAAGAGTTTAGGAAAATGAAGCCAAAGAATAATATTTAACTTTTAAGTTTTTGGATTACATCAGGTCTAACATTGATGCAAAAATAGACTCCTTAGAGAGGACCTTCATACTGAAATAAACACTCATGTTTATTTGACCCAATTGAATGACTATCTCATTTCAAATCCTTCATTTCCAAATTGTCCAAGTGCATTTAAGGTTATGAGACTGCTTTTGGTCTTAGACACTTTTACTGAAAGGAAATAGGTTGAGACAGTGCAGTTGATCTATTTTTATATCTTTGGATGTCTTTCTTACAGAGCACTGTCATGACTTCTAGACAGTTCACAAAATTTAATGTGGTATGTTATAAATAAAAACTTTCCCTATTTTTTCTTTATTTTCCTGCAGCTCCTGTTTGTAATCCATGTTATGCAGTTCTCAACACATTTGATTAAAACATTATAATGAATACTAGATGTGGTTTATGGGCTTTTGCACCTGTCCTGTGAATGAATTCCAGTCAAGGCCTTGTCCTGTAACACTTTCTCTGTCGTAGTCTGAAGATGCCAAGTCAGTACAGGATTGTGTCTTTGCCCCTGTTCTATAAGCTGTGTATTCAGATACATTTTACTGAGCTTGTCTGTGTTTTATGTTGAAAATAAGAATGAAACCATAAGTGAGAATCATCATTTGATGACAAAGCTGACTCAAGTTACAGAAATATGGTGACTCTGAAGTATTTTTTTTCCCAC
Organism: Cephalopterus ornatus; assembly: GCA_013396775.1. Classification (NCBI taxonomy): domain Eukaryota; kingdom Metazoa; phylum Chordata; class Aves; order Passeriformes; family Cotingidae; genus Cephalopterus; species Cephalopterus ornatus. Next base: position 461,326 of record VZRE01006406.1, on the reverse strand, counting down.
TCAAGTTTTAGCTTGGGCTTCAGTCAGTATCCATCTGAAAATTCACTTGCATTGTAAAAATGACTGCAATTATTTCACTTGGGATGTTTTAGTGGTAGAGGCAGGATACCAACAGAATCCTGCAAAAATTTGTGCTTGGACCAGTGCTCTTCAAAAGTATTCATGAATTGCTTTATGAAGAGGCATAAACAATGAGGTGAAAATGTTTTGAAGGCGTTATTGGTTTACTGATTATTCAGGGTATTAAAGAAAAAGGTTAACAATTAAGCAGTTTCAGAAGGATACAGCAAGACATAAGAGTAAAATGATGAAATTCAATCTAGATAAATGCAAAATCATGCAAGAAAGTGAAAAGTCTGAATATCACATTCAAAATAATGGGCTCTGAGCTGGCCATTACTATACAGGAGTGAGAACTAGGGATTATGGTAGGTCTGTGAATATGTCAGGCCAATATGGACCAAAAAGTGTTATGAATTAAATGGAGAGAAGTTGGAAACAAAGTACATAGAAGTGCTAGACTCTACATTCATGCTTTATCTCTGTAACTATGTGACTATAGCTCTACTCCTATCTCAAAAACAATTTAGTAGAGCTGGAAAAGATTCTGAGACAGGCAGAATGATCAAAATGCTGCAATAGCTTCCATGCAAGGAAACAGAGAATTTAGAAAAGGGTACACTCAGGAATTTGGAACCAGGTTCTCCACAGTATAAAGTGAATGTATTTCCTGTGGTGTTGATCAGTAGCACCACAAGAGGTTATCAGAACTTCCACTGTTGGATTTCATTGTTAGGTGTGCATGACCTTTAAGTGATTGAAGAAGAATATAATTAATTCTTGCTCTTATTTATTTAAGACTGCATACTTAATTGTTTTTTCTTTCATTCCATTTCTGCTGCTTATATTTTCCCTCATTGCCTTACTTTGCTCTGTAGAAATGAAAGGAAAAAAAACTCTTAGAAGAGAGCCTGAGGCTGCTGGGGTTGGTAACCTCTCCTAACAGTGCTTAAGAAGAGGTAACATTGTGGAACTGAAGGTTGTTGAATCAGTGTACAAAACTCCCAGAAATTAGGAGGAAAATTGGGTTCAAGCAAATAGCATTTATCTAATCAAGATGGAGGAGAATTCAAGGGAATACAAACAATAAACAGACTGATTCAAGTTATTTTTTGGTGCTGCATTTTCCCGGTTGCTGAATCCTCTTGCTTCTGTTCCTTGTAGCTGTAAATTTGTCGATCACCAGTATGTAACGCTGCCCGCTTTAGCCACTGCCTGAACTTGTCCTTTAAATGAAAAAATAACTCATGTCCTTCTCTTGTTTCAGTTGTGTTTGCATCCAAAGCTTGTTACTCTCATCTTCTTGATCTTGCTCTCCTTATAGAAGGAAACTGTTCAGTTTTGTGTGTGTGTGCGCGCAAATCTATGATGTTCCAACCTCTGCCTAAACACTGTTTGTTTTCTTCTTAGGGTCATTTCATCTCCAATCTTGTCATAATGCCATAGAATCCAGAAGGACTAATTCAATAATTTAGTGCAATATAGCACAAACCCATTTAATTTTATCCACTTTTTCTTATTTTAAACCTCATAATTTGAACTAATTTATTTCTGTATATTGAAAACTTAATTGTTCTATGTCCATGGTTGAAAAAAGCATTAATTGCAAGCATGATATTGGATCTGAATTACACATCACCAAGAATGAGACTGCCATTTTAGCATTTGTCTGCTAATTCCAGTAATTCAAAATCCATTTGATTTCCCAAATGCTGACAAAAGATTGTAGAAAATAGATGACATATATAGTAATGGAAAAAATTTATCCCTAAAATTAAGTTGTAAAGCACAGGGCTGATTTTTGGATAGCACTGGCAGTCTCTAGGAAATCATAATTACATCATTATTAGACATTCATATTATTTAATATATCTCCATTGTCTAATCATAGTTCATCAAGGACAACAAAGATGGTGAAGGGTGCAGAACACAAGTGTTATGAAGAGTAGCTGAAGGAGCTGGGGGTGTTCAGCCTGGTGAAAAGAAGGCTCAGGAGAGACATTATTGCTCTCTCCAGCTCTCTGTAAGAAAGTTATATTGAGGTGGGAATCAGTCTCTCATCCCAAGAAACCAGTAATAGGAGAAGAGGAAATGGCCTCAAGTTATGCCAGGGGAGGCTTGGATTGGATCTTAAAAAAAATTTCTTCACCAAAAGGGTTGTCAAACATTGGAAGAGGCTGCACAGGGAAGTGATTGAGTCACCATCCCTGGAAGGGATTAAATTTAAAATACATGCAGATGTGGTGCTTAGGGACATGGTTTAGTGTTGGCAATGCTAAGTTAACAGTTGGATATGTGATCTTAGTGGTCTTTTCCAACCAAAATGATTGTGTGCTTTTATGATTCTATATATTTGGAGCTAGCTAGCTCAATTTTGGACTCTTATGACGATCTTACTCAGAACTAGTGTCATAAAGGGGTCAACACTCCATTTTTTTTTGGAACAGAGAGGTCACTATATCTTTTCCATCAAACCATAATAGAATGCTGATCCTTCTGACAATAAGAATTATCAGATTTAGAATATGTCAAAAGCTTGCTCTTCATTGGAAAAAAGAGTAAATTGAAAAGGAGGTGACCAGTGTATTTCTTCCACAACTGTAAATCCTAAGTCTGAAAAAGTATGTTGTCCAGTTACAGTTCTTGTACCGTGAGGGTTTTTTTGTGGTAGTTCTAATAAAGGGCTATGTGGATTGATGCTAAGAGTGGTGAGGGCTAAAGCTTAGTGCAAGACCTAAGAAATCAGAAGAACTGTTTGAATTGTTTTTTAACACTACAAAGATTTTTCCTAGTTAAAAATAATGAAGACAAAAAGAATCCACTGCTCACTCTTTGACAGACTGTGATTGAAGAAATCTCTCACTTCAATTTTGCTTGTGGTGAATAAGGCAAGTTGTTTGAGTTTGGTAAGAAATTGTTTTATAATTTTTCAACCATTGCAAACTGGAGGAATCAATCTGCAAGCCCCATGTTGTCCTTGAAGAGGGTACTTAGCTTGTGCTATCTGTCTGTCTAGATGCTTAGGAAACACTGTTAGAATGATTTCAGTATGAAGGTGAAAGAGAACACTTCTCTGTTTCATATCTTTGCTAATCCTTATGCAGGGACAGATGCGAACCAACTGGTATGGCTATATCCACTAGTATGTATTTCAAGATTTTCTTGGAATTTTGTACATGCCTGTTGTTAATTCTAGTCTTTCAGTTTTGTATATTCAGTTCCAAACAAAGTGTTTCTTCCTTTCACGGCTACTTATCTTTGCTTTAAAGCGAGCTCCTGGTTGCATTAGAAGTCAGTCTCTTATATCTGTATGGGAATGACTGTCAGGCTGTTAGATTGTTTTTTTGTTCATCATTCTTTATTTTGTTCCACCAACTACTTTTAAAAAGTTTTTGAATGGTACTAAGGAAATGGAACAACTTCTTAGTACCTCTAAATTAGCTATGTGGGACTCTGCATCTCTATTGAAAAACAAGACAAAACACAAAAGCAAGCAAAAACCAAAAAGATGGGGGAGGAAGTACTAATTGAAAGTGGCTAAAAAGCATTCCTAAGTTTAAATTCACAAGATTATTTCAATTGGAAAAATTCCGTCTCTTTTTCCTCGAAGTTTTTTACGTCTTGAAAATAATTACATAGCTTTAGCCTGCCTATGTTGAATTGAGACTGAAGTGAAAAGCCATGTATTCTTTTTTCATCTTCTGAAAAATGATAATTTTCCCGTTGTTAGAGTCAATTTTCTTTCAAAGGTATAATGACAAGTTTTCGTCTTCTCTATCCTTAAAACATTAAATCTTTTATATGAATTGGTTGACAATTTTTGAAGGATAACCTTTTCAACATCATAAAATAAATGGAAGTGGTGAAGGATTTAGATTCAAAATGCTTTACCAGTGCACTAATAATTTGATGAGCACAGCTATCATTTTTCTAAAATGACATTAGATTAAATCTTATTCATCCAGCAAATTCTTTTGAAGAGTCTCACCTTTAGAAGTTGATGACACAAACCAGCTTGAAAATGTGATTGTGGTATTTGAAATGCCCTGTCGCTACAGTAATTTATGATGCATGAAGAATATTTTGTGTTTCTTTACAAGATTCGTTACCTTAGTATTATTTTTTTAAAGCTAAACTTACAAGGACATACATAGTTCCCTCTCCATAGTAAGATCTTGTCTCTGGTAACTTAGCACATTTTTCTCCAGGCATTCATGTCAGCAGCACACAACCATGATGTGAAAGGAAATTGCTTCCAACGCCTCTAAAATTGCTTGCTTGCCTTGAATTAATCTTAATCGAATTTCTGTCTGAGATGTTTAAAAACTTACAGAATCTCAACCTTTGAGCACAGCTTTGCTAATTTGATTCTACATTCCAAAGTGACAAGAAATTTTGAGACCTGCAGGGCTGCTGTTGCTGATAACGTTTCTATGCGGGTGGCGTGAACCACCCTGTTCATTAATGTGACATACCTTTATAATGAATGTCCTCAAATAACAGTTGGGAAAACAATGAACTTGCATCCCTATTTAACTGTGTTGTCCCCTTGCCTAAAGCACCAAATGCACATTCAGCCTTGAGAAACAAAACCTAAGAACAATACAGTATATTTATTTTCAGATATTGAAATTGAGAAGGAAGCCAAATTACTAACCTTATAAATGTGATTATTTTTTAAATCCAAACCATGTACCTCAATAGAGAACAAATAGGAAGGGCAAAGACTTAGCCAAAACTTCCTAAAGATCACTTGCCCCCATCATTGGAGTAGGTCTACAGTACAGTAATTCTAGAGTTTCTAGTCCCACTGGCTGCGGTATGACTGCTACCTTTAAACTTTTTTGTAAATAGGAAGGACTAGTTGGATGATCACATTGTCTGCAATAGAATGTTAATTTCCACTTTGCCGATCGCTCTGAATGCCAGAATGTGGTGGATGGCTCAAAAACCAGAGTGCGAAATAAAGCTTCTCTTAGAATCTTCAGTGCTTGTTGCCTTTTGCTCAGTGTAGCTGGGCTACGGGCTGGTCTAGTCTCTGCTCTGAAGGAAGCTGAGTACTGTTGTTAGAACCATCATCTTGTGATGCACGTAGTAGCACTTTGATCTAAGTCACTGACTGTTCAGGAACAGGAGGTGAAAGACCCCTCTGTTCAACATTCTGATCTGTGAACCAGCTGGAGCCATTTGGTTCTTTGGCTTCGTGTGCTCCTCAAGCAGCAGCTATTGCTGCCTCCATCAGGGCAACAATGACAGGCCAGAGAGCATCATCTGAGATGATGGCAGGACACTTCCACTTCAGCTGTAATGAGATATGCCTTTCATGTTCGTTCAGTAGTTGTGTTTTATGGTACTTTTGTGCAAGATCATTGCTTGACCTCCATCTTCTACTTATGTTACACACTCTGCAGCTCCTGTAGCATGGACTGGGGAGTGAAAAGAGTGAATTTTCGTACTTTCTTCTCTGTGCAGGTATTTGGGAGCTGTGATGAGATGTGAGAACTGCTTCCAAGTAATTTTGAAATACATAAATAAACATTTGCAGCATTAAGAATTTAAATAGTATTGGCTATAATTTTAAACAGAGAAAAAAATTACTTCTTTAAACCTGTTACTAAGCTCTTTAAAGTTGGAATCTTTGTAAGCAGAAATAGAATATAATATACTAAAAACTTGTTTGGATTGTATGCTGCTGAAGAGTTGATACAGTAAAGTTCAGCCCAATAATTTGGCTTTTACAGTTTGCTATATGAATTTATAAATTAAGAGGCATGTACAAATAAAATTTACATCAGTAGTACTCAAGAACATGAGAAAAAAACAGCCTGAGTAGTTATGAAGTATTATTACTCAGACTTTTTTTTAATTTGCCAAAATTGGAGAAAGGTGTTTATGTGGCTTGTGTGCATACTACTAAACTTTTTCACAGAGATTTGCAGGTATGCTGTGCAGGGTTGATAACTCATTTTCTAAACAAGTACTGTGTTAACCCAGCAGCACTAGCTCACTTGTCTTTGAGAATTGCCTTTATTCCTTGATATGATGCAGTGGCTGGTTGGACCATGACAAATAGGCTTGCTTCCCACTGTTGTGAGTGAGGGCTTTGAAGCTGACAGACCTAATTTTTATTATTATTATTTTTAAAAGAAGACTGGATTTTGTAATATTTCGTATTTAGCTCTAAATGTTCTGTTTAGCTGTGTCTCAACTCTTTCATAAATCTGCACTTTATTCCAACTCTCCAAAATTCCAAAGAGCTACAGGCAGCTTGTTTTATACAGTGGCTTCATCCACCTGATGCATCTTCACCATGGTTTTTTCTTTCTTAAATTTTTTTTTTTCATCTACTCTTGATTTTTATTATATCTTACTTCCTGGAGTTAGCTAAAATTACTACCTGTTCACCTGATGACTAATAGTGCAATGATCTAAGAGTACTACCAAGTAAAATTCTACTTACTGCTGACCTACTGAATTTGGCCTACAAGCTTATGGCTGTAAATGTTGTCTTGCATTTACCATAGAATTTTATGGAGGCCGGGTGTCCACTCCATTTTCCACATTCCTCAGGGCTATAATCAGCTTATTTATTTTCCCACTCTGTGGGCTAGTGGTAACAGGAGCAGGCTCATAATCCCCCTTCACTTTACAATTCTTCCTTTCCCCTCTTGTGTGGTACTTTCACTACCTGTATCAAAAATAGTAGGGAAGAAAACATAAAAATAATTTGATCAGTGTTGGCGGGATTTTTTTAGGTATAAATGGTGCCATCACCCAGTGATCTAAAGCCTGCATTGATATAAATATCAAATGGAAGCAGTCCGCACCTTGTCTCAGAAACAGCACTACTGGGAGGATTCCAGAAATCACATTGTCCCTCTTGGGAGACAGTACAGCTCCCTGTATTTGTTATGAATTTGTCTTTAAAATGGAGTCTATCATCTAATAGAGAGACATAATTTGTTCCACAAATTACACAGCTCTCAGTAAGGCATTTTTTATAAGTGTAAATGAAGTTGCAGAAATATAAAAATGCAAAATATAAATTTCAGTCAGGAGAATGTTTTCATGCACTGACCCCTTCAGCCCCTAGAGGCTATTTTGATACATGATCATAGAAGTAGTGAAGTCTGCTGTAACTTAGAATCATACAACAGCTTAGGTTTTGATATATGCAGAAGGTCATCTAGCCCCACCACAGAAAAAAGCAGGGCTGAATTACAATTCAGGTTACATCGCACAGCCATTTATCTGGTTAAGTTTTGAATATCTCCAGGAACTGAGAATTCTATAGCTTCTCTTGGAAACTGTTCCAGTGCTTAAATATATATAATTATATATAGCTGTTGCCTCCTGTCCTTTCACGGTGCATCTCCTAGAGGAGCTTGTTACACTCTTGGCTGCAACTCTCCTTTGCATAGTGGAAGGCATCAACGATATTCTTTAGCCTTTTCTTCTTCAGTTTAAAAACCCCAGTTCTCCAAAGCTCTTCTCGCCAGGTCCTTTTGATTCCTTCTATCCATTCACTTATGTCAAGTGTAGTTAGAAAAATGAAATAGAATCAGCCTGTATTTGCTTGATCTAGTATGATAGTTATGCAACTCTGCTGTAATTTTTTTCTGATTTTGAGTGTATGTGAGGTAGAAAACTCTAAAATGACTCATGACCTACCTGGGGATAAAATTTAGTGTTCTGACTACTGACTGAAGTTTTCTGACAGATGAGCTATGAGTCCAGGTTTTAATGCCAAGTTACCCATTCTGTGGAAATTTTTCTTTTCTTTTTTTTTTTTTTTTTTTAATTTTGCAACAGGAATTTATCATAAAAATTGAGCAGCTAGACTGGGCTGAAGATTTTCAGAACTGCAAAACTCTGAACCTCTCATCTTCTCCCCCACTAGTTGCAGAGTAGCCAAAGTACTCTGTGTTTCTGCCCTTAGGAAAGAAAGTGGCATAATTTGTTAAAAAGAAAAAGAGAGTAACTGTGGGACTTTCCCATATCCGGTCTTCAAATGGTAAGCAAGTTCTTTTTCTATTGCTGACTCAGTCTTATTTTTCAGGGTTCTCCAGTTCTGTCCTGAGGAAGTTTCTGAATTTATATGCTGTCTGTATTCCAAATACGATTATGATAGTTGTATGTCATTGATCTTCATAAGATCTAAAAATTATGTAGGGCATAGGTGCCATTGTATTAGGCACCGTATATTCCCCTGATGGCTTCCTTCTCACATTTTTCTGAATGCTTTTATTAATTTCTATACATTTTGCTTGGTATGATCTGAAAAATGATCCCTTTTTGACTGATGGGATGCTTTACCTGTATCAGATTTTAATTTCAGTGATGGATGTGAGTTCTCTTGTTCTTTATGTTGATTTTAGTGTTTCGTTGTAGTTTCACTAAGCAATGGCTTGTGCCTCAAAGATTTCACTGTTTACAGATTTATTCTTTCATGCAAGCTTCCACTTCTACCTGTGCACTCAACTAAAGTACTTGACCAATTTAATTTCAGTTTTGAACCTTTGTGTTTGTACTGGTTAAAATGTTTTGGTTTTTTTTTTTACTCTGTCATCCAGTAATAGATAAATGTACATAGTACAGACAGTGTAGAAGGAAAACAATATCCTAAAAGTGAATATTTCTAGAATTTCTAAGGCTGTTAAGACATGAGTTAAGAGGCAAAAAATCTTTTGCTGTCTTATTCTCCTATACCTACATGAATGTACGCACAGACACACAGTGTCTTATTCTTACATACACACACTGTTTTCTCCAAGACTGTCCTAGAATTAGGAGAATTGAACTGCTGAATTCTGATCCAAGAGCAGTCCAACTTGACTTGTTTAGTCCATGGATGAGACTTGTATTATGAATGTGGTACTATTATATACCTCCAACGATTGTGGGGTTTGTTGTTGGTTTTTTTCCCTCAGGGTAGGTTAGAAACTTCAGCGTACACTTTTGATTAAACAAAGTATCTGAGTTGTCTGCTTTTTAGTTTTCCATTAAAAAAAAAATTATGTTGTCAAAGAATAAATTTTAGAAAGAAATAGTGTTTTGTTTTCAGGGGACTCAAAAAAAAAAAAGAATTAGTGATTACAGTAATGGCTTTTTTAGATGTATTATGTTGTTAGTGTACAATGTCACAGATAATTTTCAGAGAAGCTCACCTAGGCTTTGCAGGTTGTTTATGTTTTGTTTTGGTTTTTTTCAACACCTAGTTTGTGTGACATAATAATCATTTTGTTCTGCCCTTGGATATGGGTCTGCTGTTTTCATTTTTAATCAGCTCATTAGAATTCATATTACTAGAATGCATATTACGAGTGTTAAAAATAATTTTTTAAAAATCCCTCACACAAATTTAGAAGTCCAGGTTTTGCTCTCTATGACACTTTTCTGTTGTTGAAAAATCTGCATTATGTGGAACTGTCTTTTAATTTTTTCAATGCTAATACAATTTTTGCTCTAATGTTTACAGTTCCTCAGAAATATAGTTTTAATATAAAAGATGCAGAGTTCTTGTCAGAAATTTTTGTAGATTTCTTTAAAGGAAAGACAGATCCTTTCTGAATAGAGTTGAAAGAATAAAGGAACTGAGCTTGTGTTGCAGGCTGTGTTGTTTTATGTTTTCTCCTAGTATGTGATATCAGGGACGTTACTTTGCTTTCTGTATCTCTTTTTGTAAAAAAAACCCAACCAAACAAGCCCCTCAAAACCACACATATATATTTCTCATGTTTACTGAGTAACTAATCAGTTCTGTATCTATAAGCAGCTTCAAAATCTTCTAAAAATGATGAGTACTTTCAAATAAAATTCTACTTTATGTTAACTCAGATGACCTTTCTCTGTCTCCCTCACCCTCAGATTCTTGTGCATAGGCTGTAGCTTATTCACCACAAAGTTTTCTGTTGAACTGTTGTTCTAACTCTTATTTATGGAATTTCTTGCAGTCTGTTTTTTCAAAATTCAAAATACCACAATCATGAAAGATTGTGAATTGTGAATGCTGAGGGGAAAGCATTATACTCCAATGAATTTCCTACTTCTGTGTTGCCACTATGAATGGAGCCCAACTTAAGAACATCTAAAATCTATATTAATCTCTTGCCAGCAGAATGCATGAAGATAATCAGTTTAATATAGTCTTCAATTCTCTCGGAGTAACACAAATTGTATTTGTGACATACATAGAAAAAAATTTTCATTGGCATTCCACTAAGCAAAACCAAAACTGTTTTAAGAACACTTGGTAAGAATAGCTCAGGAAGACTTAACTAGCAATACGAGGGGAAAACCTACAGTGCATACTGAGAGATCAGAATAAATATTTAACTTTAAAAATCTGTTATTTCTGACAGCACCAAAAATCCTGTGTGAACAACAGTGATTATTGGAGATGGATGCTGAGGGATTCTCAGATTGCTTAACTGTAGGTTTCTACAAATCAGGTACTTCATCTGAATGCCTTTTTACCCAGAGGGAAAGGTAGGCATCCCAAAGAGTAATTCATCCCACCTATTTTTCAGATGAAATGCATCTAGAGGTGTCTGACACTGACTGTAAAGGCAGTCCAGTGATTAACTTCAACTAGATGCCTACCTTTCATACAGCTCGCTGTGAATGTGTTACTGATGTACAGCTAAGGAAAACTGCATGATTACTCTGTCATGATCAGTACACCTGTATAGGACCTTGAGGCTTAGAAAATATAACTGGCAATCTAATGTTAAGGGACAAATTGTTAGCGTAATTTGGGTGAAATATTTTACATTTAAGGGCCCTTTTTCCTTTAATTCCTGATCGCAAATTTGCTCTTCTCAGATTATTACCAAAAGTCCTGTTGCCATAGCAGCAAGTTTCTGCTTTTTGAAGAAAACAAAGGACAGTGTGACATATACAAAATAAGCATAAATGTTTTTGTGGGGAGAGGGTAAAAAAAGGTACTGATATAAAGTACATTTATAGAGGAAATTATGTTGTGTCATTTACCTTCTGCCAAATGAAATTATAATAGTATTGAGAGTCTGTTTTCTACCAGGCTAGAGCAAGGACCACACAGAACAACCTTGACATCTTGCACAGGAGATGGTGTACAAGATACAGCTCATTTATATCTCCTGAAAAAAGGTTTAGCACAGGTTAGAAGTGGCATAAATATTAAAATTCAACTACATTCTATGCTCTGCAACTGGTGCTGGTATGGCTGTACATGTCCTCTATGTTCTCATTTTCATACTATCTCTCTCTTGCACTAAATGACAGACACAGAGCCATAAGTGGCTGAGCATTTGACAAGTATTATGGAAAGGATGTGGTGAAATGGAAGATCTATTCTTGAGCTAGAGGAGAAAATCTGTTTTAAAACACTCAAGTTTTATCGGAAAAGTGAGTTTTCTAGAAAGGACAATTCCAACTAAGGTGAAAGGTTGGAAATGGGCGATGGAATATATTGTGGAAAGAGAGGAGCCAGATTGCCGTAGTAAACCCTTGGAAACTGATAACATGAAATTCCAATTATAGTTAGTCACTACCCCTATTAACGCATACCAGTGTTAGTCTGATATGACCTGTCTTATGCTTATTTGCTACTTTCCATATGTTGCAGTGATCCTCGATCTTGTAAAATTACCATAGCCCAGAACAACCCTAAAATAAATCCTTAGAATAACTTGTATCCTGTCCTCCAAATTCAGAAGCCATTCAAAACATTTTGTTCTTTTTCACTGGTTACTGTTACCTGTAAGCACATATGGTGATGTTGATTTGAAACATTTACCTCTGGGCTGATTTCATCAGTCATACTTTAATATCTTCTCAGTATGTACTTACTTTGTTACTCCATAGTTGGTTTTACTCAAAGTGAAACTTAAAGAAAAACCAGAAAGGAAAAATAGATCAGAAGAAACCTATCATTAGCAAGGGGAATTGTACTAACAAGTGTGTTTGTTACTTTGCTTATTTCAGTGCTCAAACTGTAAGTTGACCTATGCACAGCTCCTACAAAATATTCAGGTGCCCAGATCTTAATTAGTCTCCTAAAGTTAATGAGAACAGAGCATATTCAAAAATCAGTCTTGACTTTGCTCCCGTGCCTTGCCTTGGCAATTTTTATGAATGATGAAGATCAGGTATAGTGGGTTCTTTGTCCGTTTGTGTGGAATATTGCTGTGAGGTCCTTGGTGCCTTCACAGTTGTGTTCATTTTCCACCCATGCTTCCCCTTTGATGCCCTGCAGATCTACAGCAGGCAGAGACTAAAGGTCCCATATTACTAATTATGTTCATTGCATGTTTTGCTTAAAATATTGTAAATCTTTCCAGTAGACAAGCAAGCACTGTGTTCACCTAGAACTGAACTCTTATCTATCCACTTTACCCAGGAGAGCACAGGATACCTGGAATCAGTGTGGATCAGTGTGTACAGTGAGGCTGAACCAAAGTAGATGTTGCTTGGAAGAACAGTGAGTCCCTCTCTTTCTCTGAGAAGCCTGGCCTCTTAGGAAAGATTTATGCTGTGAAAGTTGTCTAGATGTCCATTGTGGACAACTTGGAACTCATAATGTAAGCTCACTGGAGTGCATGAAGAAACTACATGGTATCCAGAGATGAGTTTTGAACAAACCTAAGAAGCACATTTTTTTTCAAATCTTTTAATTGGATTCTTGGTAATACCACCCTGTAGGACTCCCTGTGTGATGTAGATGCTACTTCATCCTTGGACCATCATCATGGGCTGTAACTTCAGGCCTGTGCCACCTTCTGACAACTGAACTTTCATTGGATTATGCTGCTTTTTCTTCTAGGGCTGTCTTCCACAGGCTACTTGATACTGTATGTTCAAGGCCAGCTCTTTAAAATTCCTCTTTTCTTAATTTCATGGTCTGCTTCTTACCATGTAAAGCTCTAGCAATCATTTTCCTATTATTAAAGGACATTTCCCAATTGATTTTCATGGGTTGAAAGCATTTCTTTTTGTTAAAAATAGTGAATAAATAACATTTTACAGCAGGCTTGTGCACATAAGCATTCTTCAATGAGTAGCATGATAATTTCATTATCTGCATGTTTAATTTTCGGTTGTCTGCAAGACACTGAGATGCCACTTCAAGTACGTGGTTGGGGTTTTTTTTTGTTCATGTGTATAGATATTCTTCTAGAAAAAAATGTTCATTTCAGTGAGCTGCAAGCTCTATTTAGACATCTTGATCTTCCTTTTTGAGAATCTTCATTTTCTCAGAAATAAATAGATTTCTCAAACTCTTAGGAATTTAGCCATTTCTCCCTAAGGTTCCCTATGCTCCTGAGATGACTTTCCACAAACAAGTGCTTCAGAAGCTCTTCCAGGATTTCGTGTTAAATATCTAGCAAACAGTAAAGCTAACAGTTGGTAAGAGGTCTTTTGACTGGACTTGAACAGACTTTGTAAAATGAAAGGTGTCATTGTCTACAGTACTGCTTTTGAACAAATGTATTATTTCAGTCACAGTAAGTTCAGGGGTTGGGTTTTTTGGTTTTGGTTTGGGTTTTTGTGTATTTGTTTTTGTTTGGTTTGCGTGGTTTTGTTTGACTTTTTGTTGTTATTTGGTTTTTCTGGTATTTGGGGCTTTTATGATGTGATGCTGGGTTTTGGAGGGGGGATTTTTCACTGGTAAGAACTACAGGAGAATTAAGGTTTCCTAAACAAAATCTTATCAGTATCTTTTCAGGTATTCTACCATTTGTGATGGTAATTCTACTTCTCCGTCCTGTTCATTTTTAGTTGTAAACAAAGACATAGGTTCTCATTTCCCAGCTCCTAGTTTTAGTCATTAATGTATAGGGACTGGAAGAAGGTGTGAATTAATGCCACAGCTAAAGAATGTTTCACAGCTTGCTTCTGCTTTTTTATCACTTTAAGGTGCTTCTTTTACAAAATGACAATAATCTTATGATTTTTTTCAGACACAACAAACTTTCTATCTTGTGACATTTATTCTGCTACTGAGCAGGAATTTTTGCAAGTTCTTTCCAGCTGAAGCAAACAGATTTAGGTACATTTGTGCAGTTCTGTAAACTGCCTTCTCACTATCATGTGATTTAGTTAATATCATTTTTTCTTCCTCCTCTACTGATTAGAATTTATTTAGAAAAGGCAAGAGAGAAATTATGTAATTAAATATGTGTGAATTTAAGCACATCAAAAAGTCTTTGTCTTAGGAGGGTTATTTTTTTCCTGAAGCATGTGCAAAAAGTAGGCAAATGGAAACAGCAACTTTTCCTGCAGTAATTTTCAGATAACTGTATGGGTAACAGTTCTATTTATGTAATGAAACCTGTCATTTTCTCTACCAGTGCCAAATGGAAATCAAAATGACTAAATGACACTTAAATTCAGTTCAACAAAAGACAAATACAAGGACTAAATGGCAGCTGAATGGTCAATAAGCTAAAATGAAAATGGATAATGCACTATGTACCTTTTCAGAAGGGACTGTAGTGATTTTTTTGTTCTTGTAAACTGCAAGAAATAAGACCACCAGCAGAAAAAAAAATTATAGCCTTTTATACTCTCTCCTAGTGTACTTTCTGAGGCTAAACTTGAATTAGATTTCAAGTTGATTGAACTGGGACAAGAATATCTAACTATAATTTCAGTTGTTTGGCTGAAATTGAATAGCAGTAAGGGAATGGGAGAAAAGTTAAGTTGTGAGGAGGACTTCCCTGGTCATTCTTTACATAGCGTTTTACATTGCCCAGTTATTTGCATTGATTTGATTTCTTCTGTATATACTGTTTAGGGGCTAGGACATCTTCAGCTGTTTAAAACATAAAGTACCAGACTATACATATCAAAAAGTATTTTGAGAATAATTATCATTTTTATGTCTAGTACCAAGAATTTTAAGAATATTTGCACAATGTTATTATTCTAAGCTAAAAATATTTTCTCTGAAATTACTTTTAATTAATTAATGAGTTGCCAAAATCACAATAGAAACATACAAAATAAAACCAGTATTATTAGGAATGCAAATGGTGTATTTCTCATCTGGCAGAGGTATGGAGTATATTCTGAAGCTATTTTATATCTTCTAAAATAATGGACAGTTTATCTTCTTCGCTTTAGCATAAAATCTGCTATTATTTCTGAAAAGCTAAATTCTATATAGCTCTAACAGCCTTGATCTCTATAAGGTGGATAATATAATACGTCTCTCTTGTGATTTTCCACTTTACATTGCTGCAAAGCCTGACATTATTGGTTTCCAGTTCAGAGCCAACACCTGCAGAAGTGGCTGAATCTCCTTGAGGTTATTTCAGTTCACAGGCTTCTTAAACCAGCTCTTCAGTAGTATATTCAGGAGCAAAAAACATATTTGAAGATGTAGTTAATGAATTTATATCCAAGTGCCTAATTCTTAATAATTTGGGAATTAATAACGCAACATTTTTTGAGAACAGGAGCCTATGTTCATAAAGGTGCATGTCAGTTTCTTTGACAGTAACTTCACATATTGCAAAGTCCTTTTTTTTACCTAGAAGTAAATAAGAAAAATAATCTTAAATATGTCAATAAATTATTGTAAATATTTCAATCTATACAGGAAATAACCTATAAATGGGAAAATTATTCAGGTGGAGGGGGCAAGAGAAGATAGTGCACATTGAAATAATAAAAATATTTTTTAAAGTACTGCATTTACCTGATGTATTCTGCAACTTCTTTCTTCTAATGCAGAGAATTCTAAACTTCTAGAGGTCTGCTTGGGATCCCAAAGGATCAGCATAACTCCCAATTTCCCAGCACTGTGTGAAATTTTTTATTTTTTTTTTTTTATAAAGAAACTCCTTTACTCACTCAGAATGTTCAGACAATGCTGTCAATAAAACTTTACTGACGCTTTATTTATTTATTTAAAGATACTTACTTGACTACTCTAGAAAAAGTTGTACCTTGGCTGACAAGTTGGCATCTGTTTTTTTTCTAGTTGTTCTATTCATGGTTGCATTAGTTATTTCCGAGGTTACCGAGTGTTTTCTTTCCTGTTCCACCACAATGTCAAAGTGGTTTTTGTGGTATGTGATGTATTTTTTTAATAGTGCCTACCTTCTTTAGCAGGGACTCCTGTCTTCCCTTTTATTTGGCCTGGAGACAGACTGCTTGGAGGAAAACCAGTTTTGATGATGGTGCAGGAGTCTCATGTAGCTAAAAGCAATATGTAATTTATTTCCCAATTAAGCTGTTTCTAGATTTATATTCCTAGCTGTTTTACTCTTTCATTCAATATGACTTTTACCAATCCTGTATGCTTTGACAAAACTTCTTTTTAAATATCCAGAGGATGTTTACCTACAGCAAGGTAGAGTGAACCTATACTCTTACCTAAAAAAAAAATAGTATCCTATTGACAAATGGAAAACAATGGTTGCTTAAGCGTTAAATCATCAGCAAATTTTTTGTAATGTGCAGCTGGACTATTTGTGTGGGGGTTTTATTTTGTTCATTTATTAGTGGTTTACATCTGCTTACTGAATGCGAAGAATATTCCCCTTCTCATGGGATAAATAAAATATACAAAGAATTTGGATACCTCAATAACACATTCTTAGAAGGATCTTCTCAAAAAGGTAGAGTGGTTGCCATATAAAAATTCATGGAAAAGTTTTCATTTTCTACTTAACATCCTTGCTTCATTTTCTCTCTTTTCTCTCCTTGCTAGCAAGAACCTATTCATCATCACAGACAAAAAATGGCATTTTTCTGAATACTTTGTATAACTGGGGAGAAATTACTCTTTTTCTTATTGACTATGTCATAGAGGATTTGTCCTTTATTGTAAAGCATTTTAATGGTATTTTTTCTTCCTCCAAATGCTGTTCCATGGTTCACTGATGTAGGAATCTACATGTCTAGGTGAGGTTTCTTCAAGTGCAGTGTCTGAATGTATTTCTAAGTTTCTCTTTGTGCTTTTACTTTGAGTACTCACCTCAATCCTACTGTGCATTTGGTGAAAGTTTTTTGGGTAGCTTTTAATAATTTGTAATTTCAACATCTCCAGTGAGAAGTATGTTTTAATAGAGGTGTTCTTGGTATGGCAGATTTGTTCATGGTTTTTCTCTTCATGTTTTATTATATTCTGTGCACTACCACATTTTAAAGACACTTTAGATCTGCAGGATGTTAACTTGTATGGTAGTTGGGGATTTTATTTTTTTTTAATTTTGCATTGCACAATTTTGTAATAATTATTTCCCTATACCATAAAAAATTAATTTCATACTTCATCCTTAATTAGACAATCCATAACCCTGTTGCAAAATAATTTTATTTCCTGGTTAACTTTAACTGTCTCCAGGTACTTATTGCCCAGTTAGAGTAACTGAGGAAAATAAAACTTATTTATAAATGTAATAAATTTTGTAAAAGTACTCCTTTTTCTCTAATAAGTATTTTATTGCAATTTATGTGATTGACTGTGGTCTGGTATAATATCTGTTCAGCAAATAGCAGCAGTAGGGCTGAACATCTTTAGGACACTGGTTGGTTGGATACTCACTTTGAATGTTTATAATGTGTTCTGGCTCACTTACATGCTATGTTTTTGCTCCAGGAATGAATTTTTTTAACAGAGAGACAACTAAGAACGAATAGCACATTTTGAGTGCGTATTTACAACCCTTGCTTCAGAAGTACTTTGCAAAGAGTAAATGCTAAAGTGTGTATTCACACTGTGTAACTTCAGGCACACAAATGTACTATCTGTGTTAAGAGCTGCTCTGAATACTGTCAGATATGATGAAGCAGAAGGGTTCCTAATTGTGTTCTGGGCATTTTACTGCCACTATTAAACATTTATACTAAGAACAGGCGAGAAGGAAATGTAGAGCTTGTTCAATAATAGAAAAGAGAATATTGAGTAAACTACCAAAAGATTAAGGTTGCTGGTAAATTTAACATGTGGTGGCAAACAGTACATCTGTTGCAGTGCAGAGCAGGGATCCTCTGCTTAGACTTGTCTGCATGCCCAGGCTGTGTGGGTGAGGGAAGGCTTCACTGGCTTGGTGAGACTGTTATGGAGAAGAAGCCAGGGTGGAGGCAGGAGCCCTGGTGCATTGCACATTTTATCTGCTCTCACCTTGCTAGTGAGGTGTACCTTTTCTGCTGAACATTTCTGATTTATAGCAAGGGCTTAATGACTGTGTCAACATCTGATGTTCTCACTCAGTGTTCACAATGGCAGAAAACTTGCTTAGTAAGAGTAAGCACTGTGTGAAGACTGAATCTCAGACAGTCTTATGAATATAAATTCATAAGCCAATACAGTAGAATAACGTTGAGTTTATGCTCATGGGTACCAGAAAATAATCCTTACAGGTTCTGGGGTCACAGATTGTGGAATATAGACTTTTCCATGTTCATACGTCAAAGAAAGGAATGAGACGGGGCTTCTTAGAATTGCCTGCATGAATATGTTTTAGTGCTGTGCTCCATCTCTGGGGATATGGCATCTTTGGGACTTGTATTGGGACTAGGATTAGCTTGGCATCCCAAGAGCACAAAAAGGAGCCCAGAGGGAATGCACGTATTTTCTATCTAAGTTAGATCCTTAGTAGAAGATCATCCTGCTGCTTAACTCTTCGTGTCTGCTACTAACTATTTTAATAAGTAAGAATTTTTAGGCGTGAAAACTTTCCAGTATAAGTCAGCCACCTCCTGGGTTTATTCTGAGATTCATAAATACAGCTACAAGCTTTTTGAACTTTTTCAGCAGTTTCATAAAGGATAACTAATTTATTTCAAAAGGGGATTGATTAACTGTTTAAAAGCTGGGTTTTTTTCTCCCCAGCTACCAAGTAGAAATGTGTACTTCATTCTTAGCAGGCCTCTTCTATATTTTAACAGTGATTACAATTTTTACCTGGTAGTCCGTGCATAACTTTCGTATAGACAGCATCGCACTTTCCAAGCCATATACAGTCTTTCAATGAAAACCTCTGTCAAGGGCAATACCCTGTTATTTTCTGCCCTCACAACACATGTGCGATGCACATTATTCAAAAATTTAAAAAGGGATCAAATAATTCTCCTTTCTCCAATATAAACAACAAACTGTACTATATATGTGTGGAAACTCATGGCTTTGGCCATAATTAATCTTCCCACAATATTTTCTGTATTCAGCTTCTGGATTAAAACATTTATCGGAGAGGACTCCTGATAACTCTTGAAACTGTTCAGATAATCACTTTTTAAAGAAATAATGAAGGAGAGTGTCTTTTATTATAGTTTAGTAGCTGTTCTTTTTAAATTATACATAACACGACAGTTACAATTTTATTTTAGGTGCAGTTGATTGTGTTTAGCAATGACCTTTAAAAGTTCTCATCATAGTACATTTAAGTCACTGCTTTTAATCCTGCAGAAAAAAAAAGCTGAGCTAAAAATGTCTCACTAAAAATACACCTAATAATATTATAAATAACATAAGAGATAACTTTGGCCTTTTCCAAAGCTTTTAACCTGTGAAGCCATAGGCTGCATATGGTATTACTATGCAGGAACTCCAGGTTTTGTCAGAGTCCTTGAGAAAAATGAAGGAAATAGAGCACTGATATTTGCGAATTTAGGAGAACTTGCACAGAATATGTTGCTTCTAAAAGGTTTCAGCTCTTTATCTTTGCCAGAGAAGAGCAGTAAAGAGTAAATTTTTCCCTTTTTTTCCTATTTATATTACCTATTGACATAGTGTTTTCTGAAATACAATAATAGACAGAAGAGGTCAGACTCAACTAGTTCAAAGCAACTTGATACAATATCACTTCTAACTCAGCTTATGTTTGAAAAGAAAAAATATTTCAAGGCCCCCTTTTTGCATTTGGATCTTTGTGAATAATGCTTGTTAGGTTTTCAGCCCAACGTTGTCTTGCAGAAAGTAATCCAGAAATAATAACGGAGAAAGATGTCTCAGTGAGTATCAGTGAACAGCATGAGTGATGATCATTATTTAACAACTAAATTCAGGTTCTCTGTTTTCTGTTTTACAGAGATCCACGTTTGTGCAGTTTGATTTAGATGATATGGTAAGAAAATATAGGCAAGACAATCTAACTTTGGTGAAAGACAACTGTGATTCAAGAATAATCTTCTGTTGGATACTGTCTCTAGTATATGCAGTGACCTTGTTTTTGAAAAATTGTTCAGAGCTGAAAGTGAAGAAATTGAGTTGGAAAGGGTTAAAAGAGAGCCACATGTAGCTTTTGTCTTACAAATCAGACTGTGTGTCTTAATTGGATGACTACTTAAGTTACCTGTTAGTACAAATGGATTTACATGAATTTTACTGCTCCTGGTGAAGCAAGTGATAAGGGTCCGTTGGTTTCAGTTTAATGAGGAAGGTTTGGTTTTATACTTAATATTCAGAAAGATTTTATTTGCAATGTTATTGAATTTTGTCTTGATATGGCTTCTCTGAACTTTCACAATAAAATTATTGCCTATCTTAAGGAGGCTGGAAAAGAAACAATCTTCAGTCAAGTCCCAGATGGGACAAAGTGCTCTCAGCATCTATAACTCCCCATGACCTGAGGGAAAATGTTGCTTTTAATGCAAACTGCTGGGATAGTACGTTGTTAATGTCTGAAAATTCTGGATGCTGAAAATTCTGAACATTTCCTTTCTTTCATCCTGAGTACATATTTCTCCTTATCCTGTTGTAGGAAACAGCATATATAGGATGTCCTATATCCTTTTGTATGGTACAGTTTGAAGGCATGAGGGCACATATGCTTTTGGAGAGGAACACTGTTTTAATGGTTACAACACAATGTGAAATCAGCAACAGAGTCAGCCCTAATGTTCCCAAAGAGTGTGTGGAGTATTTGGATCTTTTCATTAGGATGTGAACAGGTACCACTTGCTCTCCAAGTGGAACACTGCAGCCACTCTACAGCTATTTGTTTTAACTAGAAAAGTGTTTAGATTGTAAGCATGGAACGCATGACCTAAAATCAAAAGTCTGAATGATGCAATAAGGTTGAAATTTTGGATCTCAAACTGCAGACTGAATTTAGGCTATGAATGAATGGCACAACTGCCATTAACATGAATGGGATTTTTTTTTTTTTCAATTTTTGTGTACTGGAAGGTAGCCCTCTGGTTCACATGATCTGCTGTTTCTTGATTGGAACAAGTTCTCAGTCTCTACTTATCCACCAATAATGGCAAACTAATTTCCCCTAATAACAACTATCACATTCTCCTTCACAAGTTTTTAGTGTAATTTCTTTTTTGGCCTTGGGCTTTGAGAAACATGCGCCAAACTGACTGTAAATTAGCTCTAGAGTAAAGAACAAAATATTACACAGAAATGTGACCCTGTAATAATTAACAAGGTGCCCCAGAGGGTTCCATGTATTATAATACTCTTTTCAGAGACATTAGTGGCCCTTGTGATTCCTTGTAGATTACAGTGTTGCTTTTATGCAGATGACTTTGCAGTCTGCATTTGTGGGCCATCTGCCACAGACCTTCCAGTTGAAGTATTTTGAACTTTGTGCAATTGATTGTCTAAGAAGCGGATTTAACAAGGTGTTTCCATTTCATCTTGACTTTGAATTCTGAAATGTTTTTTGCAAAATATGCCACTTGCACATTTTTTTTTTGAAAATAGGTTTAAGGGGTTTGTGGGGTTTGTTTTTTAATAGACGTTATTTTTTAGCTTCTGATGCATTTGCTTAATTGGTTTAGGAAGAGATGATATTCTTGTGAAAGACACTTAGGTAGTGTCCTGTTTGTCGTTTCTGGAAATTCATTCCAGTAATCATGTACACAGTGTAACTTTTAGTAATTTTGCTTAAAATTCAAACAATGTGCCACATTTCTGTTTGATTTATCTTGCTTTTTACCTTTGTGATTTCCTCAAGGACTCATGCATAGATTGAACTGATTATGCTGATATGAGGGTTTTATCTGTACTAGTTTACATTTACTTATAGATTCGTCTATAGAAAAATGCTTACATGTAAGTAAGACTTCAAGTTTCTGAGGTATGGTCCTAGTTATAATTTTTTGACTAGTAACTAACTGGTATTCGCTTATCTGCATTTTACTTTTCATTTTTATATAGTGCTAGATGAACCAGAATGGACATGAAACGCTTGCGTATAGGATATACATTTTAAACTACTTTTATTTGTTGTTGGGTTTGGGGTTTGCTTTGTGATTGGTTCTTTTCCCCACTGCTTATTTTAGGTCCTAACTTTGGAGATTTTCATTTAAATGACTGCATGAAAACCTCAGGGTTTTTGTCTTGTTTAAATAAATCAAATTGAATTGATTTAGTGTTCCTATTACATTTTGTTAAACCTACTCAGGCTGTTGAGGGATGTAATGTCACAGGGCTTTATTTTGAACTACAAAGAGAAAAAAAAAGGGAACTGCTCAGCAGGTTGCTTTGACATCAATTCATCAGTTGTATAACACGCACAAAATGCTCCCTTTGTGGCAAGATTTTTGATCCTGTTTAATTACATATAATTTTTATATTGCTTCAGAAAACAAAACAAGTAAACAAGAAAATTTTTAGTTTCCTTAAATAATTCTTAGTTTTAAATCACAAGTCTCCATTGAGTAATTATAATAAGCATCCTCATAGTAATAAAAATATTAATTATAATTATAAAAATCCTAATTATAGTATCCCCATCAAAAAAATTTTATGGTATTTCTTAGTCTATCAAGAGAAACAAATAACATGATTTTCTTATGTCCGAATGTTAAGCCACCTAGAAACTAGGAATCCTGGCTCCACATATGACACGGGAGATGGCATGCTGGAAATCAGTGATGTTGAAAATTATTTAGAGCCAGGATAGAAAACTAGTTGAACACTGTAGTGATGCCAAATTAAAAAGGGCTACTGCAATTTAAGACATAAAAGCAGAATTAAAAAAATGGTGGAAAGATGGATACTACATTTGTGTGCTGTTCAATAGCTGTTCCTGGAATATTAGGATCCCTTTTGGAACCCATATTTTGAGGAAAATGCTATAATATTAGTGTAGTTCAAAGAAGACCCACAAATGTAGTGATAAAATTTGAAATGAAGGACTTTGAAGCTCTCACTGGAATCAGTTCAAGGAAATCCTCCAGTCTGTCTGATGCAGAGGAACAAAATATCTGATTGCAATAATCCTTTTTCTGTTAAATAACTATGAACTGTTGATTGTTTTTACAATGAAAAATTTTGCTCCAGAAAATTCCTAAAGAATGAGACATTCACTGAGATCTGATGTAGGCATATTTAATCCATAAAGTTTAAAAATATCTGATTATTAGTCTTTGGGTATTTTATGCTTGATAATCTTTCCTGGCTTCATTTTAAAGTACTCTGGGTTGAAATAAATTTGTTTTAGCTCCTTTTAATTGTTATTGTATTGAAATTATATAACATATTTTCATAGAGTAACTTTTTTTCAAAGGCCCTAATTTACATTAAAACACCTGTCTCCAGTATATTCTTGATGGCAATACTGGTTTTTTTACTGCAACCTCTTGTCACAGCAACCATTCTTTGATAATGTGCAGAAGTGGAACAATAAACTCCTGGTATAACATCTGAAAAACTGATACACTCTGTGAATTTAATTTAGCAGTGGGTGAAGGTTTGTATGTGTTGTGGTGGTCTTAGGAATTTAGAAATCTGCAGTCAGTGGAGAAGCATAGACATTTTCAATTGTGGATGGGCCAAGTTACACAGCAGCAATCCTGGGTCACAAGTCCCATGACTTTGAAATTTGAATTGGAAGCCTAGAGTTCAGAACCCTCATCTCAGAAGTATTTAGGCAACAAAATCTTGTTAATATATTTTCATTTGGGTTCAATGTCTGAATAACATTAAGAATCTTAACCTGAAGATACGTATCCAAGGTTATATGGAGCAAGAAAGCAAATCTCCACGTTGACGGCCTGGCCATCAAATAGAACTTGCACACACTCCAGTGTCCCCCCCCAGCCAATTCTTTTTAACATGTTATTCCATGAGGAAGAATGTAAATGACTTAATGGTTGTGAGCTCTTCCTGAGAAAGTACTGCTACCAAAATAGCTTACGGATCATAGCGCAGAGCCAGAAATATAAGCTCTACCAAAGTAATGCTGTAGCAAGCAACGTTCCGTGTTTCCAAGTAGACAAATAGTGAAATAAGTGATGCTGTATTACATTGCATTAATGAGACCATTACAATTGTGCCCTCTATGCTTTTAAACAGATGCTGAAAAATTGGAAAACATTCCTTCAGGAGCCACAAAGATGATTTAAGGTCAGAAAACCTGACAGGGAATGAGAGACAAGAAGCTCTATCTAGTTATTTTATTTAAAAAATCCCCAAACTGAGAAGCAATTTAATATATATTGGTATTCCCATGGAGAGGTGGTAAAGAGCTCTTTAATCTAACTGATAAAGACAGAAGATTTGGTAGCTGGAATCTGAAGCTAGAAAAATTCAAATTTTACCAGGGAAATGTGGGAAAGCAAAGTAGTGAGTGCATTTTCACTGCTTCAAATATTTAAATCTAGAGGGGTGATTTTATGTTTTGGTTTGGTTTTGTTTGTTTTTACTAAAGTAAATTGTAAAAGTTACAGGATTGATTATCGACATGTTTGTGTAAAACTATGTTACATGACTCGTGTCAGGTGACAACAGATGACAACAATCCTCCTTTCTTTCCTTCTTCAAATATAATCTCCGTAATTTGCAAGTGAATACACTATTAGGTTGCAAAAATTGTGGGGGTTTTCTCTCTTTTAGAGTACTGTTGACTTATGGATTTAGTAGCATGAAAAAAGCAGTAAAATTCACCAAGGGTGAAATCCACTCCTGGCAGAAAGCCGGAAAAAGGAATGTGCTCCAGTTATGTTGTGCTTGAGACCTGTTATGACATGGCTTTATTGAAAAAACTGTGGGACTAGAATTCTTGAAGAATTATTCTCCAGTGATTTCTGGTATGGTGTGATGATACCACTGAAATGCAAGAACATCTCCGAGAATCAATTAATTTACAATCTGTAGCACTCGTGAGGAACTATTATTTTCCCAGACAGACCTGAGTGAGATTAAAAAGTTTTCCCAAGGTCATGCACAAAGTTACTATTGACGTAGGTACTAACTAGGGCCAAAAGAAATTCAGTTTCAAACTTTTCTTTGTGGAAAATAGAAAGAAAGCAATTGAGGATTCCTATGAAAATTTATTGAAAGTTTGTATGTGGATAAAAGCATTATGGTTTGTTAAATGGTTCCTCCTTGATCTTGAGTTTTTGAACTTGCTTTGCACTTAAAAAAACCAAACAAATGAAAAATCCTATCCAAAAAATGTTGCTGTTATAGAAGAAATGTTTTGGTTTGTTTGGTTTGGGGTTTTTTTTTCCTAAACTGAGTTTGTGCAAAATCATCAAATCTGCAAGTAGTCTTGTAAAATAGTAAGTAACGAATTTTTCAACCTTTTTCTGAAACTCTTCCGATGAAACAGTTCTGTTTACTGGTCATTATGTTTCACAGTCCAGTTCCTTAACAGAAAGTTCATTCTTATTTTTTACAGAGAATACAGTAAGAGGTAAATGGTTTTAAAATAAATGAAAGGTGTATTATTTAAAAAGAGAGACTTGGAACACTTTTGCTCACAGTCCATTTTATAGCCATTGTAACTATTCCATTTTTCTTTTTGCAACCTAAATTGTAAATACGTTGTAGTCAAAATGATAGAAAATGCTGATGCTCTGGTATGGAAGTAGTTTAGCAATTAATTTTCATTCAGATTACCAAAAATGCATTCTTTATTATGGAAGAATAAGATCTTGATCCACTTAAAGTAGAAGTGAGAATGACCTAATAGATTGCCATTTTCCTACCAGTGCAAGAGGTTTCCATTTAACTACTTCCTGAGAGATATTTCTTTATCATTAGAGAGATATATGTATGCCATGTAATTATTTCAGTCCAGCCCTCTGGGGTTTTAGAACTTTTTTGACAGAAAAATCTAACAATGTTTAAGATGATAACGAGGGATAGTTTGACTGTCAGAATACAAATCCTTAAAGAGCTCTGACAATATTAATCATAAGGACACTGTATTTCTAAGCTAATAAGTTGCTAGAAAGTGGCAAAGAAAAGAATGCAATGTAATTCTTTGCATCTTGTGCTCAAATTTCTTTTTTGGAATTGAAGTGTAATTCTATGAAAAATTAGGCACAGACTAATAAACAGGCTTGATAAAGTTTTGCAGTATTTTGATTCAGTTCTGAAACACTGAAAAGAGGCAATTTTAATCTTGTTTGAGTACATCTTTTAGAGGAATCATTCAGAGCTTAGTTCAAGGTGTTTACAGACTTTGCAGATCTTTCTTGTTCCCTTGAAATATTTTCTTTTTTTTTTTTTCCCCTGCAAGTTCACACTGTTACCAGTAAAAATCAAATATTTTTGACAATCACATCTGGAATTTGGAAGGCATTTACATTATGTAGTGGAATATAGTTGTAATATATTCTCTTTTCATATATGAAGCTGAATTTCTATGAGACATCAATAAACTATGAAAGATCAAAAGAATAACAAATGCCAGGAAAAGTGATTTATAAGTATCTCCTGGTTTTACATCTGTCAGTATATATAGTTTTTATAAAGATCTTAATTACATACTCAGCTTGAAAGCAGACATATTTTTAGACTTGTTTTGCAACTTTGTTGCTTTGATTTGCAATAGATTTAGATTTCTTTTTGTAGCTCTGCATCTGCACTTAAATAGAAATTGAGTGTGAAGGTAGTCATGGATAGGAAAGTTTTTCATACGTTTTGAATTGCTTTTCTGCAATGAAACATTGTCTGGCAGAGTTCCAGAAAATACAACAGTAGTAGGCAGGGGGATTTAGAATCTCCCCATTCTTTAATACATGCACACTTTTGTCTACCTGAATTTCCTCGTTATTCTCAGAAATAAAGCTCAAGTTCCTACTCTCTTTCCTTTGCAATCACAAAGAAGGAGGACAGTGGTTTTGGTTTAAGCCCCAAGAAACACAAAACCTAAAGGAGATTTCATCCTAAATGAAACTTTGACCTAGGAAATAAAACTTTGAATTCTAAAGCAAGAAGTGAGTGAGATAATTACTAGCAATATAGATATTTCCATGGTTTATCACTCGTTGCCAGTATATGTGTGTTATTGCAGTATGCCTGTAGGGGCTTACCACTGAATGCTTGCATAGTGGAAATATCTAAATCCACTTAACTGGATAAAGGTTATTCTTTGACTAAAAGTGTCTTGATGATCAAAGAAGAAAAGGAATATAAAAATAGACATGCACAAGTTCATAAGACCATGCAGGCTGCTAAAAAAACCAAAAAAGGTACTGAGCCAACTGCCCACCCTATATCACTTCCAAGAGGTGCACAATGAAAAGATAAGAGGCAACAATTACAAACTACAAGGAAAATTCCAGCTGAATATAATTTTTTTAAAAAAAGTCACTGTCAGAGTGTTTAAGCTCTGGAGTGTTGCCAAGAGGGACTGTGAAAACATCATCCTTAGGGTTATTTAAAAATTCATCAGGGAACTGTTTGAGCATATACATTATGTGTATTTCTGCTGTTATTTATTTTCTGCTTTTAATAGTCTTCTACCACCTTTTGATTAACTGATAATTTGGTAAAATAAGTACTAGCAGAAGTAACTACTGAAAACTTCTTTATTTTCTTGAAACAATTCCATAGAATTTACTGTTACAGATAGCTAATTTTCCAAATTACAGTAAATAAAAGTGCTTGAAATAGAGAGTTTTGAAAATAAATTGTCAGAAAAGGTTTCCTTCCACATAAAAATGAAATAAGATGGATATAACTCCATACTCAAATACTCAAATATTGTAATTAGTTTACACCAGCTTTCTCAAGGGAAAGAAGCTAAAGCACTGAAGTAATATTTCAGATAGCTTTCAGGTTTTTATGTTGAACATAGTTATTCAGTAGCTGACATATAACGGCCAACATTTTTGCACAAGCCTGGCGTGCATGCCTGATGTTATTCAAAAATGCTATGTCGCTTATTAACATTACTTTACTTGCTTGGTGCATTAGAGTATTGATTTGTCTTTTTAGAAAATTGCCTTGGAGTTTTACTATGAATCATGCTGCACAAAATCATAACTCCGAGTTTTTACTGCATACAGTTCCTAATCTTGACAGACTTGGTAAGTAAAATAGTCTGATGAAATACAGGAGACTTTCAGCAGTCTTTCAGTGCGCTGACCAACATACTTGGGCTTCACTATCTATACCAATGCTATAGGCTCCAGTGGCCTTTATTATTTGAGACAAATGTCCAAGAATTATACTAAATATGTAGGAATATTAATTAATATTTGTAAAAGTATTCTTGAGAGTTTTTAAAAACTGTAGTTTGTCGATTCTTTCAGTTCCTCTTAATTCTTCTGTAGGTTAAAATGAACTTGATAAAACTAGGCAGTAAACAGAATATAATTATGCCAAAAGAGCAGTTCTTCTAGATTGGTCCCCTCGTTTGACTCACTGGTCCCTAGACTCTCTTGCATGATAGAGTATATCTAGACAGTTATCTTATTTTGATGAATGGAATAACCTGTGGGAACAATTAGTTTTACAACACAGCTATAAAGAAAGTGTCCTCTTACTTGATATTCAGAAAATATTCAAAACACGATGTGTCGAGAGTAGATGGAAAGTTAAGGTAGAAAAGTTGACCAATGCTTATGTAATGTTCAAATTGAAGATTAAACAGTGTGCTAAATCTCCTGCAAGGAATAATGTGTGCTTCTATTCTACATCATGTATGCATATGATTCATCAAAGATATGACATTTGGCTTTTACTTACCGTGCAGAAGAATATGTGCAAATTTTATTAATTAAGTAAATTTTTTGCAATTTTTATAAATTAAATTAAATAATTTATTTTAACATCGGGTACATAACATTAAAATTTGTAAAAGAACACCTTCATTGTGAAGTCTTTTTTTGCTAAATTTTACTGGTTTATTGGAAACTTCCACTTTACAGTAGTAAGGGAATTCCTCAGGTTGGATTGGACAAATATATTAGACAAATATATATATATATATATATGTCTCAGCAGGTGAGATGTGTAAAATGGCTAAATTAATCCATGTCAGGAAATTTTCACAGGACAAATCCCCACACACCATAATAATACTTATAAGCTGTAATTTATTCAAATGGTTCAAATAAACTTAAAAGGTCAAGCAGAGAAGGTGATGTTTCAATAGGATTTTGCTGATACAGAGTCACTAATGAAAGGGAATTCCAGATCTTTACTTTTATCATTTAAGTTGTGTCTTTGAAGTAAATTGTACCTTAATTGTAACACTCCATCACGCAGAAGGTCTTCTCCTATTACTTAAGAGATGGACAAATCCTGGACTGGTCTGGGAATTAACTCCTATTTTGTGTTGGGGGTTTTTTTTGTATAATAGATTTGCTGAGAAGCAGAAAAAAGAATTGATCCAAAGAATGGCTGTGTTGGGTTTTTTTAAAGCACTCAAGAATACCCATGAAAATGAAAAAACCTAAAAAATGTTGGAATTATTGAATAGAGAGGGAAATTAGTTAGATAAATACTCTTAAAACTCAAAGGCATGTATTACAGGCTTTGTATTAAGGACTCTCTTTAAACTTTTGTTGCAATTTTGGTGACTTGTAATTGAGGAGTCAAAGCTCTTGAGGAAGAACTGGAAGAATAGAGAATATTTTTGCTCTATTTCATTACTCTCTTTAATCTTCAAATTTTAAATTTCATATGCCACATTCTGTCCTCAACCAAACTGGCTGGCTCAGAGATCCTGGATTTACTTGCTCTACAGTCTAAATGATGGGAGTGTTTCTTAAAGAATTACAGAAAAATTGTATATTTAAAAAAAAGTTATTAAAACTTTTTAGCAGTACTTTTAGAATAGTACACATACAAAAATTTAAACGGATTATAAATTCTGATTAAATCTAAAACTTGCAAATGAAGTGTTTTATCTACATATTATGTTAGTATATTTTTTTTGGTGCTACGGATGATAGTGGAAATCGTACAGATCGTGTGATCTGATATTTATGGAAATTAATAATTTCAATTATTCATAACAGTTTATTATGAATAATAACGGTTGAATTAAATTAATTAGTTGTATCTATCTTACTTTGATGTGGGAATCCTTGTGCAGCTGATGAGTGATTATATTAAAATCATATAGAAATAGAATTCTAATATTTTGAATATCAAGTTCTCAACGTATTTCTCCAGGTCTCCTAAAAACATTTGCTTATATTCATTATTCATAATATTCATAGATTTGTAGATGCTGTAATTAAAAAAAAAAAATTCAACTAAACTTTATGACTTTGTTCTTCTGTAACTCAAGTTCCTTGAGATATCTTAGGGCCTTATTACTAAAATTTTAACTGTAAATTTGAGCAGGGTGGGTCTCATAACTTTGTTCTTTTCACCTTCTCTTAATCTGTCCTTAGCCTGTTCTAGAATATCCATCATTGCATTGGGAGGATTCGGTGTCGTTTCTTTGAATAAAGTTTTTTAGAATGTTGTCAACTCAGAGTGCATTTCTGCTTGAAAAAAAGATGAGCTAGATTCTGACTTTAGAAGAGTAAGCTTGGTACAGCCAAGTTCACTATGTTTGGACCCCTCTAATTTGCTGTTCTTAGTGTGTCCTCGAATAGATAGCAACACACCATGTAAATTGCAGTTGCCTTCACAGAAATGCCAGAACCTGATTGATCTTGTCCTGTTTCAAATAAATTTTCAGGGATCCAATCCAACAATCACAGATATCAAGTGAATTTTCTTCACTTGATATTTTCTTTTCAAATGCAAAGTGCTGTAGCACTCCTAAATAAGAGTTAATCCGTGTAACAAAATATAGAATTTAAACAAAGAATTTACTATATAAAATACAACCTTAAATGAGCCACAAAAGTACCAGAAAATTTCAGAAATTTCTTTAAGAGTTATTGGAGCTGATGAAACTCTTGAAAGGTTGATCACAAAGTCACAGAAGGGATCAGGTTGGAAGGGACCACAGTGGGTGATCTGCTTCAACCTTCCTGCTCAAGCAAGGTGCTACAGCACGTTTTACAGGATCGATCCAGACTGTTCTTGAATACGTTCCTCATTTGATCAATGGATCCTTGCATCTTTCTGGAGAACACGTTCTTCCTGTATGTTTGAGTTGACATGAATTTTCACCCTCAGAAAGGCAGAGAGGAAGACAGCAGAGATTATTACTAAATCCCCAAACGGCCCTTTCTCCTGGATTTTTTTTCTCAATTATGTTAGTTTGGATTTATATATCTGTGACCCAAGAAATCAAATACTTGACTTTGCTTACAATGCAGAGTGAAAGTCTCAACAGCATGTTGGTATGCATTTTCTGATTGTACTTCAGAAGATGTTTAGCAGAATAAGTCTCATGCATATTCTACAGTTCTTGAATTTTAATGTATAGCTGAAGTAAAGATCAGGATATATTTGTTACATTAGATTTATTTTGCAGAAGTCAATAATTTCTGTTTGGAGAAAAATTACTAAAAAATGTAAATGAAGTAATTTTAGAAGAAAGTATGAGAAGTCATTTCTCATTTAATGACTGAGTGGGATCCTCATTTAATTTTATAAATTCACCATGCTTTATTAAAAACAGTTAAATCCTGTTGCCATAGCAATCCACTCTCCACAGAATGAAACTCCTGTACTGTCCTCTTGTACTTCTTTATTTAGAACTGGTTTCCTCCATCCTGATGCATTTCAATTTGTGTAAACATGAAAAGAAAAAGTATTTAGTAAACAAATTCTCAGATTACAGTGCTTGATGACATAGTGACATAGAGCAGCAAAGTTTACTTTCATGTTGTCTTTGGGAAGGAAGGGATATAAATATGGGACTTTATTTCCTATTTATTGTTTTCCTTGTAAAGTAAAAGTAAAGTCAAATTTAAGAAATTAAGGATAAAAATGCAAGATAAAAATACATGGAGGTAAGCCTGGTTCTAAAAAATCTCTATACTTTGAGATATGGAAAGATGTCTGGGCACTGTTCTGAACTTTGTTTGACTTCAGTCACTCCCAAATTAGAGATATCTTGTAGCTGTACATTGAAGTGCTGCCTTTATATTTTTTTTAAACAGACAGTATAAGAGAAAGTAACTCAAGTGTTGTTGTGAGTCTGATATTGCGCACACCACAAGATCACAACAGTCCTTAGCTAAGTGTTCTGTGTGCAAGCCTATGCATATGCATGCATTTAAGTGTAAACGTGTCAAAAAGTGGACTTCTCATTATTTTTTCACTGGTTTTGAATGAAACTATCATATAACGTTGCTATTTTCAGGTAAAAATTCTGCGGTTTTTACTTACTACGTTTAAAGAAACCCAGCAGAATCATAGTTAAATGACTTACGGGTCTTGCAATAAAGCTGTGTATGTTATTTGGTTACTCTTTTATGGTATAATTAACACTCAGTGCTGTATTATGAAATGTCTTCTGATTGAGAAGGGCTTACTTGTCTCCAAAGAGTGGCATGGCTTTGTGTGAGTAACTTTTGTATTTGGTTCTTCCTTTGCTAAATCTAGGACAGAAACGATAGGTTGACAATATCTTCTCCTTCTGAAATTAATTTCTTTTAGTCTTACTAGTCATACCACGCAAATTTTGTGTGTGCTATTGAAGATGTACTGCTTCCTCAACACCTGCTGATCTAAATTACTTGGAGACACTGGGAGTATACTTGCTTTCACAGGTATTTCTAACAACTAATTGCCTGTGAAAATTCATTTGGTTATTTTCAACTTGAAATGACAGGAGGTGTTAGCAGAGCAGAAGGTGAAATATATTCCCAGCTCACTCACCTCTGATTTTTAATTCTATTGATTGAACTTTAGCATATAGCTGCTCCACTGACTACTATATCAATAGTTGAATAATTCAGATTTTATTTCTATATGACACTAACTCGATGCTATACCGTATGTAATGCTTATGGAATGGCATTCCATTTTACAGTAGGAAAAATTATTCTAGTAAATTGGAAGGAATGGCATGTGCTATCCTGAACTTCCACCATTATCCCTTTGTATAACCAAAATGATAACTGTTCTATTGAAGTCTGACAATTGAGATTATTTCCTCCCCAAAAAAATCCTACAGGATTGCAACATTTTGTGGCCATATGTTCCATGTCATCAGGTTTCAGCCAACAACTATTGAACAATTAGCTTGTTAGCCAAGGATCCAGAGTGCAGGGAGGTACTTTCCTTAGTTAGTCGGACAGCTATCATTCAATTCATAGCCTGTAAGAATTAATATCACCTAAGAAAAATACAGAAAAAGAATAACCATGATAAAAGAATTAGATTACACCACAGTGTTCAAATACTTAAAGACTATCGTACAACTGCAAAGAAAATCCTTAAAAATGAACTAGTTTTGCCACACATGATTCAAATTTTTCCCATGCACCATTGAAAAGAAACATTTGAATTATCAGAAGTTTGGAGGTGGTGAAATCACCGGTATCCTCTGCTGTGTGCAAACTGCACTTGGTTCCATGCTTTGTAAATTTATGCTACAAGATGTCGCTCATCATTAGCCTTTATTTGTCCATGAATATGCATGTATCGATAAATTGTCTATTTTCTGCTAAGTATTCTTTCCTAATTTCATTTGTGAATTAAACCAGGGCTTTTTACAATGATAGCCTGTTTTAAATAATACACCCAAACTGATTTTTGTATGGTGTACCCTCTGTCTATATTCTCATTTCAAAGGCACGTTGATTGCCTGAATTTTATTGCTATTCATAGTGCAATGTAGATTTTGTTATTATACTGGATCAATATTTTGAAGGAAGTACTTTTACCATAAAAATAAAGGCTTTCACTCATTTAAAAAAACCCAAAAAGCTGTAGACAACTTTTATTATTTTGTCACCACTTTTTCACACAGTAACTTTAGCTAAACTCTATTCATCTGTTGAGAAAGAAAAGCTAGTCATGTCCACAGTTTTAAAACCATATAAAATTTTTCTCCAAAATGAATTGTTCATTGTGACCATGTATTTCCTTCATAACTGAGTGTATAATATGTGCTGCATCCATGTGTCTCGATTAATGCTGACACTGCTGGTTTCAGTAGCAGTTCACTGCAAACGCAGACTGTTGTAGCTCACCTACTTGTTTAGGTAAGCTCAGGGCACACCATCCATTTTTCCACTACTTTCTGTGGGAACATAACCTGGATAAAAGAGCCAGGGGGCAGCTGTGGTACACTCTGGGCAATTTTCCTGGAATGGTTGGCAGGTTAGAGCTATTGTCCTTTGTGACCTATGTATTTATAATTCTTCACATCGCTTTCCAAGTCCCATTCCATCTTTGCCCTAGCATTCCTATTCCCATCACTACACATCCAAACCATATCCCAGTACTCTTCCCAGGCCATGTTTCTTGCTTCCACTGGCTGTGCATTTCCTTCTTACTCCTCAGTTTGAGGAACAGATCCATGCTCAGCCAGAATCCATGTATTGGAAGGGGAAAAAGCAGTGAAGAGAGCAGAGCAGTGAACTGAAGGTGTACTGTCATTGTCCTGTCTTGTTTGTTTTGGAATCCAAACTGATTGCAGCTCAGTCAAGGTCAGCAAGTTAATTCTTAAGAACAGAGATTTGATCTTAGCTGTAGTCTTAAGACCGTAACACCCAGTTCAATAATAGGCATTCCCACATAGGTACTTCCCTCCCTTCTCCCTTTTTTAAATAGGTTTGTTTGTGTATTTGACTTGAAACGTTTTCTGTGTCTTTTCCTTTTTATTGCAGAATACATATGTAATTAACAATATCTCCAATTTTATATTTTTCTATCTTTTCCTTTTGTCTTACCTAGCTCTTTTTATACATTGCCTGAAAATGGAATTTTTGGAAGCTTTTCAGCACTCAAAGGTCTCATCTGCTGGTTAACGTTTCTGATTTCTTTATTGATCTACTCTCTTTTTAGTCTGCCTTTCATTTTTAAACTATCTCAAAGGGTATCTATCTGTTTCTTTTACTGGTTAGACAACAATGAGAAAATTGTTCTCCAAAATAAGCACAATTGATGCCATTTTTTTGCTTGTAATTGCTTATTTGATCTGTCAGTCATCCCACCAATTTCAAACACAGTTAGAAATAAAAGTGGGACTAGAGAAAAATAGAATGAGGGTGAGTACTCTTTAGCCTTCTACACTCTAGGACAAGGCTATAAATACAAAGAGATTTCTGAATGTAACTTCTGTCATATTTTTGAATAATGCATTTGAAACACAATGGTTTTATGCATAATTTAGCAACTGAACAAAAAAAACCATGCCAGCTATGGTATATTAAAATGTGCAAAACTCAAAAATAGTGTTATATGCCAAGAAATAGAGAGTCTATAAGGGAAAATTAGAGCTATTTTGAAGGAGGGTAATACGTAAAAGGAAAATAAAAGTTTCTGGTGCCTCAAAGTAAGCAGATATCATATTACAAACATTTTGTTGATCATGTTTGTTGGAACAATTCCATGTTTTGCACTTAATTAAGTGCAGTTATAGTTTTCATATTGCTTTCCATTCTCTGTAGACAATAAGCTTGATAGGACTGCAATAATAGTAACAGAAACAGCAGTGTTAGAGCTCCAATTTTGAAGGAAAAACAACTGTACATCAAAAAAAACCTAGGCTGAAGACAATTAGCTCACCTGTTTGAGCACATGTATCTGCACACCAAACAGTGTCAGTCAAGGAAGAGGGGTAACATTAAAAGAGATAGAGGAGAAAGGAAATAATTATATTTAAAATATCTGAAGCAATGATTATAATGCACACCATGGCACTATCTAACACATATCATTCTTGTCCCCAATTTTCTTCTCTGTCATTGTGTTATCCTGTGTCATATCTAAAATTACACTGTAGACTCCTTGGGGGCAAGTTTTGTGTCTTAATTTATTTTATAAACTGCCAGGAGTCTTGGGGTGCTGTATAATAATGTGCTGGATCTCATTAGCTTGCAGATGTATTTTGGTACAAGTATCAGCATGTGTTTAGTTTGCTAACAAGGTTAGTCAAAATCAGGGGTTTCTTCCATTATCTTCTGTTACCTTCTTCTTTCTCTGTGTAAACCTGTCTGCACACTGACATTCACGAAAATACCTCTTTGTACAACCCCAGTCCTGCATATTTGTTAAGCCAGGATAGGTTCAGGGTACAAATGGACAGTATTTCTTCTTTGTATTTCAGCTGGCTCAGGCTTACAAGGAAACACAGGTACTCAGTATCTCAAAGGATGTTCTCAGAAATTCAGCATGTTTATCCCTAACTCAGGCAAAACTTATGACAAAAGCAGAGCACCTGGAGCCTGTAAGTCCATGAATCCTGCTGTTTCTAAAGTCTCGGATCTCAGCTGTTGGCCTAGTGGGAGATTTACTTTGTATGGTCCTGAGTTTCATTGTCTCTTGTTGGCTTCCGTGAGAGTTGAAAGGTGCTTAGTGGATGATGGCAGGTACCAGGAGAAATGTAAATGCCTACATCCCCTTGAGTATCCAAATATCAACACCGAGAAAGAGTAATACTATATTTGGAGTAATAGGAGGCGTTATACCTGCTTAACAGTAGGCTATCCTCAAAATGGGCTGTTGTGGTAGCTCCTTCCTCCCCCATCAATTTAGTGATCTCATGGAAAACAAATGTTTTGGGGACCTTTGTAGTATTTTTGATTATATTGAAATTACAGAGTAACTATATGTTTGACAACTATTTAAATAGATTGGACCTGAATATTAGATGAACGATGGAAAATCTGGAAATTTCCTTTGGTGATATTTTCCCTACAGAGCTTCTGGGTAATTCTGAATTTTCAGAAATTTGAAAGAAATCAATCTTGTAGTGATAATTCAGAAGGTCTTTGGACCATCTTTTCATTCTAAATACAGCTTTGCAAGTTTGTTTCAATTTCCCATGATACTGTATGAAAATGCAGTGTTCTAGAATCATCATCTGATGATTTTAAATGGCACTGCTCAAGGTGATCTGCAAAGCACTCTGTAAAAAATGGCCCAAGTCAGTTTTTTTATCCTGCATTTCCTCAGGCCTATTGAACAGGTTTACTGAAAACATTGACACGTTGTTTCTCAATACTGTGATACAATGAATTCGTTTCTTCAGAGGGAAAGCAGCAGCCTTTGAACTTTTTTGTAATCAATTTACTCTTGTCTACAGATCCCGCATTTTCTTCCTAGAAGCATCAGTTACTTAAAAGCAATTGATTTGTTTGCGTGCTAAAAGAGTTGGTTCACATCCTTCCTTTATATTCAGATATATCCAAATACTAGTGGAATATATTCTCCTTCGATAAATAGAGAGTATGCTGTTTTTTCACCTGAATAATGACACTTAAATTCAATTGCATTCTGCAGAAAACTAACTCTTTTGTACCACTATATTATCTGCAGCTTCCATTTTGAAGATGGAAGATGGTTATACAGGTAAACTAAATCCAAAATCAGTAAGAATAGTTATTATTGATAC
Source organism: Cephalopterus ornatus (assembly GCA_013396775.1). NCBI lineage: Eukaryota > Metazoa > Chordata > Aves > Passeriformes > Cotingidae > Cephalopterus > Cephalopterus ornatus. The sequence continues at coordinate 423,650 of VZRE01006406.1, read as the reverse complement.
TCATTGGACTCAGTGACTGCTGAAGGACTTGCAAGCCTAGATTCATTAGCTGATTTAAGTCAACCATGTAAAAGTTATTTGTCACTGTTAGTCACCAAAATTCCCTTGGTAACTGTTAGAGAGCTGCCAGAAGGTTCACTGCTTCCATCTCAAATACCCAAAGAGGAATTATAGGCAACAAGCTCAGTCAACCTGTTTTAAAGATGACTAAATTTAGGTGAAGAAAATGGTCTTCCTCTCTTAGTCTATGTTTGCTTAAAAAAATAGCCTTGAAGATTGACTTCAACAGAACAAGAACTGTGTCCAGTGGGCTGGGTCATTGGGCTGGGTTTTTTAATCTGTTTTAATTAGATATTAACTGATTTTCACTATCTGACTGTAGAACTCTTATAGTTAGTAGAAGTTTGTCATTACGAACTTCATCAAAGGCTTTCTAAAAGTATAAATCAGTAATATCATCTGCTGTTAAAATTTGCAGGTTCCACTATAATATCCACCAAGCTCTGTGGGTAGAATTTTCCCTGTGCTGTACTATGCTAGTTATCCCTTATTAAATTATTGCTATCCCTTAGAGGCATGCTCTGAAATACTTCCTACCCACTTGTTTTTTTAATGCTATTTCTCATTGCTAATTACCTGTAAAGATGTAGGTGACATATGACCCAAATTTTAAGGGTAAAAAAAGTCTTTTCCAGTCTTTAAAAAGAAGCTTGTGGCTTTCTTCTGACTAACATGAAATTTTGTTTTGTATGATGAGACAGCTTCAAGACATATGTGAACCATAAATCATTATCTCTCACACTTTTTACAGTTGAAATTGGAAGGAAAAGAAAAAAACAAAAAAGAAGGGGCAAAAAATGGATTTTAAAAGTCAACTACTTGCCATTTTGTCTACAATTTATCCAGGGACTGAAACGGCCCACACAACTTAACATAGTTAACAAGACAGTTTTCATGGTTGTGAATAACTGAAATGTAGTATAATCTGCTTTGTACTCCTCAGACCAAGTTCACCCACTGATGTTCCTTACATGCCAAAGAGGTAAACAGGTAATTGAAAGTCCAGTACTCCAAGAGAGACATTACCCAAAAATCCTCTTTCTCCAGTTCTTTCTGTAGAAACAATTTCTTTTCTGTTTACAAGGAGGTTAGAGAGTGTGATGAAATTTGGCTCCAATAATACATGGCAAAAATAGACTTTTGCCTCATATATCCATTTGCCTCTATATCCAGAGCTGCAACAGCAAACGCTTCTTTGTTGAAAGATGAGGAGTACATGATTCCCCATCCCTCTGTACAGAGGAATCATAGAATAGTTTGTGTTGGAATGGACCTTAAATGGACCCCCATGGGCAGGGACAGCTTCTATTAGACCAGGTTGCTCAAAGCCCCATCTAACCTGGCCTTGAATACTTCCAGGAATGGGGCATCCACAACTTCTCTGGACAACCTGTTTCAGTGTCTCAGTAAAGAATTTCTTCCTTATATCTACACTAAATCTATCCTCTCTCATTTTAAAACCATTTCCCCTCATCCTATCACTACAGGCCCTGGTAAACAGCTTTCTTGTAAACGCCCTTTAGATACTGGAAGGTGCTCTAAGGTCTCCCCACACCCTTCCTTTTTCCAGGCTGAACAGCCCCAGCTCTCTTGGCCTGTTTCCATAGGAGTGGTGCTCTAGCCTTCTGATCATCTTTGTGGCGTCCTGTGGGCTCACTGAGAAGAATACCGGCAGTATGAAAATGACACTTTTCTATTTCGGCAACTTCTGATTTCTAGTATTTTCCCTTTGGAGTTCTGCAAGAAAACTGTGTATTAAAAAAAAATTAACCAGAACTCATAGTTTACATCTCACAGGTCTTATATGGCTTGGGGTAGAGTGCCAGGGAATAGTGCTTTGTTGTTTTTGAAACTATGCTTTTCTCCAATGAAAAGAAATAAACAGCATCTAAGCACTCTTCAAAGATCTACTGTGTGATCAAGGACAGGAAATTAGAAATTGAAGTGAGAACCTTTCCAGTGCATGATGTTGCTCTGTGCCATTATTAGTGACAGTTTTTGAAAAGCAGACTGTAAGTAATGCTTCATGTTTGTAAAGAATTCAAAAAATAATTATATCACTACATTAAAATAGACAAGTGTATATAAATTGATACAATATCCATTCTGTTGATAAAACTACTTACTTAATTCTCATTAATATTTTAAGGAAAAAAGTAACTTTTTATATAGTATTTTCAATTTATTCACAAATTTGAAAGTAGACACCTTCATTTTATATTTTCAATTATCTACAATTTTAGTGTTTATCCTTGTTCTGGATATTTTATTCCATTTTACATCACTTTATCAAATAAGGGGACTTTCTGTTTTTGTGAAGGGGATGAAACTATTTTCATCTTCACTAGAGAGATTTTCAGAGAATATTCCTAAGGAAATTGTATTTGTATAATCTGATTTGGACAGAAGTTACTTCAGCAACATTCTATTTTCCTTTCACTATCACTTAGCTGAGATCAGCTATATAGGGTTTGATAGATGGAGTTATGGGGGTTTGGAGGTCAATCATTATCACTAAACAAGACTTTAAAACTCTGTGACAGGTTATTTTGCCATTACCTGCATTGCACTGCACCCTTTGTGAGTTGTGGGCTGGCCAGGGGACAGGGATCCTGCAATGGGAAAAAGCTAAAGTAATACCCAATAGAGAAGTCCAGTGCTTGCCTATCCTTCCTAATCTCATCAGTGTTATCAGTGCCACATTGGCACTCCAAAATTGTGGTCATCCAAAGGTTGCTTGAATCGCATCATGAGATAATAGAAACTAACCCGAGATCAGAAAGGACAAACACGTTCAATTTTGAGCTGAGCCATCTGGTCTTCATAGCTGTAACTGATTTACTAGAAAACTCAAGTGTTTGCCTGGGTAGGACCAAAGCCTGGTTACAGGGCATGTAAACACCATCATGTTTAATTTATGAGATGGCAACCTAATAGTTTATGGCAGATTTAGTGAGGTCTCCAAGTAAATAAATAAATAGCTTCTGATTAGTCAAGGAATTAAAAAAAAAAATAAAACCAAAACCAAACCACACAAAACCCATCACACACTGGCACTGACTTTTCCTTTATTTGTTTCCAGGCACCATCTAGTTCAGCGCATAAAAGAAGGGAATTGTTTGAGAAAAATTTAAAAAGTCTAGATGACAAAATCAGCATGTAAGCCTTAAATGATAAAGTAAGGTCATTTGGGGAAATGCCTAGGTTAGCCATTTTTTCCAGCTCACTGAGAGATTTCTTGATGCACATTTTTTTCTTTAGTTTGCTGTTGAAAAAAAGTCAGTTTAGTATTTATTTATGCAGTCATGTTTGGTGGTAAAAATACTTATGAGTGGAGCTATCTCATTGTTACTTTAACATGTATTACAAGAATTAAATGTGTTGATATATCCTAAACAAATTTATATCCTTTTCTGAGAAAAAAATCCAAATAATACAAGTTAAATATATTAACACAACATTTTACAGAAAGATAACTCATGATATATCATTTATTTCCATGAGTTACAGATGACAGTGGTTTCAAAGTAATAAGCAGTCATGTGTAGACAAGTAAAGGGTTGTGTTGTATTTTTTATCCTTGCTCCTGAAATTATTACTACTAACACAGGCAAAGGCAGACAGATAGAGAAGGAGGAGGAGAAAACAAATTGTTTGTAATTTTTGGTACACACCTTATCAAGCAGCACAGAGATCCTGTTTCCCAGAATTTTCAGACAGCAACTCTAGGAGAAGCTGGTAATGAGTTTAGAAGATAAGCTCCTTTGGAGGATGACCCATATTTCAGATGATTTATCTCTGCATCTTTGTTATATAGGAAATGTAGGCAACTTAACTGAGTTTCAGAGTGTCAGGAGATGCAACAGAAGCGCAGCTCAAAGTGAACTTCAGTTTGATGCTCAGTGAAAATGGTTACTGCAAACTATATACAAGTGGTGAATGGACGTGGGTAGGGAGGTTTACTTTAACCAGTAGAAGAATTGGGAGTTTGGAATGCTGAAAATGGGAGGGTTAAAAAAAGGGAAAATTTACTAAAACTGAAGACAGCTGTCTTATAGAGAAGCATGACAAAAATTACTTTTTCTGTATGGTTTCCCAAAGAAGAAGTGATTTGCTTATGATCTAGAAGTACAAGAAAAAAATACTAAATGTTAAAAGACTATTTAAGCTAGCAGAAAAAAGTAGAAAAATAAGAACTCCTGGCTGGAAGCTGACACCAAACAAATTCAAATGAGAAATAAGTCACAGTTTCACAGCAGCAATAGTATTTAACCTTCAGAGCAAAAAGGCAAGGGCATCTCCGTCTCTCTGCCTTCAAATCAAGACTAGATGTTTTTCTGTAAGCTGTTAAACATAAACTACTAAGCTGAGTACAATTGAAAATGAAATTTAATGACCTATGACATACATGGTCAAAATAGATGATCTAATGGATCCTTCCTGTCTTGAACTGTATGAAAAAGTTAATGGAGCTGCACCATTTTACAGAGATGAAGAATCTGTCTTTCATGTCCATTACTCAGCGCTCTTCTTTCCTATTTTTCTCAACTGTTCTGTGTAAGTATATGTAGAAATGGCTTTCCTTTGAAGGTTTTATTCCATGTATTACCGTACTGAAACACAGAAGGCCTATAATCTCCTTACATTGAATTTTTTTGCGAAAATATTTCAGTTTTCTAAAAGCATTACTGCCATCCTCCTCATTATCTAATGCCAAACAAATATGCTTGCAGAAGGGTCTTTGTACTCAACATGTTTGTGTCCCTAATTAATTCAGATCTAGTAATTCACTACATCTTCATTCCCATATTTCTCCTCCTCTGCGTCTCTGAGGTTTTTGGTAATTAGAGGGTTGGAATTATGAATACTCATAGTCTTGTGGGTTTTTTTTACCTTCTTTTTCTTTAAGCAGAATTTTATTCTCACCTCTCTTCTTGCCCTGGAGGTCTATACAACATCCCTAGTGCTGTTCTTTTTCTTTTTCTATCTGGTAGCTTAATCCCAGATTGATTCATTATATTTCTCCAAGGCTCACTATAACAATTTTTCAGATCTGATTTTTCTCCTGATACACACAGCTCTATTTCCCCCCTGTCTCTTTCATGTTTTTGTCTTCCAGAAAGTCTGGAGGACCTGTGTTTAGAATTAATATCCTTTCTTGGGAATAAATCATGTTTCTCATGTAAGTACTACACTGCCATGCATTTGATTACCAGATGTTCATATCTTGCATATCATATTTCTGTAATGGCATCTCCAGAAACAGTATCCTAGTTACACACTGGATGTAGAGGCACTGCATGAATATTTTATAACTCTGCTCACGGAAGATTATCCTGAAGTGTCTTTTATAGCTTAGTTACATGGTGAATCAGTTATCCCATTGTTGAGGAAGTTCTTTTCCAATATTATGGTTGGTTCTATTAGTTCTAAGCCTCATCTTTCAATGCTAAAATATAAGTAATTATGCACTCTTCTCCTTGTGATAGCATGTCTGAAAAAAGGAGCTTTATTGTCACTCTTTTGGTCAGGATCTGAACTTTATGAAGTATAGCGGGAATTCTAGTTTTAAGGAGAATTTTCCATAACTGACTGAACTAGTGAGTCCTTTTAATTCAGTATCGTAACTTTAATAGCAGGCAGTGTCAGAAATTTGATTGGAGAGTGAAGAGGAAGTTCAAAGAGGAAGTTTTTTTTTTTAAACATGTCAAGTACTGACTGACTTACTTTTCAACATGAAGCATATCTACTATTTATACATTAATATTTTTCTTTTTGATTTTTGGACCAATCTCTAAATTCTCCTGATGCCTTTTAGAAAAGGATATTCCCTTAATTGTATTCATCTTCGAAGTTTATGTAGAAGTCGTGAACTGACATCCACATCCCAAACCCAAATATATTAAAATTATTTCCTGTCTCCAGTAGTCTAGGAAGTATACTTCTCTCTCAGCATCAACTTACTCCATATGACATGAGGCATTTCATTTTTATTAAAATGTCTACATGTTTTGACATTTTAACCAAAATAAGTTAAATTACAAAAATTTTGGGGAAAATATTTTTAGGTGAAAAAGTTTTTTTGGAAATAGAGATAAATATTGAATTTAAAATTACACTATAAAGGAAAATTGTATACATAACAGAAAGTACTGGAAACATGAACAGTTTTAACTCATTTTTGGGGGATGGTGGTATTAAAATGTATACCCTGAAAACTCTTACATGTATAGTGGCAATAGAGATAGAAAAAAATTACAAGTTTGAAACATTCAAAGTTCCCTTTTTATATAAGTTTGTGAATGAGAACCATTATAATCCACGAAAAAGATAATGATATTATATAATTCTTAGATCTTTTTGAAGTTTTATATTACCTTTACATTAAAACATTTCAAAGGTGTCTAGAGCATCTCAAGATGCTCAAACAGTCTCAGTACTGATGCTTGTCCAAATGCTACCTCAGGTAAGGGACTTGAGAGCTGCGATTATGCAGGGAATGCTGCCCCAACAGCATGAGCAAAAAGTGAAGGGCATCCCCAAGTTCCACAGAGGCTGTGATGAGGCTTCACATTATTACATTATGTTACATTTCCTTTGTGTAGAAAGTTCCTATAACCATCGTTATGGCACATTCATTGTGAACATTTGGGACAAAGCAGGACTGCCATCACTGATCTAGAGTATAGATATTGCTGCTGCCTGAAACTCTTACTGAAATGTGGTGAAACAAAGATTGGAAGGATTCTAAGCTCCTGAAGAGCAGGGATGGGGCTGAGACCGTAGCATTCCCATCTATTCACTTCCTTTTAGATTATTTCTGATCAGTGTTATTTTTTTCAAACCAGTGAAAAATACTGAATCAAATAATCATGGGAAAAGGTACGATTTGACATATTTTTCCTCAGTAATCTGCAGAAGGAAAAATATACCATCTCCTTATCAGAATTAGTACACGCTTTGTAAAAATTACATAAAAATTGGATCCCTGGAACAAAGTAAATTTTCCTGATATGATTATCAGAAAAGTTTCACATATCTCATTCAGACTTTCATTTCATCATCCTAACACTCTACTGTGTCATTTGCCATCCTTCAGGAGGACAGGTAAGGGCATAGAACAGAAGCATAAACCTGATGCTCAGCTCATTCATAAACTCAATTGCAAACTCAAATTTGGAAAATAAGTTCTGTTGAGTACTTTTTTTTGAGTTTCACTATAGATGTGTAAAGGTATGATTTTGCAAGAATAAAATACTATAATGGGAAAAGATAATGCCTGCCTTTTTCCTATCATGCTTGTGGGATAATATTGAGACTTATATGATACAAATCAATTCCAAAATATTCCATATTCTGTATCACTTTTTATTTCATTTCCCCATAAATAGAAAATAGCAATACTTACATGGCCACTAACACCCATCAGGAGTCCATTTGCTAGTATTTTGGTATTGTGCATGCAGGATTTTATAGGACAGTTTAAGGTAATTAAGTTACAGTGGTGCTGATGTTCTGTAATGCAAACATACCTGTCAGATGATGCAATCTTGGCTTATCTTCTTTTTCAGTATTTTTAATATAGTTCTAAATCCGAGAGACTCAAGTGATGTGTTACTCTGTCAAATAATTGTTAGACAAATGAGAATGGGAAATGTGCTTAATTCCTTTGCTGAGAGATAACACAAGACCTGAAATCCTATATAAGATGCTTATTCTCCAGCAAATTTGTGTATGTAATTGTAAATATACAGGAATGGTGAGGTTATCCACTGAAATATATACTTAAAAAGAAACCTCACTGAACATTTCCTAATAATTCTTAGCATTTAAGTTTTTTTAAATTATGTTGACTATCAAGCTGATGTCTTTTATAGAATGATGTGTCACAACCACAGGATCTTCCTTCTGTTTGGTAACATTTTTCTTTTAGCTATCTTTTGGCTTTTTTTTCCCCAGGTGCAACTACTTGATATTTATCTATACTAAATTTCTTCCACTGTTTGGAATAGTTTGCAGTCAAACTATTCTTCCACAAATCAGGGCAGTTCATGATAGTGAAGGCTGTGTGGTGTGAAGCACGTGCTAGAAGAGTTTGCTTGACAGTACAGTTGTCTGGGAGAGTAGTAGAGTTCAGAGGCAGCTACCTTCTGCAGTAAGTTTTCCATCTCTGGCAGTGGACAATCATACAGATTTTATTTTTCCTTTGGAGCAGTAACTCTTGAAACAGAGGGAATGCAGATGCAGAGTCTGAGATTTTGCATTTTTTTCATTTTCCCATTTAAAAAAATGTAAATGGAAAGTACTATTTTCAGCATTTCCTTCTAATTTATAGCAGTTCTTCACCAGGATAATAAATACCAAATTATTTACTTCAGAGGATTTAGAGGATTACTTAGTTAATGTTTAAAAAGCACTTTGAAGATAAAAAGCACTATTGAGCTGCTTAAGACTTACTGAATAGTTAATTATCTAAAGGTCCCATTCTCCCCCCTACAGGTTATTTCTACGTAGGGGAGAGTAAACTCTGAGCTTCATATCATGACTTTCAAAGCCAGGCTTTTTAAATCTCATTGGTTTCAAAAATTTGCTTTTTTCAGTGGCCTGAATCTGAGTCCTTTGAAGTCAATGGCAAAAGTCCAACACTGAAAAAAAGTCCACTGAAGCACAATGTAGCTGTTCAGAAACAATGATTAGAGTCCCTATACACATTATTTACATTTTGACTTAGTGTATATATATGTACATGTCCATATATAGATACATATATACATTTGTATGTGTGTACATATACAAATACATATAATGTATGTGTGTACACATACAAATACATATGTATATGTATGATGATTTGTGCACAAGTAAGATACATTTTATAATTTGGGACTTTAGGTATATGGAACTCATTTCTTCATAAAGAGTTGCTTTTAGAGGGACACACTGACCCTGCTGGGAACCTCCACGGGCAAAATGGATCTCATTACAAGATCTAAACACAACAGATGTACTATAACAGCTGTGGGAAAATATTCTTGAAATGGTTCCACCTGGCTCCTGTTTTCTGGACTCCTCACGCTAACAAGGATACCTCATATGAAGAAATGGAGAAAAAGGAGAGTTTTTGAATTCAGCATTTGGAGTCAGCCGTTGTCCATATCATAATCACTGAAGGTAATCACTAGTCATCCTTCCTTCAGTATCTCAGCTGTTAAAAATATCATAAATAATCACTGTAAGGCAAACACTACTCTTTGCTGAGGACAAGAATCTCCCTTTTAACTAAATAGTCTGGAAAAACTATTGCAAACATATCAGATTTTTACTATAGAAGACAATGGTTCCCCAAATACTAATGCATACGTTTAATTTTGCAAACATTAAATACCTCTTGATTCTGATATGAATGATTAGGAGTCAGATGTTAAGTATTTGTTAATACTAGCATAATTATGGCCTAAATATATCAATATGTGCCATTTGAGAAAAAGTCATGAGAATTATATATTTAACAGAAGATCATAATTGATTTCTCTCTAAGACAAAGAACAGTATCTCAACCTGAACTCATTTAAATTTGACCTTTTAATGTGCTACAGCAGCATACTATCTCATGATTTTAGCTGTGTTGGCTCTTAAATCAGGGTCTAGATGTAAAAGGTCATGCTGAATTCTTGAGTTGCATTTTTTACAAGAACCATTCTGAAATTTTTTCGTTATTAATACCAAGAACATGCAAGGATTGTTAGAGGAAAAAGTAAAGGAATGAGAAGAGATTTGATTAACAAATTGGTTTCTGTGTACCCTATTCTGTTTGTAAGCATTCACCAATCTGATGACGCAAAGCATAGCTAAAGAAGAGATGCTTAAAACAGTGATATGAAATAAAAAAAAGAGTTGAACTTTATAGTGAGAATGTAAATCTTCAGTTGGAAAAAAGCATGTCTGGCCTATGTGTGACAGACATTTCCAAAGTACAGAAGTTAATTATAAGTTTATGGCTTTATGCTTCTAAAATACTCCACTCCCACAGGATCTCATGAAATGCGTGTGTGTTTTTATGGGAAATTTTAGAAATAGTGACTCGTCTTTTCAGTAATTTACACAGGATAATTTCTTGAAAAGTAGGATCAGCAGGGTTTGTGGGTTTTTTTGCAAAGAGTTTTGGTTAGCTACCTTTGGATTCTCTTGTATTGAGAGAATTTTTAAAGTAGTATCTAACTGACATTTGCTCTTTGACAGCACAGTTTTGCTATTAGTTGCTCCAATCCTCTAAAACGTAGCCTTATATCTGTCACTGGGATCTTTCAAAACTTCATTTTCTGATATTCTATTTTCCAGATACTTCTGTATGTAAATATCACAACATGCTCCTAACACATGGAAGTTGCTCAGGTTTCTTCAGTTCTTCTTAGAGCGGTTGTATGTACTCTCCGTAGGCTATGTTATTTTTCACAAATGCGATTTGAGAGGTTGAAGGCAAGTGTTGGTCAATGGCTTCTAAAAAGTGATCAAAATCTAAATTATCTGCTCTATCCTCAAACACAGCAAAAAGGAACGGAATGATGTCACCGAGGGAAATGAAACACTAAACATTATGACGCTACTGTGTTCACTTCGGGTAGACCGAGTAAGTAGGCTGCGTCAGAAAAATTGCACACACAATTAACACACAAGTTAATTGCACAATTAACTGAACCCCACCCTAATTACCAGCCCAGTGAGCAAGCACAGTGAAGTCCAGGGTAATATGATGCTCCTCTGACCAATCTCTGTGTCAAGCCCTTGGACAGAGGCTCAGGACTTCCACCTCAGGCATTTTGCTTCTACGCTGTGTTGGGTGTCCACATAACAGTGTGCCCCTCAACGTCTACTACCAAATGTCTTTATAGCCAAATGTTGGGGCAATCTTCCAATCATATCACAGTACCCCCTCTCAGGTTTCAGGTACCATTCCTCTGTCAGTTCTAGTCTACAGCCCACACCAGCCTCGTTACACTCAGATCCTCTTTGCATGTCAGACACGGCTCGTTATGCTCAGGCCTTTTTTGCAGTTGCTCTTGGCCATGGCTCATTATATTCACTCAGTCCTTGGTTAAGCCAAAGCCATGATGCTGCCATGTCAAATGAAGGACATTGCCTGTAATCCTCCACACAAAGTAAGCATTTATTCCTGTCAGATGTTACTTTATGAAACTCTGGGATGGTTTTCTACATTATGTTTCTGTGTACTAAATGCTGGAGCTACCTGCAGACAGTCTACTCCATGATATACTTTGGAAGACCTGTTTGGGTTCCTCCAGCTCACGTCTGAAAACCATGGCTCTGGGGGAACAGGAATAAAGTATAAGACATGGAGAGATGATGTAATTTTTCCTTGGCTGCATCTCCTGTTGCAGGAACTGCAAGAAGAAAGGGCAAAGAGTCACCACAACACATAAAAATAACTCCAGGTTATTATTATAAGGATGTAGAAATATAATGAACTCTTTCAAGTATTTCTTATAGACACCTTTGTAGAACCAAAAAAATATTTTCATAATGAAGAAAATTCAGGAGCTTTACTGTTAAAAATAGAACAGGTTCTTGCAAGTGCTCAAACAGAAAATGATGTCCAGCATAATGAGTATGTTAAATGAATAGCCACAGGATACAGAAATTGTTCTACGAGTCTGCTCCATTAATCTTTTAAGAGAGTAAGAATCTGCTCTGGAATTTGTTTTGGTATTTTCTAATTTAAAGCTGTTTGTAGTCTTCATTCTGAGCGTGCAAATAGTAGCTAATGAAATTTGACCTCATAGACAGAGATTAAAGTAAATAATATTAGTACTCATCAATTAAAAAAGCAAAACCTATCAGCACACATTTTAAAAGTATGAAAGAGTACACTTCTGAACTGCAGAAGTATTTTAAATTCTTGTGGTGACCTCTATGACCTTTTCATCAATATACCCCACATGAATAATGCAGCCACCCCAAACTCATGCCATTAAAAATTGTAATAATTGTCTGACATGCGCATGTAACATTACACCAGGGATCAATTTGGCCCAGAGCATTCCATTAAAACACAAAGTGAGTTTCAAATGTATATGTTAAAATGAGACATCAGCTATAATGAAAAAAGAAGCAGAACAGAATGGGCTTTAGGTCTTAGAGTGCATTTTCCTTTAGAGAAAATTTTGCCATGCTTGTACTATACCTAATGCCATTCCATATTTGAAGTACAATCAATCCACTTTTTCTTTTGCTTTTAAAATTCTCCTGTGAAAGGTATAAAGCAATCAATGCGCTGTGCTCTAGAGAGATGGTGGCGTTATTTGAATTGCTGTTGCTATTTAATATTTAGTTTTCAATAAAGTCTTGATTATGGTCCATTTTATTAGCTACTATTCAAATACTCAGGAAAATGTGGCCCCCAATCTAAAGTTCAGCATTTCTCTTTGAATGAGCTTTGGTAAGCTCAGAAAAAGACAGGCAAAACACAATAGAGTGGACTGGTTATTATTTGTTCCTCACATATGTTATCCCTGACATCAGTCCACCATCTTGACATTCTTGTATCTGTTGATATAGCTGGGATATAGCTTAGGATACCTAAGAAATCATTCTGTTGGAATTAATTGGGTTTTTTAAGTGATTCTAAGGACCTTTGCACAGTAGAGTATTGGATATTACACAGCTTTAACAGATACTCTCTGTAACACTCTGCAGAGCTCAGCCCTTCGCTTTAGCAGTGAGGAATTCAGTCACAGGTGGATGAAAACTAAACAACTACTGGTGGGTGTGTTTTCTACCGCACAGAATCTACCTCCATAGATGTCCTTGACATGACAGATGTATTCCAAATCGTGTAAGAGGTAAAGCAATAGTGAATTAATGATAGGAGAAGGTCATTTAAGACTTTGAAAATCCTGAACACATTTTGGCTTGACCAAAGAGTGCAGGTGAAAGTTCTGTTAGTGTATTAGTGTAACTTTAGTATGGTTACTAATGAGGAAAGTGGTTTTCCCTGACACCAGATGGACATGAAAATGTTAATGTATCTGTAAAAGTATTGTGAGGCAGATAGTCTCAAAGGACAATACATGTACCCTTTGGATTCCTACATCTATACAGCCATTGTGGCTACCATGCTCATTGGTGTTTTTTAATCTCAAATATTATCAACACATTTATTGCATAAAATTATACCTACATTTATACACTGCTCCCCACTGTAGGGTATTTATTAGCTGCAGGAGGCAGTCAAAATTTCACAACTTGCCAGTCTGTGTCAAGATTTAAGGACATTTTTATTAAAGTAGATTTGCTGTCATTGGACATGTCTGTTGTCAATGTACATTGTACATGTCACATTGCCTGTGACTAATTTTATGTAGCCTCATGGTTTTATTTTAAGACTAAATTTTTAGTCCACTGATTCTTCACTGACTAAAATGAATTTACTTTTTTGATTTCTTGCTCCAGTCTTCAAATTAGAACATAATAAACAATTTCTTAATATTCTGACAGAAAAAGGCAGAATTTATATAACAAACCACTATGAATTTGTTATATCTCAGATTTAATACAGTAAACATCAGATTTCAGCCTATAGCGAATTTTGTAACAAAATGGCAAACAGGGATTTGGAAGAGAAATACTGAGAGATCTGTTACTAACATTATAACACTGTTGAATATGAAAAGTTTCTGAAACTTTCCATCGTATATAATTACTATCCTAACAAAAACATTTCCCAACACAGAAAAGGGCTAAACTTAGTAGCAGCCAACCTGTTGTCCTGCCTTCTTTTTCACCATTCCTGCTTTTCTTGGAGGTCATTTTTAATGAGTATGTAAAAGCACCTGAAAAATCAGGTGCATAAATTAAATACCAATTAAGGTAATTAAAAAAAAAAAAGAAAAATTTAATTGCCAGTTTCCATATATAAGTCCACTCATTATCATGTAGTATACGTGTGTGTTTATTGAGTGCATGTTTATCACATAGCAATTACTGAGGCACAAAAGAAAAGTGAGGTTTTCATTGTGTTGCAGTCCTGAAACTGCATATAACATGAAGCAAAAGAATTTTCTCTCAAATTTATGTCAGTGGTTACAGTTGAAGGAATGTTATCATGATTTAATATAGCAAGAGCTTAATTATTTCTGTGTAACGTTTCCCCACATTTAATATCACTGTCTGTCTGGAGTGGCTGTTGACCTAATTTTCAATTAATTGCGATGAGAATAAAAACATGCCTTTCAAGCAGTGATTTTTTTTTTTCCACTGGATTACCCATGATAGCTGAAATGGTGAATTCATAATTGATAAACTTTGTTGCCACTATCAATAGCGAACTGGAATTATCACCCAAAATCTTACAAAATAATAATGGCATCAGACAATATATAGAATGTTGAGGCTAGAGCTCCATAGAAAATACCACATTTATTTATGAGACGGAAAGAAATTTAATATCTACAAATACAAAATAAAATGTCTATGCATTTGTGTATTAACACAGTCATTTTCCTATGAAATATGATCAGGTGATAGCCATATATTTTAGGTAATTTTGGGATTTGACTGAGTAGCATAATTAAGATTTGACATTACACTCATAAAACAAGGGAAAATATTTTTCTCTCCTTCAGAGAAAGAGCAGAAGATTATAAGGTAAAGAAAGAAAATAAGGTAAAAAAAGATCAATTCATTTACTGTAAACAGACTCAATCAAAAAAATTACAGAATACATGCAACAAAGAATGTAGACACTTATATTTGCAATTTTGATGCAAGTATTTAGATTCGTGGACTCCAGAGTGGAATCCAGAAACATAAGTGAAATGCTATGGATATCTGCAAGAATTCGAAGGTGAGCCATGAGCCTCCAATTGAAATTTCAATGTGGTGAGTAAATTATCCAAAAAGGAAATTATGAGAAAGTGAATATAATTTCTAACCTTTCCTGACTGTCCACTAAGACCTAAGACTGAGATCAGCTCAGTTGTTTGGAGCACGGTGCTAATAATGCCCAGGTTGTGGGTTTGATCCCTTTGGGTCCCTTCCAACTCAGAATATTCTGTGAATAACCAGTATGCCTCTCCAGTAGATAGCCATTTCATCTTTCTTTGAATATTTCAGGTATGTTTGCTCTTTGTTTAAAATTTAACTGCTGGAGTAGAATAAAAAGAAGACAACATGGTAGTGACAATGTCCCTTTTATATAACAAGGATTCGGTCCAATTATCTTGTATCTTAACTCATTTATCTTAATCTTATCTATCTTAGCTCCCACTGAAACCCATGAGAATTACATACCTAAATACTTCTGTGAATACGATGCCTAGAAGTCAGAACACTATTCAAAAATGTTATAAGACCTAAAATTGAGGTTCTCTGCTGCCTGAAGTGATTCAAACTCAGTAATCTCTGAGACTGAGCCTACATCCAGAGTCAAAATACCAGTCACCATATGTAGAGTTTAGCGACCAATGGATGACATAATGATTTTATAGCTGTATTAGTTTAATCAATTTTGAATCAATTTTATTATGGTGGTTCAAGAATTGTAACGCTAATAAGACACACAGATGGAAACTAAAGTCAACAGATGGTAAATACTCCCAAGTACCTGTGACCTCTCTGTTGTGCATCCAAGCATAATTCCTTGTACTTCTTTTTTTTTCTCAGAAACATCTCTCAAAGTAAACATCAATAGAGCAAGTGGGTAGCAATTAGGCTGTTGCTGACATCTCAAAACACAGGATGGCTGCATACAATTTAAGTAATATTCAGACTGTAACTTACAGCATTAGAGATGTTTACTGTATGCTTTTCGTTCAGCACTGTAATACCTATGGACTGTATTCATTGCCTGCTAGCAAAATGAGCCTCAGCTAACTGTATTTTATTTGTCTCTGTTTCATTATTCACCATCATTTGTTGTTGACACCTACACTATTAACACCACATGAACTACCTCAAAGTTATTTAATCAGCCAAGTTCTCCTGCCACTTAATATTGGTCAACTTAGACTGCAATGGTATTAAGTGAAAGCATAATGCAGCTCAATGGCTGAAAATTAAAGGACATCATGCTTGTAATATAGATTGCATTCATATTATTTGGACTTCGAGTTGGTTGCCCTTTAGTAGGTCTTTCATCCTGCATAGCTCACTTTGATGACAAGGGTTAATTGGCCATTAGTAGCTATTAGTGCAATATAACTCATCGGTACCACCGACTACTAACTCTCAGACTGGCTATTATTCCCCATAAAATTACTTTTAGGTATATGCAAGTCAAGCATGACAATATTGTCATGATCAGGCATGGATCTGTCCATTGATCAGTCCATTATCTGCAAATACATAATAAATATTCAGGGCTTGGATTAAAAAATTAAATATGTATTTTTCTTTTTATTCACAGTGTTTTCCGCTTAGCTGGATAAAAGAAGGGCTGAAGACAGAAATATATGAGAAGATCAAGGAAGATAAAACATAGGCTGGAATTCTGTACAGGCTGATAAAATGATAAGATCTCATATGATTAAGGTTGTATATAAGAATTCATTTGTTAATATGAGAGGTTATGAACTGATTACCTGCACGAAAAAGAATCTGAGGAAGACCTTTGACATCACATAGTTTTTACAGGTCATTTATGGACTTGTACAGAGACCTGTACAGCACAAAATACAGCGAAAGCTAGATCACTCTCTTTACTTTGATATTTGATCTGTCAAAGAGACAGTGCAAAATGACATTTGCAACAGGTAGATAACTCCTTGGTTAGTTATGGCTGTTCTTACTCTTTTCTGCAGGAGTTGTATTTCTAGTGCTGAATCTGCAGTACTGAGCAATTTCGGTTGCTTTTGGCTATAAATTGGCAAACGACCAAGCTAATGAGAGGTGGATATTTCACCACTATGAGTGAGGCCTTTTCCATGAACTGATGAGCTTCCCTTTCAACCTTTTTAAAAGCTGGAAGTCAATGTCACAGGGAAGTAGGATTTTGAAAGCATGATGCCATAGATGAACACCCTGAAGACACTATGTGGAAGTTTTACACCCATATATATAGCATTTAAATAGACTCTATTCTAAGTAAGTAAGTGAAAATTATTGCATGATGAACAAAAATAAATAGGGCATCCTTGAAAAGAAAGCTATTGAAGAGACAGCAGCTTATTTGTTATTGTTTCTTTCAGGACACTAGAGGCACTGATAGTACTTAGACACTTAACACCGGATTTTACTTGGACCATTTAAACCAAGTACACTTCATTTGTGAGGCAATTCAGGTATGAACAATTCATATTCATTTACAATGGCATTATGGAATCAGAGTGATTTGAAAGACTAAAAAATCACTTCTCTTAGTAGTTTTTTTTTATAGAGAATATTGATGAAAATTGTAGTCAAACATTTCCTGAGAGCAAAGTGTTTTCCTTATAGCATCCTTGGAAGCTATCCCTATTATTTCAGATTTTTTTTTATTATTGTTATCATTTTGGGGGTTTTTTTTGTGGCCAGGAACAAATACATATAGTCCCTTTAATTTGTTTTTCTGTCCATTGTTCATTTAATTTTTGTGATCACATATCAGGACCCAGGATATTAAAGGGAGATGAGCTAGAGAAGCTGAAGAGACATGGTAGATGAGGGATTTTCCCAATAAACTTCTGGGGAAATAATACCCGAGTGATAAAAAGAACCTGTAAGGATGTGTAAACAGGAGAGAAAAATGTCTGTCTAATTTATTTCCACATCAGTCCTTGTGCACAGGTAATCTTCTCTGCTTAATGCTTCTGTGAGGTTTGTTTTTTTTTTTAATGGTAAGTCTCAGTCCTTTAGATCTTTCTGTTTCATATAAAATACTAGTGCAAAACCTATGCTTATTTTCATGGCAGGAAGTACAGAATTCTCTTTGCTAAAGGATGACAATTTTACCTCTATGTCTTTACATACATTAGTAAAGAAAATTATGTTTAGAAGGAAAAAAAAAGAATGAGGAAGGTCTGTGTTGTGCTACTGATTCTGAAGGTTCAGATGTTAGAATACAGCAAATCATGCAAACTCAGATGACAGATCTCAAAAGGAAACATTTCCTTACCAGGTATACCTTTATGTAATGCCACAGAGACAGATGTGATGCATACCAAGAACAAGGGTATAGGCCACAAAAGTTGGAGTTGCAAGTAGATAATGTCAGTAGTTTTCTCAGGTATCCTCACTGTTTAATAGGAAGTCATTAGGTAACTAGCAGAAAGGCACTTGCTTCTCCCCTCTAAGACTCCTGTATCTTTTCAACTTGACAGTCCTCAGAAGGGGAAAGAAGAGAGTGAAAATCTGGCATCTCTGGATACCACGTCTAGGATAAGGTTTAGTAAAGTTATCCATGGGCACTATCAAAATAAAAGATGTTTGTAAGTTTGAGAGATGTATTGGATATGGAAGCTGATTTGTATGCCGTGCACATAAATTGAAACATAAATTATGCTTCTGCCTCCAGTTGAAACGACTTTAAAAACTTCGGAGTCACATATTTACTTTAGCTTCCATCCTTCACTCTGAAGGCAACCAAATGAAGTCACCTATCTAACAATATGGATGTACTGCTGAGCAGCAGTGCGAGAAGAGAGTTTGCTGACAAGTAATGAATAGCAAGAGAGGATAAAAATCCCAGGCAGCACTAATGGTCCTCAAACAGTCGTGTGTGAAACAGAAACACTGTAAGTTAGAATCTTGAACTTTGAGGTTTGCAGTTTCTTAGCTGTACAGTATTAGGAAATTTTAGAGCATTTTGTGGAAACTAATATAGCTGATTACATAACTGATCTTTAAAAAAAAATGTAACACTGGATTTTCCTTAAGCAAAATAGTTCAGATTTTGTATCCACACTTTTGCATTTTTGATTTTGAATTTTCAGTTCAACAAGACCAGATAATATCAAAAGAACTGAGTATTTTAAACACTGTGCCTATCAAAATGAACTGGCATTTTTGTCTCTGAAAAGAGCACGCTTGGGGAAGGATAAAAATGCAAACATTTTCATGATTTTTTTCCAGAATCGATAGAAAATTGATTTGTTATGTCTGCATAGTCTCAGTCTTATTCCAAACTTATCTGGCCAGATCAGCTTTGGAGGTTATACAGAATACTTGAGCATTGATATATATATAACTGCCGTGCTTTTATCATTAGTTACTTTCTCTAGCCTATCCACCATCCATGGATTTTTATCAGAAGTTTTTTTATTCTTTTTTACTTCATTGGTAAAAGTACTGAGTACTTTCAGGGTTTATACTGATATCAAGAATTCAAGAAATGTTTTTTTCTAGTTCCTCAATCACTACGTTTCTGTTCTATTTAGAGTAAGATCTATAAGTATTGTATTGTGCTAATTTACAATCAGTTTATCTTACAATATGGATTCAAATGCTGTTCAAATGCTGTTGCATCTGTTTAGTTCTTTTTATCAACTAATTCACAAATTCTGTTAAGGAATGAAATCAGGTAGTTTGACAAGAGAGAATATGTCTTGTCATAAATTCAGTCCTGACATTGTGTTCTACCTGTGATTTTTGTCAGTTGATCCCCCTATTAGTGTTTCCATATTTTCTATGGGATTGAAGTCAGGCTAACCAGACTGGGGAAAAAAAGAGCTATTGTCAGTCCCTCTAATTTTTTTTCTCCGTACTGATACAGTATTAGCACTCTTCAGGCATCTGAAATTTTCTGGTAGTACTAGGAACACAGTGATCTTTTGTACTCTTTGGTACACTCTTGTGAGTTCTTTGGGTGAGCTCAGGGATCCACTGGGTACTGTGATTATAAAATATCAGGTCTAAGTAAATGTTGTTTAACATCTCTTTCTGCACCCTGCTTAGATGATTTAGGCATGTTGTCAAAATTCATCCAAAACATAGTACAAACATTTACTAAATATTTATACATTTTCTACCTCATTGCTAACAATTCCACTGTTTCTATCTGAAAAGTTGTCTTTTTTTTTACTCCTAATATGATATTATATAATATATAAGATGTAATATAATACTTATTAAAATATCCTCCCTATTTTCCTTTAGTCCACCATACATTTTCCTAATGTCTTACCAAGTAAACTCCAAATTGGTTTCTACTGCTATTGAACTATTTTTTCCCTATTTTTGATATATTGACTTGTATTAAAAATTGCTGAGTTCATTCACTATGAGCTTTCATCAAAGTTGAAGCCATAGTTAAATCAACTGGTTTTGTGTTATATAGATTATTTTGGCCTTCCACTACCTTATTTTATCGATTGTGCAATTGAATAATTTTTGATTGACTTTTTCCATGTAGTCACTTCATACATCATTTCCAGCAGCTTAGGAAAGTTGCCACCAGTAAAGATCAAGGATGTAAAAGCATGGACCAGGCAGCCTTATTTCCTACATTAACCTCACCCAACACAGCATGATTTCTCTGTCACATGATGGTGGAGAAGCTGCATCCTCTTCTTTGTCTTGTTTTTAAGGAAATCAGGTGATGATGATTATTTCCCAGTCAACCACTAACCTGTTATCTTGAGATCAATCTATTGTAATCTATGACTTTGAGGGCCAAAATAGTTATTATGTGTTCGGTAAGGTTTTCAGGGATTTTTTGCTTGTTTTTTTCATTCAGTAAATATTTCTTTATTGCCATGTACACAAAACTTCAAATGTGTAGCTCCCAGTTTATAAAAAAATAGTTTTGCTTTTTTGTTTGCACATATTATTGGCATGCATTTTGAAAGAAATCTGACTTTCTGCTTGGATAGTCTGTAATAGATTTTTACTTCGGAATTGTTAACATCTTCCTTTAGATGCATTTAAAACCTATACTTCTGCTTTACCAGGAATTACAAGAGAGAAAGATGTAGAATGCTGAATATGTACAACGTTTCTTCTATCTAGTCTTCTTTCATACTTTTTTCAATATGCAGTAACTAGCTATATTAGCATTCAAGTCATGAATCATCACATCAAGTCTCAGAATGCAAGTTATGTCCTATTCCTTTTCCACAACGAGAATTTCTCATTCCTTTTGGTTATTACCAAGTCTCATAGGATTTGTATATAAGCAACTGAAAAATGTCCTCCTTTACTTTGTGGGGTTTTTTTCTTTGTTTGTTTTTGTCATATCAGTTCAGTATATTCATGAGGGTGCAGATTTAAATTTAGTGCAATGATAACCAAGCTAGCTGTAAACGAGCTATCTTAGGTATCAGCAGCTGTCAAGTTGCTGCAGCATAAAATTCAGCTTAGGCTAATATACTCAGATGTTATTGGAAAGCTCACCAGAAATTGGGATTGTATTGTTTACCTCCTTAGTTCATAACATTGCTTATTTAGTGCCCTCTCAGCTCCTTGAACCAACTCACAAAAAAGTGACCTGCAAACTTGAGCTTTCTGCTTCATGCCACTTCCCCTATTAACAGTAAAATTCCCATGCTTTCAGTGCTAGAAAGTCTTTCGCAATATGGAACACGTATCCTCCCCCCTTCATGATGTCTTCTTCAAAGGCATTTCAATTACTTACAGTTCAGATCGGTTCAGAAGCCTCCAAAGATGGAGATTCCCAGCACTGATAGGTCACTGGGACAGCGAAAGGGACCGGGGCTTATGAAACACTGCACCGATGCACGGATGTGCAGTGATATTTGAAAATCATGCACTAACCTTCTAAAAAATGTACACAGGGTTTAAAACAAAACAACCCAAAAAAATCTAAGGTCTCTCACTCTTTGACCTCCTCTTGAAATGTATCACAGTTTTTCCTGTTACAACATTCGCTTCCAAAACTCTCTAACTGCTTCACTCCCATTTTAAGCATGAGTGCCAGATGGCACTTGCCCTCAGGCCAAACACACCTTCTACCTCTTGTCACTTCTTTTGTTTTAATGTACTTTCTGAGAGAATGATACTTTTTCCAAACCTGCATCAAAGATTTTAATGCATTTTTCAAAGCTTCTCAAATCCTTTAATTTACCCTTTGCTTTCCACTATCTTTATGGAGTGCCACACTGGGTAGACTTGTGTGTCCATCTCATTGCAAACCTTTTCACTGTTCATTCACATCTCATAAGTAAGGTAGGAAAGGCAGTGAATTTGTTTTGTCAGTGTATTTGAAATAAGTATCAACCTGCTCTGCTGCCAAAAATAAGTGAAGCAATCACAGAATCAATTAGGTTAGAAATGACCCCTGAGATCATCAAGTCCAACCTATGACCAAACACCACCTTGTCAATTAGACCATGGCACTTTGTGACATATCCAGTCTTTCCTTAAACACCTCCAGTGACAGTGACTCCACCACCGACCTGGGCAGTCCATTCCAATGTTTTATCATGCTTTTTGTGAAGAGATTCCTCCTAATGTCCAAGCTAAACCTCCCCTGGCACATCTTGAGGCCATTTTCTCTCCTCCTGCCATTAGTTGCCTGGGAGAAGAGACCAACCCTGCAAAAGGAATTCTCATATTCTGACAGTAACCATAAAAAAATCATGTTCTGTTTACTTTGTTATGCAATTAAGACCATTCAGGATAGCAAATGGAAAATTATTTCAAACAGAACTTGATATTCTCCACTCGTGGAACTATTTCATTAGTACTACATAGTTCAGCAACTATCAACCCTCCAACCTTACACAGTAAATCTTGCTCCATATCTTCATGAACAATTGAGGCTCTCAGCTGCAATTGCTCTTGCATTGTCTGCAGTGTCCAGTTTTAAGGTAGTTCATGTTTGCTATCATATTTTCAGCCAGTGCCGTCATGTTTTTCACTCCCTGGGTGTCTTATCCAAAGCCTAATAAAATCAGTGGAAGGGTTGTAATCAGCTTCAGCAGGCTTTCACTGTCCATAGCCAGTCTCTCCTGTCACTTTGAGTTTTTCACTGTTATGTAAGCACTGTTGTTACTAATACAAAGAAATACCTTGAAAACAAACCAGAGAAATGTCTGTGACCAAATTCTACAAAAACTTATTTGACCAGTACTGAATATTCTCAATCTATTTTCACTCTGAAGACATACCAATTTACCAGACAGGCAAATGAAGGCAGTGAGGTAACTTAATATTTGTACAACAGTTTATGTTAATTTAAATTTACATTATTGATGCCCTTTGTTCAAATTCAGAGAATAGATAAATAATTTTGCAGTATAACGATTACTCCTTTCTTATATTGTCTCTCTCTTTTTAGAGTTCCAGTTAGCCAAAGTGAAAGACGTTATTGAAATAAAGCTCAATCAGAAGAAAGGATTGGATCACCGTGCCCTGTACAGTTTAAAAGCTAGATCAAGGGCCCTAGGGATCTTGCAAGACCAAGCTCATCAGGGTGAGTTTAGTTCTGTGGCGTTTTTTTATGAACTAAACTTGATGGCTACAGGGATGACATATTTTTTTATTTTGAAGTGTTTAGAACTTCTTTAAAATATTTGAGAATGCATGATTTTTAACTCTATGACTGTTTTTCGTGGTGCTAAGAGGTCACATCTATTCTGCAGTCAAAGCAGCTCAGCAGGGAATCTTATCTCTGACATGTGCCAAATTTTGCAGAATCCTATCCATGTAATTGCACATCATGTACATTGACTTTTAAAGAGTGGTTTTAAGGCCCCAAGACTGCTATTAACCTTTAAAAAGTGCTCAATCCATTTGTTGTGTCACTTTCTATCACCTGTTTAATTTTGTCTTGTATAACTGTTAAATTAGAAAATACCAAAAAAAAAAAAAAAAGAACAAAACAAACAACAATAGCAGCAAACCCCCAACCAACCAAAAAATCCCAGCTTGACTGATTCCTTTGTGTGCAAGCACAGAAAAATCTACACCATCCGTATTCAGGTGGCAGGATCTCCTCTGTAAACAATCATGTTGTTCTGGCTCATATAAGGCACATCTATAGCTTAATTACAATGACATCTTTTACATTAAGTTCAAAGATATCATCCCCTTCATGTAGTATTTCTTTAGAAATCCTTGCATGGCCTCTTCTAGTGCTGAATATTAACTTGTAGGACCAAGTTTTGCATGAGTATTAGAACTATCATATTGATTTTGCCTCTGTGTAAAAAGTGCTGAAATATACATTTAGTTCTGAAGGAATCTTCACTGGGATTAAAAGGAGTACATAGTAGATATTGAAATCCAATGACAGCTGAGTTCTTCATTCACAGAATTATCTATAAAGATCTCTGTCAGTATCTTTCCTGTGCTTTTGAGAAGTTTAGGAATTAAACTTCAACACGTGGCAAGGTATTTTTTACTGCAATTTATACTTTTAGGGAAAATTAAATGTGCATATATATTTTATTTTATAAAATATTAGCAAGGAGTTGATAAAGTACTATATTTTTCTAACCGGTTTAAACTGACTTCCTCTTTGCCCAGTTCTGCAAAACTAAAATTGCTGTACATTTCGAACTTCGGATAATTCCTCTTTATACTTGAGGTTACTGATCAAGACAGATTCCTTAACCTAATACTTGCCTATCAAAAATTGTGGACTCCTGCAAATTCATAAAGCCAAGTAAAATTTACATGGAATATGATTACAAAAACTTTGATCCCAGACACAATATAAAGACTTTGTATTCAAAACAAAGGAAAAATTATTTTGAATTTATCATTTGGTTTACTTGCACCCCAAACAGATCAACATAATTACCTGCAGAAATCTGTGAGACTTGCTCTAAGAAACTTGAACAGTTCAAGTAAGAATGTTTCATCTACATAAATGCTTTCTTACCGTTGTGCATGACAATCAAACCAGATTTGTGGGCTTTTTTATTCCATCCTGGGTAGACATTAATTTTTTTTCAGTGCAAGTTTAACAGGACTAGAAATGTTTCCAAGTGTTTGCAGTTTGGTTTTTTTGTTATTAATTCCTAAATACTTGCCCTCCAAACGATGAAACAAAATAACTTCTAGATTATTGTGTATTAATACTTCTTAGGATATAGGTGCAATTTGGAGAAAAAAATGCATTGTGGGACTCAATGTATTCATGTAAAAACGTAGCCTATAAATTAATGAACTACAATACTCTTCCTGACAGCTTCAGTGACTAAGGCACTGTGAAGAAAATGTTAACCTTTCTTTCTCCTAAAAAATGTCCTGTAGTTAACTAGATTTGAATAGTACAAACTTTAATCTGAAATGTATGAAAATTCTCTAGTACATACACCAGTTCATATAGTAAGTTCTTCCTAAAAGCATTTAGGATTTTCCATATTATTTGATTTGTCAGAAGTCCGTCTAGGTACAACAATTTTAGTTTTGTAGAAGCTGAGCTTTTTCCATGTTGCTTCCTGCAGATGTGAACTATATAGGGTTCTTAAGCAGAAAAGTTTACCATGCAGAAATGTGAAGAAGATGATTGTTCATGCTCATTTTAAGATTAGTTTATTCAAACCGAAATGCATTTCAGTTCATTATTACATTTTAGAGTGGCTAAAAGACTTTCCTTTTTAAAACTCCCCTTAAAGAAATAACTACAAGGGTAAAGGGTGACCTTATATGGTTAATAAATACCCCATATACGTGACTACTGAACATCTTTAAAGGCATACAGAAAAATCCACATTGAGGATCTACAATCTCCCAGTTACTGTATTTGGTAATGAGAAGTTTGAAGTTCTAATCCATCCTGAGAACTAATGAACCAGTGCAGCCGTTTCCTTCCACTTCCAATGAAACAGTGACGGAAAATTCTTTCTTTAAGCTCACCTTGCTGCCTAACACCTGACGTATTTCTCACTGTCAGTTGGTAGCGCTGCAATGATGTGTGCTGTGTCACACACACTGAGTCGTTCTGTCTCTTAAGAGCAACCCAAGAAGTACCTTGATGCCTTCAGCAGCCCCATACATTTCAGCGTGGTCACTACCTTGGAGCAAGGTAAGATAGGCAGGAGCACCATCTGACCTACAGTAACACAGGAACCGTAAAAAGATTCCTTCACCACAGGAATGTCTCGGTGTGGTGAATGTAACTATGAAAACCATATTTTGTAGTGTACAGTCTAATTCTGAGTGATGTTACTCTTCCAGATAGTCCTGAGTTAAATAGGTACTACCTCAAATGTGTTTTGTTAAAGTAGCAATTGACATTTAAATAATCAAGATAACAGTGTGCAGAGGTATTTCTGTTCCAGATATTTTCTACTTTAGGACTGATTTTTTTTTCCAAACTAATTTAATTGTTAGAAACATCTTATATTCCCATATTAAAACTGTACGGTTCAACTCTATGAACAACCCTACAGCTTCTGTACTGCAGGGGCACCTCTCTGTATTTTTTTTTTTTCATTTTTTATTTGCACAAATACAAGCCAATAGTATTTCAGATGTGTATACTTCTGGAAAAAATTGATTGCAAAAATTAATAGCTGTTTATTGTCTTGCTGTTTCTTAAGGGACATAATACCATATGTTTACATTGCAGGAGTTAATAAATTATGGCAAATTCCTCAAGGCATTATCAAACTGTGTGAATTTGTGTATCTGATCAAATATTTATTAGTTGCAGTCTCTTCCTACACTGATTTTTCTTTTCATTTATTGCTCTAGGCCTTACTGCAGAACATTAAGATGATACTCATGGGCATATGCCCCCAAAAGAAAGACAATCATTATGAAATACCCAAGTTCAAAATGACAGAATGCCTGAATTTTGATTTTTGTGGGGACTTTTTTTCCTTTCAGTAAACTGCCATGCTATTTAATTATCTATTATAGCTCATTTACTTGACCTATATTAAAATTAAACAGAAACAAAATTTCATTATCTAAGCTGATAATACGTTTTAATTTTGATTGAGTGATGTCCTAATCTTTTTATACTTTATTTTTTTACTTATATTTGAACTTTTCTTATTACTGCATAATTCTACAGAGAGTGATCTGATTCTTCATTCAGTGTTTACACTCTCAGTAGAGGTCTGTTCTCTATTGGTTTCCTTTTCTGTAAACATCTTAGGTATGCAATAGATTCATTGCACTTAACTAGTCTGAAACTTTAGATCCCGTAAATGTAATAATAAGGCTTATGGGAGACTGATAGTTGAATAATAATGAAATGTCAATTAAATAAAGAAGGAAATGTGTGCAAATTTCCCAACCATTTTCAGTTTCAACGCTGAGCTGTCATTAATTCTTCCAGGTGTGATGCCTTGTTTCAGGGCCATTATCTCAGAGGAAGAAATCTGTGCTGCTGGCCCAGCAAGATCACAGTGTCCACTGTATTACAGGAGCCCTAAGAAAGGGTGGATCTCCTATTTTCAGCACCTCTGAGTAGAGTAGAACTTTCTGCTGGTGGCAGAGATAGCTTGATGATAAACTCTCCAACAATGTTAATTTCAGGAGGGTTTTTTGCCCTGTCATATTGCATAGATTCATAGGATAGAGAATTATCTTCTGGGTTGTGATCAAATACGCTTTGCGACAGGATTTTGCTTCTCTGAGCATCACACAGCAAGTTGTCAGGATCTCTTTTGTAATTTGAACACCTGCATGACTATTTTAAAATAGATTGAAAGAAAAAAAGCTTTGCTTAGGAAAATAACACATCCTTAGTTTTCCTGCATTTCTGTAGAGGCATGAGTACCTTTGGAGTAACTTGGTTTTAACAGTTTCACCATAGGAAATAATATTTATATAGAGAAAACCAGATGCACTATCTTCTCATTCCACTCTCTTAAATGTTACTCTTAGATTCTCAATTTACCTCAGGGAATATAGGCCAAAATAGGCCATGGAGATGTTGCATGAATAATACGCTTTATAATATCCCATGTTCTCTTAAATGGAGACATCTTCAGAACTAAGCAAAATTGACACACTGCTTCAAAGCGCAAACAAATGCACATGGGCAAAATAATTCTGAATTACGCTTACAAGATTTCACATTTCATAATGAACAATGGGGAGAAAGTCTCAGGATATTGCACAGTCACAGACTTGTGAGATCTATGTATTTATTTATATTCATACAAACAGATGAAGAGGTGCCTATGCTGAGCCCCAGGCATCCTTGACAATTATGAATAAGCATAAGCGTCATAAAGAATGAAGTGCCCTGCAGCAGTCTCTGCCATCCACAGCACCGTGTATTAGACCTTACAGCAATAGGAAATGAAGAGAAACCAAGCCTCCCTTATTCCCTTTCTCCCCAAGTACCCTTCCAAGAGGAACTTAGGCACTGGATGACATGATGCACATTATATTGCTGCTTGGTTATTTAATTATTGAGATTTTCTTTGCAATTGATAAACAGATATATACAAAGGGATCTATCTATCTATATAGTCTAGTATTAACGTGAGAAATAATGGTTTGTATTTCCTTTGTAGTAGTGAAGAAGAAATCTCTATTGAGTAATCACTAATACCTTTTTACAGATACACAAACAATCTGACCTCATATGCTACCTTCTAATGGTTTTTTCTTTGTATAATCAATTAAACATACATATGGACAATTGATACAGCTAGAAGAAATTTAACATCAGTCCCAAGGTTCCTAAATTATACATTAAAGATAAAGAGTCTACAGTGTTAAATCAGCTTGGAGAAATCTACATTTTAAAATTTAAATTGTTAATAAAACAAAAGTTATACTGAAGTTGTTCCATTAATGTGGCTCCAGACACTGGTATAAAATGTGCAGTATTTAGGTATTAAGGGGTACTATGTTTCGGATTCTGAATTATTTAGGCCTACTAAGCAACTGAAATCAGTGAACCTTTGTCCACAGCACTAGCCATATATCTAAAGTGTTGGGTTTTTTAAGTCAGAAAGCTGGAAAGAAGTAACTTCATTAGGAATTTCATTAGGGAATGCTTCTCTCCTATCAGCAGCAGATAAATTTTACACAGAGTAGAATATTCTGTCATTCTGTCCTGGGGAGTGCTTCTGTATGCTGATCCTTTTGCCTTCTTTGCTCTTCCCCTCCGTGTTCTGAGAAAAGACATGAGGGAACCATGTGATGTTTAATATGACTGCATGAGGTTGAGTCAGAGAGATGTGACTTTTTGTCTATTTGATTCAGACCAGTTTGCATTGTGACGTGCACTGGGAGAGGGGTAATTGCTGCACACATCCTGTGAAGGTGCCTATTAAGATGATTACTCTTTTTTCATCTGAATACCTATCTGTGTTTGAAAACTACATACAACGGTATTCAAGTTTTTGTCAATTATTATCTCCTGTTTAGTTGAAGCAGCCAAGTATAAATATTTGCAATAAAAATAATAGGATTTAAGCATTTGGTAGACCTGTTTATATTTTATCAAGTGTGCTGTAATTTTGTGAACTTAGACGAATTTGGTTCCAACATCCTTATTTTCTTTCTTTCTCTAGACATGTCAGTGTACTTTGTATTTCATATAGAGATGGAGATATGATAACTATATTACTTCCTCTACCTGTTTACATATGATACCGTGTCTCTAGGCAGAGGTAGGAATGGCAATCAGATATTTAACTCAACTGAGAAAACTCCAAGAACTTTATTATAGAAATAGATAAAACACTTGCCTTTCCATAAGGAAAATGCAAATAAATTTATTTTTTTATTTTCTAATATAAGCCAATGTTTCTAATAAATGCAATGCTGTAACTGCTGTGAAAATGGTTTCACACTGAAAGTTTATCTTTGTCTACACAGTTACAATTATAGAAGAAGTCTAAACAAGATGAGGGGAAAAGACAATTCTTAAGAGTAAGAGGCATACAGAATTTTAAATAAGAATTGAGTTGTCAGGGTATTACAGATCCTATAATATATATATAACAATATAGCAGAAGTCACAGTTAAGAGAGTATGCTGAAAGCCCAAGTGTCAGGCAATATACCAGCCAGCTTTTGTTTCCCATCACTTTCTCCTCTAAAATATGATGCCCTGTTGTGATTTGGGTTTTGTTGTGGTGGTGGTGGTTTTTCCCTGTGAATTCTTATGGTTTCTATTCAATTGTATTTTGATTCTGTAAAGCAGCATCCTACATTGGAGTTTCTAGTGGTTAGTTGAAAGCTTATTTCTTGGCAATGTACAGACAACTGAGTAATTTTGGGTGAGCCCCACAATACAATGCAAGGCTGAGTGGATTTATCTCTGTTCCTTCTGAACCAGTAATCACAGGTGATAGAATTCCCCTAAATATCATTTCTATTCCAGAAAGCATAATTATAATATTCTGTCCTCAGCCAAGCTAAGAACAATGAGTAAAACAGCACACAATTGTGATTATGCAGTTCCTAATTACACAGGCCACTGTGTATATACTGAAGTATACTCTAAATGCAGTAACACAGTTCACTGAGGCTGAATCTCTATTGTCAGTCATTCAGAGATGCCCTGTGAAATAGTAAAACTTGTCTTTTGATGACACATTACACTGACTTCACACAGAAGTAAATTATTGTTAAATCTTGCAGGACAATATAGGTTTGGTCCCAGTTTATTCATTCATGGTGAATTTTGTTTTAATAAAATCACTCTTTTATGTCTTTATTTTTATAATCAGGGATACTGGGGCCTCAACTAGCATCAGAGTTCAGACACTATAACTAAACTTTTCTCCTTCCTTGAAATAACAGCTAGAAAGCTAAAAGCTCACTGTGAATAGAAATGTGAATTTATGTAATTAGGAACACGAGCATAGTAACCTTAAATGGTCATATCCTTACGAGGAGATTTATAATGAAGGTGACAAATACATATGCTGTTGAAACATAACCCTCTGAACTGTACTGCATAGAAGTTGTCGTAATGATTCGTTGAGTTTGTGGGGGTTTTTTAATTAATTGAGTGATGGGTGAAATCTCTTATGTCTTGCTTTTATTGGCTCTTTGTGACATTTGCCATGTAATTATCATCTTTTGATGTTTCACAGCATCTCCCAACTAACTTTTGTTCTTGGTAAAATTATTTTCACTGTTGGTCTCTGGCATTATGATCGATTCTTTAAAAAAATTAGATCGGAGTATTGTAGCTCAGACTCCCAATGCCCCAAAACTCAGAGCTGTAATAGATGAGAATTTCCCAGGCATTCAAGGGAAAGTCTTGTAAATTAAGGATTTCTAACTGGAGTTGTATTGCAATCTCAATTTACTCCATCAGATGTTTTGAAAGAGTAGTAGTCTGAACATCAGCGACTTGTTATTCTTAAGCAAGAACCTTTGTTTATGTACGTTTGAAGAATATTAATCAAATTCCATTTGTTGTAAAAATTATTAAAAGAGGAAAATACTTGGAATCCTATCAATGCTCTCTAAAATGCTTAGTGTCCAAGCCACTAATAACTCATGCTTGTGTTATTTCTCTAATTATATCTTTTGAAATTAAATATATTCTATCTACAAAAAGTAAATTAATTTGCCTTACTGAACTTAAATTACCACACTAGATATATTTTCCTTTGAAACTCTTCCCATGAGTTAGGTAAGATCAAGTCCGAAAAATATTAAAAAGCTTTCTCAAATATTTTTCCAGTTGTATAGATTTCTATGCTCTTACATGTAACAGTATGGAATAAAATAGTTTATTTTGGTTTAATTTTATTTTACATCTAAGTATTTTTTTCTTGAGGTCATTGATTATACTATCACAAACAGAAAAAAAACAATGTCCTTGGTGAAATGTATGGGCTGTGCCCATTAATATGCACTTTTTATAGAGCCTTACACAGGAGCAAATATTGAAATCAGTATAGCAGATAAAAAATTGTAGTACAACAGGTTGAAATATTTTTTGTTATGAAGCTCTGAAAAAATTAAGACAACAACCCTGAATATAATTTTTAAAATTCATCCAACGCAGAAGAATAAAAATGGTCCTCTTAGTGCAACTAACAGCATGACAAGAAAGGATTACACTTATATCGGGTCAGAACTCGCAAGTGCACAGACCTGGCAGCTTTGAAAGGATCTTCTCAGAATTAAATTATTTCAAATGTTTCAGTTTACTGTGAAATAGCAAACAATGTATAAAACCGTCACTGCCCTTAAAGAGAAGTTCACCAGTGGATAATATAAGACACTTTATGAATTCAGTTTATTACTTGAAAATGTTTACATTTATGTGTATCAGAATACTGATTTGAGTCTAAAACTTAATTGAGCTACATATTTTCAAATGAGCTAAAACGTAATACTGCCATAGTTAGTAAGACAGAGACAGTCATACATGATATGTTTTCCTGCAGCAGAATCTGCTAATTGTACATCTTTGATATCAGGTTGGAATCAGATAGTTCTAAGATTGAAGGAATATCACTTGTCAGGTCCAAAATCCATGGAACGCTGATGCCAGGTGTAACTGGTGTCTGACTGCTTTTTGGGGTTTGGGTTGTATCCTAAAGGGAACGATTTTTGTACTGCAGTTCAGGACTGCAGAAGAAGCACCAAATGGAGAGTGCTATCCAGAAATACTCTAGGAGAATGTTTTCTGGCATTTCTAACCTCAATCAACTCTGATCAGACTTCAGGTCGTAATGGGCAACTGTAGACCCACCTGCAAAAAGAAGATCACGGCTATTGCAGACTCAGGTCACCGGTGAGATTTCAGAGCCTACATGTTGTGGAAGATCAATGCAACCATATGTCTGGAGTCATCAGGGCACTGTGGTAACTCGTAGCTTCCAGTAAAAGCAAGCTGTTAAGGGCTATTTCAGATGTCTTTACATAATTTTTCCCTGTGTGATACAGACAACTCCAAGTCTTTTTTTTAAACATGAGTGTAGGGTATTACTTGATTAATGGAAACGGTACAAGTGTTGCAATTTTAATACCTGTCACTCCCTTTGCTGGGAATTATTGGTGACTCAGCTGAGATTCGCCGATGAAGTGTGTGTTTGCCATGTCCTTTCAATGGCAATTTCAACAGTTTTGCTTAAAGTTCAAGTGAACCCATTTCACTTTGCAGTGAAACCAATGAGGAACTGTTTCTCTCACCTGTGTCCTGCAAGCATAATACTTTCTTAGTTTCCTTCACCAAATAACTTGTGGTTTTCTTATTAAACCAATAATTGGTGATGTCACATATATTTTTGCAAATGTGGATATAGGCTAATCACAGATGTCCCTTTCCTTATCATACTTTTCTCCTTTCGCAGCAAGATTGTGACCAACTTCATTTTGTGAATTTCTTTTGACTCCCATTTAAATCACTACTTCAGAACAATTTAATTTTTTTCAGCACTTTATTTCATAATTCACTGTAATGTTCTAACTGCTGTGATAGTGTCCTAAATTTTCATCAGGTAAGTCTTTTCAGGTCCTTCTCTGCATTTACAGCTTCACCGATACTAAGTCTTTAAGAGAGGAATATTCCAATTTAGATTTTTGAAAATGATCCAAAGAAATTAGAAATTCTGAAGAGAGTAGTGTGAGGAGTAGATGACTAACATAAAGGCATATTAAGTGGCAAAAAGATTAATCAAACCAGCCGAGTTTATTCAGCAGAAAGATGTCTTTTACATTGCTGTGAAGAGTTATGGATGTCTTCTATACTTGGCAGAACTAATGGCTGGGAGTCAGGTCTGGCTGTAAGGTATTATGCATGTGCATGTTTCTTTAACAAAACCAATTGAGAATGGAAACTTCATTAAAATGACAGCTTTTTTTAATCAGTCCCCTTCATAGCTGTCTTATTCTAAAGGGTACAAGAATGATAGCTGACCTTCTGGATATAAAAATGACATTTAAAAATATGAAAAAGGATAAATTAATCCAGTTATAAAAGGAAAGTGCATTATATCATTTCTTTGTCTTTGGCATAACTGCTTTGCAGTGATAACCTGTCTCAGTTGAAATCTGTAGGAATCTGTGGGAATTTACAATTGATTTTAACTCAGCAAACTGTGCCATCTCCTGACATTGGAAGAAGACTGACTGAAGAACTTAAGGTGTCTATTGTACAGTTTTATTTTTGGAAACTATGCAAATAGAATTCCTGATGTATTCTGACACAACTAACATATATTGAGCCTGATTTTTGTGATTGCTGTAAGCACACTCTGGTGCCTAGGATGTGCACTTGGGAAGTGGGAGGCATAGATTTGAATTTGCAGAGGCTAAGGAGAACAAAAACACAGTTTTTATGCTTTTGAACAGATTAGCTTAATTTATGAGTTGTTTGGAAAAAGGCAGGTATCATCAGCCAACTAAGTTTCAGAAAAAGCGAGTCCCAACTAATCAAGTGCCTGTCTTCAGAAAATTATTCCAGTCTGCAGAGGCTGCATGCGTGAAGGTCTTTAATATGCCACACTGTCACTGGTACATTTGGTGGTGTTTTAAGCTCATTGCTGTGCTCACAGTGGTTTATTGGCTGGAACTCAATGGCCTGACCCCCACCGCCAAGTCACAGAAGGATTTTTTGTCGGCCAGCCCACTGAGTTTCTGTTCTGTCTTGATTTACTTCTGAGGAGAGCCTGGGTACCTAACCTCCCTGGATCATCGTGTTGTGACTCCTTGGATCAACCTTGTGGAATCAGCCATGTAAGTTTTTGCTGCTGCCTAAGCTGGAAATACTCTGACCCTTTCTTTTCATCCTAAATTAATACAATTGCTTCAAGGAAATTGTTTTTTTCACTGGCTATTGCTACATTTAAAAAAAAAAAAAAGAAAAGAGCTTTCAGATACCAGTATTCTTGTGGGTGCTGTAAAGAAGTCAGATCAACTTGATAATCACAGTTGATGTGGTAGTAACTGTTGTCCAAGGCCTAGTCTAAGAATGGGATAATAAGCTGGAATCAGTCCTTTGATTGTTGTCCATGCTGCATTAACCATGTTAGTGCTGTCATGAGTTAATTTATAATAGAGACTGGGCCTGGTTGGAAAAATTCTGATGGAAGATTTCCATCAGACAGTGTAAGTTTGTCAGGAAAAAGTGGAAATGTGATAATTGTGTTCACTTTTTTAAATGAAACCAGACAAGTTTCTGATAAAATCCTGGATAGTTTTTCCCAACACCTCACTTGACCTCACTGTCTCCTTGGTAGCCCATGGGCAATTGCAGACTCAGAGACTGTGGGGGAGCCAGGGACTGTGGGTTATCTGTATTCCCAGATAGCAGACTAGTTTGTTTTCCAGTCATAAAAGCACAACACTCCACTTTTTTGTAAGTCCCCGGTAGTTTTAAGGGGGAGTACTTTTTGCAGCCATTTTATCAATGCTCTAGGACAAGAGATTTGAAGGTATAATCTAAAGGCCGTGGTAAATACTGAGTGACCATGGAATTGTGCAACAGAATTCACACTTAAATCTTTTAAAGTGGATATATACCAGCAACTGGAATATGAAATCTGCTTACCTGCAGAGAAAAATGTGGGAGTTTTTTCTGCAGCTTTCCGCATTGCCCACCCCCCCCACCCGGAAATTCTTTAAGGTAGAGAAAAGGTGTTTGGTTTATTTTAATAGACAGGTTTTCATTTTTGACAGTGCAGTGTGCTAGCTCAGTTAACAGAATTTTGTAACTACCTCCTTCATGCTGTCCCTGATAATTACAATCATCACCATCAGTTTTGTGAACTTGTAAATGTGCAGGGATTTGTGCTGTATTTCCTCCCACCAATTGTGTCTAATACTATCTTTAAGTAGGCATTGAACAAAGGATGTGGTAGTAGTCTCATTATACAGAAATCTGTATTTTGTTAAAATATTCTTTAACTAAAATTGAAAAGAACATTAAATTTTCCTCTCTTCCTTGCTTCTGTAATGTAGTCTTTTACTAAGCTGATGCTTAGTAAAAAAATGACATGGCAACAACTGCTCTCACTTTGTATCTGCAATATTAGTAAGAGGAAAAAGAAATTCCTGCACTTTTTAGGCAATATCTGTTCATGACAAATACATCACTTATCGGTATTGAAGGTTCCACTTCGGTAGTTGAATCAGCTGATAAACTATAGAAACTTTTTTTTAAGTATGAATATAATTATAAGCAACTATAAGTGGTAGAAAACAGGGATGGGGCTTGTCAGAATCTAACCTCACAAATCATTAAGTCATAGTTGTAACAAATTTTAAAGTGGTGGAAGTCAGTGAAAACAGTGAGCTTGATTTTTTCATTTCCTCTTTTTTTTCATCAAAACCACTGTACCAGTGCAGAATATAACACATTATCAATTTAAGTTTCTCTGTTACCCAATCAGCAACAAGCCAGCACTCAATTTTGCTCCTCAAATACTGAGAGTTTGAACTATTCTAGGTCTAGCATAATAGGTTTGGATTCCTAACACCTTGCAGCCAAAATCTACCCATTTATTGCAATGACCAATTGACCCTAATTACATAAAGGCTTCAGTATCTTGGCTCGACAACATTTTTCAAACTAACAAAGCCATGATCCATACACATATTTGTCTCTATATGTGCGTAATTTTTTTTTATGTTTTGCATAATTGCACGATAATTAATGCCTTCTAAACAAGCTATGACAGCTGTATTCATTGCATCAGGGATGACAGTGTTATGTTGCTGCACTTGGCTTTTTAGCCTAAAGCCATTTAAAAATAGTTAGTGGAATTTCGTATTTCACCCTGGTATTTAAACATGATAAATTTTCCCGTTAAAGATCCCTGACATTCTTGTGTGACAGTAGATGAAGCTGAGTGACATAAGCCTCTGCCCTCTTGTGGCAGATCAGGTTGATGAAGTAAGCTAACGATTAGAGATATTTTCTTTACTTCAACGGTGTCTGTATAAAATGATAAAAAGTTTAAAGGATTCAGTTCTGCAGGCATGGAAATCTTCACCTATTCTCGTAGTTTCCTAATGGAGTCAGGCCCATAGGGAGAAAATGACTGGCATTTCTGATTCAGGTCTGCCATTCAAACTGCTTTGAAGACTGGTATTTTCAAATTAAAAATAAAAAGGAGCCCCTATGCCGTGGTGATGGGTAAAGTTCTGCTTGCAAAAGATTGCTCAGATTTTCTGCAACTTTCCTACTGAGAGTAACCAAACTGGATTGTCGCTGTCAATATCCTGGCATACCCAGTTTGCAGCAGACAAATCAAATAGGAATAAGCTGTAACAGTTCAATCCCATCTTCTAAAGATACCAGAGAGAGTTAAATGAAGGGATATTTCATCAAAGTGTACTTCAATACCAGTGTTAAACAGAGAAAACTAGTGTGTGAACGTCCTCATATTAAAACAGTCAAAGGAGTGTAATTTGAATTTGGGCAAGGAAGAAACTTTTTCCTCCTTTGTTGCTCTAGCAGCAAAGTATTTTGCAATAATATTTTTCAAGGCACTTGCTGATTCAGCAAATTCTCTCTCTTATTTTGAACTTCTGACGTAGTCTGTAGGTGGTTCACCGTGAGAAGAAAAGGTATAATAATAGAAAAAAAGGCAATGGCACAGAGGTGAACAGAAAGAGAGAGTCATGAGAAATTTGTGAAGACAAGCTAAAAAGCTCTGGGTATATCAAAAGCCATAGGAAGTTATAATAAATGAGTAATAATGGTTAAAATTTAGAAATACAGAAAAACGTAGCTAAGGGAGACTGGATGTCAGGTTTTGCTTGTCTGTGCAGAGCTGCTCATCTAATTCACTCTTGGAACCAGATCAAAAGGGTCATCTTAGCTCCAATTCAATATATAAAACGCTGAGAGACCTTCTGAAGGGAGATGGATAAGAAATAATCTGTAAAAAAACCCCAAATCAAATCAACCCCCGCAAACAAACAACAAAATCCACAAACACAAACAAACAACACATCATTTCAGGTTCAGCAAGTAGAAAAATAAGCTCAAGCTAAGTATAATGCTATAGTAATCTGTTTACTGTCTTTGAAATTTGTGATATAAATTAACAATAGATCTAAATACAGCAATTAATTCAGTTTCAATCTTGTGTTCGGCGCTTTAGGGTCAGAAATCCCCACTATTTAATG
The DNA here is from genome assembly GCA_013396775.1 of Cephalopterus ornatus. NCBI lineage: Eukaryota > Metazoa > Chordata > Aves > Passeriformes > Cotingidae > Cephalopterus > Cephalopterus ornatus. The sequence goes on along the minus strand of VZRE01006406.1, from coordinate 385,671 downwards.
AGTAAAATGTGAAATTCATTTAGCAGTTGATGGTTTTCATTGTAATTGTAATATGTAGAGGTGTAACGGTCTGACTGTTACACACTCTTGTGCTTCATAGTGCAGAGATCTCTCCCCCAGGTGCCTTAGTGACCACAAAGTACTATGATATGCTCCATATTTCAATACTAGCAAATGTATCCACCATAAATAAAACCACATGGTATTCAGATATCAGATTGCCAAAGAAAACTGGCTGTAAACAAGGTAGCACAAGAAAACAAATGAAAACCATACAAATAAAAAGTAAAAACAGGAAAGTAAGAAATACCAGTTCTTCAAGTTTGTAAGGACAGTTTAACAATGTAATAACATCTGTCTATTTTTTGTAATGCAGTATCTGCTCAATGTCCTAGCCAGTCAATACCAGGGAATATTCCATGAATCAGTCAACAGAATGCTATTGATTTGGGGACATAGGAGGAAAAACAACAAAAGGTGAAAGAGGACAATGGAGCTTTTGCCATGTGTTTGGCAGAATCTCAGCTTTAGTATTTCTGCAGTTTGTAACTGACGGCACCCTTAATGCCTTCCTATCCAACCTTGCCGTCTGTGTTGGAGTTTAAAGCATCTTGACACCAAAATTATTATTAGAAAGAAAGAAGGAGAAAAAGGGTGTGTGCATAAAGACTGAAAAAGGGCAGAGCTGATGGAAGAAAACAAGGGCTGTGAGTGGGTGTCAGGACTGGGAGGGCCCCACACAGACATGAGAGGGTGGGTAAGAAAGCTGTGGAGAGAGGTGAATGGGAGAACAGAGAAAAGCTAGGAATTACTGGTGTCTGCAGTGAACTTCCTTACAAAAACTATTTGGGTTATTGCTGCCTTACACATTTAATTGAAAATTAAAAAGAACAACCACTGTGGATTAGCATCCATGTAGCTATGAGCATATTTATTATTAAATCCCACTTCTTCATGTCCTTTGTGTACTGCTACCATGAGCAGACAGCCTACCATTTTTCAAACATCTGCTTTGAAAGGCTTGTGAATATTTGCTTACAGTAGCATATATTTAACATTTAAGCACTTTCAGCAACTCTTTGAAACAATTAGCTCATAATGAGCAGCTTCCATACCAGCAAACTGTGCTAAAATGCTTATTAAAAACTTTAAAATGTTAAGACTCTTACTTTAACAAGAAAAGGCCACACAATCATCAGCTCACTCTTGGGAGTCTTTCTGAGGTGTTGTTTCTACAAAGCAGAAAATAATTGATTCAAGGAAGTTCTATTTTACTGTAAGCTTTTGTGCCAGGACACTATCTGAAGGTACGTCAAAACCTGCTGAGGTTGAGTGCTTTGTGACAGATTCCTGAAATGTTACATGAACAGAGTTTTGATATGATATATAATCAAAGGTATTTGAGCTTTTCTTGGCCTTCTTCATGAACCTTTATCTCACTTTCTTCATCATCATCAGGCCCAAGGTGCCTACCTTGCCAACCTACCTGTAAAAACTAGAGTTCAGCAAGATCCTCAAGCCAGGTAAAAAGGGGAAGGCAGGGAAAGTGTTTCCTGACACCACCTGATTCAGAGAAGGGCCTGACAGTGAAGTCTTGCCACAGGGTTAGATCATCACAAAGAGGAACTTGGCTTTTTTATTTGTTTCTTGAACACATAATAGTGTGGCCAGTATTTGAGAACTCTGACGTCTTAAAACCATCCTTGAAAAATCAGCAAAGCTTCTTTGCTCATCTCAGAGATCCCTCTGAGATGCCATGAGTCCTAAAAAACAAGCAAAAAAACCAAACCAAAACAAAAAACACAACCCAAAACCCCAAACAACAGATGAAACTTCAGCCTTGGAACTTGAATTCTTTATTTAGCTGAACCACAAAAATAGAAATAAATAAATTAAAATCTCTCTTTCTTTCCCCTGAACTTTAGGACTGTTTATTTTTGCCTTGAGATGTAAACCCTTCTCATCTAAATGCACCTGATCTGTAGTTTGCAACTTCTAGACATTTTGCAAAATGGAAAAATATCCAAAAAGGTGTTTCACTTATTCTAGCAGAGGTACTATTTCACATCAAATATGCATAAGAGCGAGTTATTTTAAGTTTCTGACAAATTCAGAAAGCAACAGTACTATGAAAAATATATGGAATACATATGCATGTGGAATCTCAAGACCATAAATTTATTACTGATAGGCCACTTGATCCAGAAGTTGCCATGATGCTTCCACGTATAAGGAACAATTTTTGTTAAGACTTCAGTGGCATTAAGTTTAGATGCTTCACTCCAGCATCCTGGATCTTGACTCCTTTTTTATGTGTATCCTTTGTTTCTTGTATGTGAATTGCAGTTCCATATATCATATACTATGTTATTGAAATATATTGCACTTATGAAGAAGCAATGAAAACTTAGAGATACTAATTTAAAAGAAAGATCTGGGGTGCAGAAATCTGGAAGTACTGCTCTTTTTCCTTCATGTTCAAACACATTTAAATACTCTTCTAAAATATACATTGAGAATCACAGTAATAAGATGTTCCATTGCATTCTCTAAATGAACAAAAGAGGTCCTATAAATTATAAAGATTTTAAATACATAAATTAAATAACCAATGTATCTGTAGTATACCTTGTTTTCTGTGATTAGCTACATAATTACCATAATTGCCCCTTGTATTCAATGCATTTCAGTAACAGTCTAATTGCTATTATATTCCTGAAAATGTCATGTTTCTAGTCATTGTCAACAGGTGGCACATGTGCTTGGCATCATAAATTATCTGTCATCTCAAGGAAAAATAATCAGTTTATCCTTTACTAATTTGGCTAATTTTGGGGTAGAGAGGGAACCTACTTTTAACAATTTTCTATTTTAAATATCTAATTGTTGCTTTAGATCATGATTTTGCATGCATCATGAAATAAACTTCTGTGAATAAATTGAGCAAAATTACCCAAATTAGAATTTGACCAAAACACCAGCCTCTCCAGAAGTCAGAAAAATGAGATTAACAAAAACAGTAATAATAATACAACACAATATGAAAAATAAGCTTTGGTCATATTCTGCAAAAATTCTGAGGTTAGTTCTTCTTCCACTGTTAGGTATATTAATATGAGCTTTTAAAGGCAAACATGACTTTTGCCTGCCCTTTCTCTGAAGCAATATGAGCTAGTTCTCACTAAATATGACCCATCCAACAGGTATAAAGCTTCAGTAGTACAGCACTAAGCATAGCTACAGTGCCCTATATCACAGCAGTCCATGGCTCCTGTTTTGAAGATGCTTTCCTCTAATCAGCTCAAAACATAGCAGACTGACATTGCATCTGCTCGTAAAATATCGTGTCGATATATACTCTGGTAACATCATCTGATTTCGTGTGTCATTCATTAGGACCCAGTCTTTAATTAGTTCTAACCAGGAGGTTTCTACTTCCCTTGCTAGAGATTTTTCATTTAGGGTCCTCTAGATACACAGAACAACGCTGCATATCCAAAACTCTCAAGCATCCCGAGAAAAAAAAAGAAAAACAAACAAACAGAAGCAACATAAAATTAAAACATTAAAACTTATATTTATAGGTTTTAAATGTGTTTAATATAGTTCAAACATCTATATTAGCAAATAGGAAATGACGTACTTGAAAAGCAAACATTGCCATTAGTGGCAGATCTGATGAATAAATGCTACAGTATAGAACACTTCAGGTTTTTGTTGGTTAGTGTTGATATTATTTCAGAGCAGTTACTAAGAATGACATAAATTTTCACTAAAGTTTCAGAGAATGCACTACTAAACCAGATTTGATACTCAGTGACAAACCTGGATCCCCAATGACAAAATAGTTGCACATACATTTTGGAATCTCCAGAATGCTTTCTATAGAAGATTGATCTGACTAAGAGTGTGGGAACTCTTTCTTGGAAGCAAACTCAAAAAAAAATTAAAAGAACATTCTTAGAAGGGTGGGGGTTTTGTCCTTGTTATATCTTGCTTTTATAATGGCACCAGAAGACCCAGATTATAATGAATTAATATACTTACATTTATTATACACTTATATTTAGTATAAGAATATTATTTTAGGGAATGAGTACTTACAGTTACCACGTCAACATCAGCTGGGTTTTGAAGCGCAAACCTCAAAAATCAGGTCCCAGTTTTGCATAGCTTGGACATGTCAAAATTGAAGGCATTTGTTTAAATCTTTGTAATTATCTCTACCTGTAGAGGTAACAAGCAATTAAGTCTGTCTACAAAAAAATCTGAGGCAAACAGATCCATTATTTTCTGTGTTAACCTGCATGGTAGCCTTTGTCTACGGAGCATTATAGCGGATGGTTTATTTGTTCCTATGCCTTTTGTTTTGTTTTTAGAAATTATGTGGTACCTAAAAACACTGGAATGCAATTATTCTTCTTGGGTTTTGGAGGGAGGTCTAATTAAGCAGGTCTCCACTGTTACAGGCACAGCTGTAAAAGAATTGACTGTGTGACGTGAGTTATGTATCCCAAACTTTGTATGTATCCCAAAGACTGCTCTATAGCAGATTATGTTTATTATTTGAGAGTAGAATCAACAACAAAAGATATAATTAACAGCAGAAGAATTCAGATACCATTATTTTCTTGTGTTAGGTAATTTCTTTTTTTGACAAGTATTGTAAGTTGTTCTTTCAATGTTAACTTGTTATTTGAAAGACTAAAATCATCATTGAGGGAAATTCTTTGATGGTTTAGAGTCCAAGAAAAGTGGATTATATGTAGTTCAAATATTCCAAAGTGCTCTGATGCGTTAAAATGACCCCATTACTGCATATACTTACCAAGAAAAAAATCTAACTGAAATATCAAAAACTATATAAAAAAATAATGCCAAGAGACCAAATATCAAAACCTAAATGAAATCAAGGGCTGTACTTCCTCGTTTTAATGACTGTTATTTCCTCAATTCCCCACCTATAATAAGTGTGTATTGCTTTGGTCACCTCCAATGGCCAGTGCTTTCAGTTTCCTCTGTCATGGGTCAATGGCAAAGTCTCAGTTGAATCCTACAAATGTAGGCACAGATGTGAGAGGTCCATTTCATGATACACATGCAAACAACTGAAAACTTTTTCAATGGGAAAGCAGGACTTCTAGAGTTGAGAACTCTTAACTTTGAAATCTGCAGTGTATTAAAGGAGCAGATTCAGTCTCTAGGCTACAATAAAATCAAGTTAGCCTATAAAGTAGTTTGGGAGATGAACAATGTAGCTGAACAAACACTTAGAAGTATTAAAATTATTATTTATTCATAATTTTATGTTTAGAACCTTCCACATTTCTTCAGATGCATTTAACCCAAAATGATTATAGTAACATATGTGAAAATGAAGGCCAAAGGATTTTATACCTTAAATAATTGCCATTTTAGATACATTTCTTTATTTTAACCATGGGAGTTTCCTTTCAAATGTTCTTTCCCTGAGACTTATTTGCTACCAAACCTTTTTTTCAGCCAAGGAGTTCAACATTTGAGACTATGAAGCAAAACCACTGATTTTTTAAAATTTAATTAAATAACTGTCAACCCAGCCATACAGATAAAGGAACTTTAAGTGGCCTGAACTTTGCAGACATAGAGAAGTAAGCAGGAGGAAACACATAAAAGATGGAGTGAATAAGATAAAGGTATGATTCTATGATTATTCTTAATGTAATCATCTCTCAGTCTCTGTTTCACATGGCTGATTGGTAAGACTTCACGCTGTTCTTGAAAACTGCAGATTTACCCTGTTTTTGTGTTAGTCTCTTCTGTATCTTTTACTGTTATCTCTTAACCATAGTGAGTTTTTATCCTGATAAGAAGATAATTATAAGATATATATATATAATAAGATAATATTCCATAATGTTCAGATAAATAAAATCCCCATCTAACATTTTCTGTGCACCTACAGGAAAAAAGCTAAGTTTCAATGCAACTTTCAGAAAAACAATCAAACAAAATCTGTAAGGTATTTCTTATTTATAAATAGACTGCTTTGTTCTCATTTTTCTGTCTATGTTGAAGAGAAAAAAATCATTTGCCAAGAAAGCCTAATCTGGAATTGTGCCTTTCAGCTTTTAACAGTCCTTAAAAAGCACAAAGTACAGTCCTTCAGCTATGATCCCATAAGTTTGTGGTTTTCCTTTGCTATTTTCTGCATTCTGAGCTTCTCCACAAGGTACATACATTTGGAGCTATGAGCTTGTTTCCACATCCCATACACCACCAGAAAACTTCGCATTGATTCATGGAATTTGACTCCCCATGGTAAAAGCGTATGCATCTGCCTTAGTTGTTTTAGGAGCAGTGAGAAGAATATATCTCCTTTCAAAGCTTTGCGTGAAATGATGCCACTCAGTGCTTACAAAATGGACTACTCATATCAAGGCAAAAGTTGTTCTCTAGATTATTTTGATGTGGGTATATTTCTTCATATTTGTTGTAATGCACTTTATCTGAACAATCTTCTGGAACAACAGTGGCGAGGATAGTAACTTTTTAACCATGCTATCTGAAATCTGTTCAGAACAGATCTAAGAGTAAATTACAGAATTGTAATAGTCTAATGACTTATCTATGTGATTATTACTACTATTGGCAAAGAACTGAAACAGAAAAAATTCTATCATAGATGGATTTAATGAGCCAGCTCAGGTTATTCAGTGTTACCACAGCAATCAGACTGACTATATATAAAATACTTTTCCATTAATACTTTTTCAGCCTGAAGAATAATCAGTTATGCATTGATGTAGATGCATGACTAACCATTCCATATATCTTGCATTATAGACTAAACAGATGATTTTAAATCCCACCCTTTGAAATCATTATTGCCTCTGGAGTTCAGCAGTGTAGTAGATGATAACAAATGCCAGGAACGAGGGGAATGAAACTCTGTACCAGTTGCTTCAAAATACAGGAGTTTAATATATGACGAATGGCTATCTAGGGTTTGTATAATACCATCTGTGTGAATAGCAATTTGTGTTAAAAAACCCCCCAAAACTAACAGGTTTCTATCCTGATTTTCCAATCTAGTACTGAAAATGGTAGTGAGGGTTACTTTACTTCTTGACTTCACTATATTTGTAGAATTACTGTAGAATAAATTATTGGCAACCATGAACTAAAAGAAAATAAATACATTGAGGAATTGTGTTGACACATTGTAGTACATGAGTGTAAAACTACTGATACAGAGTGAAAGATAGATTTCCCTGAAGTCAGTTGGAAGCTTGCTACCGAGTTCCACATTGCCAACATTTCACTTCCAGTACACAGACAGTTTGGCTATTTTTACCTTTAATTAATGTATAGTTCATCTGTTTTCCTATCCCTCTTCACTTATTTTCTCCTCTTCCTACTCACCCTCCCTCCTTACCTCTCTTTGGTTCCTGTTCTATATCTGCTGCATCTGCCAGGCAGTTAAATTTTAAAATAGCTTTTCCCTTTGAAGTGCTAATGCCAGAACTGCTATTTCTATAGCAAGTAACTTCACTGACTGCTGTGGTTTGCTTTTACTCTTTGTTTTATGTGTTTGTACATGCATATGTAGGGTGATGTGTGATTTTAATGGTGAAGAGGTGGAAAAAATGGAAAGAAAGAAAAAAATCTCCTAATTAAGTTTTATAAATAAAAGTTAAATCCCAGCTGCTCCACCTCAGGCTGTGATCTTGTCAGATCTCACAGGCTAAGCAGGTAGAACTTGGTGAGTAATTAGATAGGAGACCTCTGAGAAAACCCAGAGTGCTCTATGTGGTGGCAAGATTCAGTAGCTGCCACTGTTCCTCTTCAGGAAGTGCTTATGCTGTTCTTTCTTCATTGAATCCATCGGTGGCTATGAAACGTGACAAGTCTGCACAGAAACTCTGTTTCAGAAAACCTTAATACTGCCTGAAGGTAGGAGGATGTTCTTCTGAAAGGACCACTTTGTACACAAACTCATTTAAAGTCTTTTTCCATGTGCTAGTGGCCAAGGATAGGAAAGCAGATAACTTATACACTGCGGGCAGAGTACTGGACCTTTGATTATTTCCAGCATGTGAAGCATTCCATTTTTGTGTATTGAGCACTTGAGCAATCACTGTTGTCTTCTGTAGTAAAGTGAAAAAAAGGCATTCCATGCTTGGGTATCAACCTTAAGGAGTTTGGGAGTCCTTACTGATACTGTGAGATACAGAAAGCTCATAGGTGTCCACTTTAAATATTTATGTTTCATTCTTTCACACTGGGGATATTTCATTCATGATTGTGTTGCATCTTCCCCGTGAGTAGTTTCATTTATTTACATATACAGAAAAAAACCCTCTGATTAATAATCAAGTCACCAGTTATGTGTGCACTAAGAAAATTAATCATTTGCACTATCTGGATTATTCTTCAGGTTTCCTTTGGGGAAGATAATTTGAGATAACTCTGTGTAAGTCAGGAATGTACTCATACTTTAATGAGTTTGACAGTGGGTGAAAGCTTGATGGCTTTTGTACAGCTGGGTCCACTTGTGTTTCTTTGAACTGATCCTTTTTGTTTTAGAAGAAAATACAAAATACAAATTCCTATTTCCCTGAACAAGCAATGGAGTAGTGCTTCAGTTCTTGCTCCAAGTCACTCTCTTTCCACTACCCCAAAGGCTCTGTCCTTTTCTAAGCTTTTTTCAAGGCTCCAGGGTGCAAAGTCAAAAGATACCTGCCTACATTCTCTCTTATTTTTTTCTAGACTTGCTGGAGAGGGGACATAGGTGTGTTGGGGAGGTTACAGAGGCGGGTTACAGACATCTAAATCTTCACATAAAAGTTGAGAATCAAAACCTTTTTCTCCTGTATAGGAATGTCTTTTTGATTTAGCAGGTCCTTGGGGTATTTGAATGATGGCTAGAGACACCAGTTTCAGCTCCCAGAGCGTAAATGATTCTCTTGAACACTTTAAAGGAAGGGGTACCTCTGAAAATGTGAAGTGGGAATTCTGTAGATCAATTAATAATGATATGTATATTTATATCTGAGATTTATCACTTTAATAACAGCATGTATATTTACATCTGAAATTTATCACTCTGTCACACAGCTTTGTTATTGGCTGGTCAAAATTTGGGGGTTTGTAGATTATTCCCATTAGAAGGGGAAACTGTTAATAGAGACTGATCTTTTTTAGTGCAGTCCTGTTTCTAAAAAGCAACATTAAAAAAGTCTTGTTTACTTGAGCATAGCAGAAATTTTACATATTGAAAAAGTTTTTTTTTTTTCCAGAGAGTCAACCCATGTCAGTCTGTGCCAGCAGCCCAAAACCTGTCTAGGGTTGCTCCTCAGTACCTAATATTTGGCAGTAATCTGACATGAGCTCCTTCTGCATATTGTCTCTTTCTCCATGTTTACGCATGTCCTACATACATAGCCACTATTTGATTCACTTCTATTTGTTTCCTTCTTAAGAAAACAACAAAACCGCTCCACCCACTTCATTCACATTCTGACTCGGCTTTTTCAAGCTTTTGTTTTGTACAGAGACATGTAATTCTTTTTGGGGTTTAGGGACTACAGTCATTTCAGCTACTTGTTTCTTATATCTATCTTAAATGAAGAGGGACAGCTATACCCAAGAGCTGCAATGAGGTTTACCTGACCTATAATTTTACAGCATTATAAACCACATTTCAGCTGAAACTTTGGGCCTAGCAAAACAGTAATGGTCTTGCTTCAGCACTGTGGTGTAGTAAATTTTCCTTCCAGTGATCTCATATCTGTTCCTCCAGAAGCAGGAAATGCATCAAGGTTCTGAAGGGCAAGTCTGCAACACACTTTACTCTTCGGCTATTTGCACAGCTTCAAGAGGTTGTTCAGAGACTGTGTACTGTAGACACCAGCCCTGTCTGCAACTTGCCCTAGCTTTGTATAGATCATTTTGGACTGTTTTCAGGGTGAGAGAACTAAAAAAGCAATTGTACTTTTAGTTACAGTCTGCTCTGAGTCTGCAGAACGTAAAACTCAGCTGGACTAGCAATTTGGAATAATGTCTTTTTTTTGGACCATCTTATTCCTTGCTGTGATTGCTCATCCACCCTTCCTATTTTTTCTCTTTTCTTTCTTCGTTTCACCACCTCTGGTGACATAATTTAGAATAACACAATGGACATATGACTGTGGGTATTTAAAATTGAGGGCAATTTTAAAAATCAGAAATAATGTATATAGCAAAGTGTTGTGGCTTCAACAATTATTTACACTCATTTGGAATGCCATCAGTAACCCTTCAGGAACAACAGAATCACCCCATTTTTGGAAAATAAATGTCACCTTTCAACACCATTGATGTTCTTAACAAGAACTTGTGTCTATTGCTTTACTGTTAATAAGGATTTCTGACAGTCTTTCTGACTTCAGTAAGAAAAAGTCATTTAATGAAATTAAGATGTCAGGAATCACAACACTCAATTACCAAATAAACATGAGAGAAAATGCACTTCTCTGAAGTATTTCAAAGGTTGGTACTGTATTGAATAACAGATGTTGCTTATGTCAAGCCCTGAGGTTTCATATGATAAAGTTCCTCTAAGTTTTATGCAGATTGAAATCCACATTTGTCACTTTGTTATAAAGCTCAGAAGAAAAGGTCTTTGGAGAATGAGAAGTTGAGTCAAACTCACTCTTAATGAACTCTAGTGCCTTGAGTACCAAAAGCTAGATCTGCCCCATTATTCATCAGATATTTAATTCACTTAAAATTAATTGAAAATAAAGGCAAAAGACACCCTTTATGCCTTGAGTTTTAGTCTGTGCTTCAGACTGAAACAAATAATCTTAATTTGACTGAAACCACAGTTTCCATGTAGTGTCCAGAATTCATCATAAATCAAAGCAACTTCATGAACCTTAGCAGATGAATAACTGTGACCAAGCTTTGAATATTAAGCCTTGAATCAAGCAAATGTCGCACAGCCTTCAGGCCAGAGATATTTCACATAGATGTACTATTATAATTTCCTTTTAGTTTTACTAAATCAGGATTGATTTTATCATAAAACTATTCTTCCTTCAATATAATTTATTTTCTAGAAATAAACCTAGAAAATGTCTATGTTTATTTTTATATAAGCTACCGTGGTTAGGAATTTCATGTCAAACACAGTAAACCCTCAGAGAAAATTCAGTGAATGAAATCCTAGCTCTGATGAAGGAACTAGCAGAATTTCTTTGATTTTTGTGTGAATGAGATTTCATCTGAAGTCTTTGATAGAGATGCATCAAGACCAAATGTATTGGTGTGACAACACTGAAACTTGATCCACAATATGAACAAACATATTACTTGAAATATTTCCAATGAATTTGTGTCCCTATAAATTCAGATGTTGTAATAGTGGAACTATGCACCCATATGTAATAAATCTATTAATCCCTTTTTTATCAGTGTTTAAATAGAGATGGAGAGACAATGATATTGTGCACCTTGCTAGTAAGAATTTACTGGAATGCCATATGTAAAAATCTTTCCATCAATGTTTAAGACAAACTAATTCAAACTGTAATAGGTCATAGACATCATCAAGGAAATTCAGAACTTGTTTTATGAAAAGAGATTCAAAGATCAAAAGATTCAATTTAAAAAAAAATGTGAGTGTTGTATATAAATACATCAATAGCCAAACAGAAGTGAACAACAGTTTAGAATGTTATTGTGAGAGAAACAAATGAGACAATTTCTATTTCGAGGAGTGAAGTTCAGGCACTGCCCTCACAAGGAAGAGTGAAATGAACTGACTTTAGGATGAAGCACTGGATTACAAAAGATGTTAGATAATGTCTGCTAAAAAGCAGAGTTTTGGATTAGTGACTCAGAGGTTTTAATCAAGTCCCACCTTTTTTTACTTCTTACTGCCAAAACTGATGTACTCATCTGAAACTTTCGATTCTAACAAGGTGCCTTTTTTTTTTCTCCAATACAAGCTAGGTAGAACAATTCTATCTAATATTATGTAATTATGTTGGAAACACTAGTACTAAGTGCAATGAAGTAATATGGTGGATATAGCCAGAAGCAGTAAGAAAACAATGAAGAAAATTAAATCTACCTGAAAAACAGACACCAGAATAAAACCTTTTTTTCATCAGAATATTAATTCAGTGCACACACTTTTAAAAAACAAAATCAGAAATGGTTGTCTCTGACAAATCTCTGTCAAATTTAATTGGGCTGTGTCAAATAATGGGATGACTTTCTAAGGTCAATTGTATAAGTTCCAAATTGGCTTTAGTAATTTTCTTTTCCTGCAGTAAGAATGGCTTGCACTATACACAGGAGCTTTCAGAATTCATAGATGTGACAAAATGTGAAAATTTAGAAAAAGAGGACAATGAAGATTTTTTTCCCTGGAGAAGGCAAGTAAATATTATTTTTAAAAGGAGAATTCAAATGTAATTCTTAAGTACTATTGTGCTAAATGTGTAGTCTAAACGCAAGCATTCAAGTATTGAACAGAAAGATTTTTAGTCTTGCTATACATGCAAACCAAAAATGCAGCCTTAGCTGTGGAGTTAATTACTCTTTTGTATAAGAATAACACAAAATCTACAGCATAATACAAAAAGAAAATTAACGTGTCATGTAAATTAAATTTTCTCACACAACTTTTTCACGTATTTTCTTCTACCTCATTGCCTATGATTACCTATCTTGGGACTTATGACAATTTGTGGGATCTCTCTATGTAAAGCTTGAGAATTCTGTTTGATACTTGGAAATCTCTCTATATAGCTGTATCAGGTTGAAAATTCTTTGCTAATCTAAAATCCACAAGAGGCGATTTTTGCTTCTGGCACATGATCAATAAAGAATTGTTAAACCTTGATAACATGCTACTCAAGTACAGTCCCTTGGAGCATGACAATGCTACCAGGTAGGCAAACCTGGTTTTATAGATGAGGTGAGGCAGGAAAAAGTAGGTGATAAATCATCTGTTCTACACAAATTTAATCACCTGTCAAGGGAGCTACCTGACTAACGAAGGTAAGGTGGCTTCTTGATTGGTGTTGTAAGGTGCGTCTCGTACTAAGTACTGGAGGGGGATGGTGGACTTGTGGGACTGCTACCCATATTTGGAGTGGAAAATGAAGGAAGAGAAATGCAAAGTGGTTCCTGCCTTTAACAGCTGTTCTGAAACCCTTGAAATCGAAGTGGGTTTTTTATCCCTTCTGTGATGAAACTCCAAGTCCTGCGTACCGCCAGTTTAAATAAATGAAGAAATCGGCACTGCCTTCAGAAGAGAGGGCAGCAAAGCTCTGCATCAGAGGACTGGGAAAGGAGCCGCTGTTGCTGCTTTAGCAGACCAAAGCAAGCTCACATGGACACCAGTGGTGTGTTGCATGGAAAAACCTGGCTCCAGAAACTGGCGAGTGGCCGAGCGTTGTTCCAACCAAGGCTGAAGGAGGAGTGTTGGACACCCTTGTGCAAATGAGTTTAGTCCTGCTAATGTGATCACGGCCCCATGGATGCTTGGGGCCTTTCTGCTGCCCGGGATGCTTGCACTGCCCTGCTCACCCCTCCGAGCTCGGCAGCTCGGGGCTCCAGGCCCCCACTCCGCGGCCAAAGCACCTGGCGGGCCGCTGGCAGCCACAAGACAAGCGAGGGCTGCACCTCCCGTTTCCCAAGGCGCTGGGGAATGCTCCCGCATCGAGCTGAGCGGGGACTGCAACCCGCTTCGTGGCGCGGAGCCTTCGCAACTTCCCGCGGTCACTTCGCTCTTCCCCGCCCTGCTCCTGGAAGGTCCCGCCGGCCGGGAGCGGCAGTGCCGCCCGGTCACCTGCCCAGGGGAGTCCCCTCGCCCTCCCTGAGACCGGGCAGCGCTCAGGCACCCGCGGCGAGCCGGGCGCTCGGCGTAGGATGCCTCCCTGCCCTCCCTCCATCCCTCCGCGCTGGCGGAGCCCTGCGCCGAGGGGTGAACTCCGGCGAGCGGACCGTCCCGTGCGCCCTGACTCTCCTCAGCCCCCGCGCCCCTCCGCCCGCCTCCTCCCCTGGTCACTGGGGCTGATGAATTAATCATGAGGTGGCTGCTGTTAATGCATTTATGTGGAGCGGGCTGTGCCAGCGGCTCAGGGCGCGGCGGCCTGAGCGAGCGCGGGGAGCGCCGGCCCCTCCGCTCCGCCCGGCGCGGAGCCGCGGCCGCGCCCGCACGGCTCTCCATGGCTCCGGAGGAGGTAATGGGAGCCGGGACTCGCTCCTCGTTTCCTCGGCCGTCAGGAAAGGGGCAGGGCTGGCAGGGTGCGGAGGGGGCACGACGGCGCTGGCAGGGCAGCTCCAACTTGCCGGCAGGGGGGAGAGAAATGCTCGTGTTGCCGGGGAGGGGTGGGGGGGGTGTGTGTTCGCCTCGCGTCTCCGCGGTTCCCCCCAAATCCTGCCCGCGGTTTAAAAATCGCTCTCTTGGCATAAGCGCACGGGAGCCAGGCTCACTTTATCGCCGCTGACGCTGTCAAAATCGCTGTGGCTCCAGCAGTAACAACAGCGAGCCCCCTCCTTCTCTCTCTCCCTGCGCCGGGTCACCCGCTCCTCGTGAGAAACCAAACGCTGATATTGCTTTGGCTTCATCTTCCCCGCTTACGCGAGAGTGCGGAAGATTTGCTAATTAATTTACATACGAGGGAACGATGTCTGAAGGAAGGAAAAAATACCCCGTTGCACCTGCTCCGCCGAGACTTGTCATCTGAATCTGGAGGAGAGCTATAAATCATGTAAAGTGTTCGCGGTGGAGTCGGCTTCTTCTGAGAGCTGTAGGATTATGTATCCAAATGCTGAATTTATATTTCCCACTAGGAAAAGACTGAAACTCAGGTCAGATATAAACTACATCATTTCATTTAAAACAAATCAGTAGTTATTTATTGTAATTCTAGAGGGGATTTTTCTTCTCTCCTGATTAAATAGAAAGTACTATTAGAGCATGTAGTAATGATTTACACATTATAGCCTGAAATCTCTTGCAGAATTGGAAGTGGTTGAGTGTAAGAATGGTGCTTTAGAATCACGTATGTCCTCTTATTTTTGCTTCACGTGGAAAGACTGAGAGTAACCAGGCTGTTAAATTTTACCTTCAGTTTTTAGTGTGTACAAGGCTATATTTTGAGATACAGAATGGAGAAAACTTGGATGAGGGAGACCACAACTTCCATTGAAAAGGTTGACTTTCTCAACTACAGCAACTAAAATCTGTGTTGTGTCTGCTTTGATGATTTTCATCCTTTGAAAAAAAGCTTTAAAACTGGGATAAGCTACTTCCAAGAATTTCACTTACTGCCTCTAAGGCAATACTGTAATAGTTCTTGACACTTGCCTGCTAAATGAGCTGAACTGGGGAGACCTACTATTCAGTCAGATGTTTATGTTATTCCTGTGCCAGGTATTTCTTCATAAAATACAAAATGAGGGGTTTAGTCTGATAAGATTACGATTTAATATTGTAGAAATTATTCATCCTTTAGTTTTGGGATATAAGTGAATTTTCACACATTGACTAGTTTTGTTGCTGGCTAAAGTAGACTAAGATTTTGTAATTTCAGATGGAACTAATTTTAGATTGGGGTTAATTGCTTTAGTAGCCTAAAATATTTTTAGTAATACTGTAAATGGCAAATATTATTAATTTATTTTGTTCCAGTTACGTAAAAACATGGCTTTTTGATTAAAAAGGTGTTGTGTATTATAGATGGATCCTGTACATTGCATCAGCATGAGGGAATTAAGGAGTTTGTGTTCTTGGGCAGCACGTCATTTGCAAGTTTCATAAGTTGTGAGGTTATTGTAAAAGTGCGTGTGGCAAAAGACTGCTATGCTTGTATAAGAAACTAATAATAACGTAGAAATCTGCGAGGTAAGCAAGAACATATGAGCTAGGCTAACCACTCAATATGCTTACTTTGAAAACAAGCCTGTATGCAGTAGTTTTCATATCACTGTTCTACAGCAACAAAATAACGGTGCCAAAAATAAGCATAGGCCAGAAATAAAAGGACAAAAATTTAAAAGGAGACTAGTCAGGAGGAAAAAAACCCATTTGGAAATGGAGTCTTTCTGTCAAATCCAAGACTGCATGTTGTTGTTAAACTAAATCATACTTACATATACAGCAGTTTATGACATTTAAGGTGTGAGCCTTGGTCTAGTCTATAACCAAGAAATTAAAAGAGATTCTGTTATTGAGGATTTGGTTTGTCACAGAATAAAAGATGGTAGAGGTCAAATGACAGTCAATAAAAGTAGAGTTCATTTTTGAACTTGGAACAGGAGAACAATTTGTTTTCTTCTCTGATTCTTCTAACTGGAAATGCTATTGCGAACACCAGTCCACAAAGTGGCCAAAATTTACTAAGTGATGAACATTTATTGTTCTGAGATGGCACTGTAATAAAAATAGTTTTTTGGTGTAACTGGCGTTGTTCTGGCCAGTGCTTTGGCTGTGTAGGTCATAAATGGATAACATGGAGGTTCTGATTTGGGAATTGAACAATATATATCACTGTAGAAGTTTCAGTCCAGTGGACATTTTTATGTTTGGCTACCAAAGTGTTGCATCAAGTTATATTGGAAAAGCATTTAGTTCTTTTATAATCTAAAATGAAAAAAATATTTGTCAGCCAGAAGGAGGCAGGGAGGTGGGTTTACACTTACCAGACTTTGTTGCATGTACAGTAATGACTTCTGTTTGATACAAGGGATTGTGGGCTTGGTGACTTCAGTGAATGACAAACCCACCTACATTTTCAACATTTGCAATGTATTGAGCATGCTTTTTGTGCCAGGTAACCATAGTGCTGCTTGTTTATTGATGAACAGATCTTTGAAAGGAGCTGAATGGAGAAGACTCAGCTATCTGCATGATGTTTGCTTAATGCTGTACAAATAACTACATGACAACTGGCCAGTATTTGTAGTCACGTGAATATGCCCTCTCTGTTTTGTGTAGCTGTTTTTGATTTACACACGGCCATACAAAACTTGGGAATGGGCTGTTCAATGATTAACATAGAGTACTATGTTATGGTGGATGCAGATAGCTGTATGTCCTAACAGGTTAAGTTACAAGATTTCGCATAGTGACAGCATTTGAGGTGTATATGCATGGACTACAATCAAATTCCTTCCTTGACTGTTTATATACTAAGCAGGAATCCATTAAGCTGCCAAGGAGGACAAATATTTAATGAAGACCTGAAGAGGCAATATCATTTCAGTATGTTTGCAATGCACTGCTCTGTTTAGCTGGTGATTAAATCTTTTGATCTCAAGGAGATCTTCTAGTCATCTGGTTGGATGCAATATTCTATGAAACCATTTAGGTTAGAGGGGTAGACCTTTAAGTCTTAAGACAGTTTTCTCCTAGAGATAAAATAATTGCATGTAGTTCTTTCATAGCCCTAGTTGAACTTCAGTGGGAATAGTGGCAACAAAAGGACTGGTAAGGAAAGGAGCAAAATAGGGAACAGTTAATCACCACAGTAATTCAGGACTGAAGAAAAGACTTCTCTGAGTTAGGCAACAATCTTATCTAATTCGAGTAATAAAGTCATCACAGTCTACCATTAAGCTAGTTAAGCACATTGCCCTATTGCGCTTTTTCTGGAAAGATGTTTCAAAACCTCTTTCCTAATGCTTAGAGCTTTCTTTGAACTTCCAGCCTAAATATATTCTTTGATTCCTAATTTTTAATCTCTCAATATTGTTACTTAAAACCAACTCCTTCCTTGGTCTGTAGCCCTCAATAAATTATAAACATCGATCATGTGTCTTCCTCAGCTTTTATGTGCTAGGATCAAACAAGCAGAGCAAGCACCTTCTAGTCTCCCTAGCGAAACAGAATAAATAGGAAGATACAAAGCCTAGTAATTTAATTCTCCTGAATTCTGAACTTTGTACTGAAGTGTTTCCTTAAAGTCTTGAATAAGAGTGCTAATGCTCCACTTAATCTTCTCAAAATATTGTGTCAAATGCTGGTGAAGATCAATTTTGTTTTACAGGTATGCCAGGTTGACTTAATCTTCTTGTAGTGAACTAGAGATGGGTGTGTGATTTGTCTTTTTGTGTTGCTCTGAAATGATCAGAGACCATCACAGAAATAATCACAGAAATTCTGCTATTTGTAATCACATGCTTTGAAGAGTTGCTAAAGGTTTTGCCATTTCTAATACTACAAATGGTCATCCAGTTTCTTCTGCAAGTTAGAGAGAACATCCCCTGCATCAAGAGGGCTTCCTGTAACCAGTTTTAATCAAAACACCTCTGCTTTTTCCACATTCACAGACATGAAATGAGTCTGAAGAAGGATTTTAAATAAATTGATTTAATACATTACCATTAGTCACTTTTACATTGACTTTATTTTTGTGTTACGCCTGCCTGTCTTTTCCAACTCAGTAAATAATTGCTGGGTGATACTGTATCAGATTCTTTACTGGAATATGGAGTGGTTGGATTCTGGATTTCCTTTACCATAATATTTGCTTTTAAAAGTTAATATATTTGTTCCAGCCTATGTCTTTTCAAAGTTTCTTCGTTTTGCTGTTGTCTAAAATTTCCTGTTAACACTGTACATCTGTTTAACTTGGAAAGGCAGAGCAAATCCTTTTCAAGTTATGCTATAAAAGGTGCAGATATAGTTATTAAGTAAACATAGAAGATTATTTAATATCTTTTTCCTACCAGGATTCTTTGGAGTGCTAGTCCACCATTTTTTGTCACTTAAGTCTCTGCAAGTGACGTCTTGCATTTTGTCATCCTAAAAGCTGTTTAAAGGGTGAAAAAAGGGTCAAATTAAACTTTTTATAACCTGCAAACAGTAGACTTTTTTTTGTTTCAGGAATTGACAACAGAAAAATGTGTTCTAAGATTGTCTTTCTTTATAAGAGGATCTTAGTATATATTTTTTAAAAAAATTGATGAGATAATAGGGGATTAGATTATGCTGAAAAACAACAAAATATCAGTTAGGAGAAATACTGGGTTTTAGACGTGAATGAATAAGGTAATCCACATTCAAAAGTAAAATTTTAGTTTCTGGATGGAGATAAACTAGGCTATTTCTGTCCTTCTCATAATTTAACATTTATATAGTATTTAGTAGGTAAAAAATTCTTCGTAAGTATCAATAATCTTCATTCTACCCTCTGAAGTAGATAGGTGTTCTTCTGCCAGTTAGTGGTATAGGGCCAATATATTTTAGATGTATAAATCTGAAAAAAGTTTAAATTTTGGTGTAAATTTGTTTGAAATGTATGAAGGGCAGACTGTATCCCTCAGTATCTGGAATCTGCCCTAATAAGGTATGCTTTCATTTTTAAGGAACAAAGATACAGGGTTTCATTCTGAACACTTGAATAACATCATGTCTCTTTGATAATGGAGTCTAGTCAGATGTAGTTTTTCCTGGATAAAAGTGTTGGATACTATAAAGGAGAGTTTTTTAAAGGTTTACACAGAATAGATCTTTAATTTACAAAGATTTTTGTCAGATTTAGCTTCCACTTTTTGTGGAAAGGTAGTTACACATGGAAAGAGGGAGCTTGTCTTTTCTGTCTCCACCCTCCTTGGTTGACAGACTTTCCCTCCAGCAATCAGTTGACAGCAATCAGTTTGAGGATTATTTCTGGAAGGAAAAAGTTTACAGCTTTATTTCAACAGTAAGATTAAAAATAAAGTAGCTGTCATCTATTTCCTTGGCTTAACTAGTTAAAATCATAGCCACAAAAATGCCATATTTCTCAGCTAAGCTGTTCTGTGCATTTTATACAGTAAGCAGACCTTATTAAAGGAAAGGCACTAAAGCCTTGCAAACAATATTTTGTAACACAAAATTTAAAAAAATTAAATTTTGACTGGAACTTCATTATTTGTTATTTATTGTGTCTAGATAACTAATTCTTTAAAATAAGCCTTACAAAGATATTGTATTTAAATACTTTATTTTATGACCTTGTCATATATGAAGGACATGTAGGTAATTCTCAGGATAAAAGAAGTTCATATCTTAGCCAGATTCTTGACCATCTTCCAGACTTGCCTCAGATTAATTCCCACATCACTGTGTTTTCCACTGTACCGTTGAGAAAGGAAAAAAATGTCAAGATCGAAAATAATTTGCAACTGCCAACTTTATGCTTTCTAATGATAGATTCCCAAGATGCAATATGCAAATATATATTTAAGATTTTTTTCCCAGGGTGAGCCAGCCTGACATCTTTTAGACCTAATCCCAAAACATTAATTGTTTTCAGTCTCATAAAGTTATGACTTTGGTTCTTTTGTACCACATGCTACCTATTGTTTATTCTGCGAATAAATAGTTCCGTTTAGTTAGATGGTGTTTTGTTGGATTTTAAAAATCTATTTATTTAATTTTCATAATTTGATTTTATGGCTTTGATTTTGTTCTATACTATCAAATGTGGAGTCTTCCAGTAGTTTTGGTAACTGTGCAACACTGGTTTTCTGGCTGTGATATTTTCCCCTCCCTTCCTGTAGCAGAGTAATGAAATTATCCATAGACTTCTTTGTGCTTTCGGGGTTTTCTAAATTCAAAACCTGACATGTGCACTGGAGAATGAAGAAGAACAAAAGGCTTGTTATTTTCATACTCTCCTACATTCTTATGTTAGCTCCAAGTTTCTGGATCCTAAAGTGAGATCCATGCCTGTAACACTGCACACAGTCCTGAGAGGTTAGGCCTCTAGAAAGTTAGAGAGATTAATGTTTTTGTTGTTTTCATTCTTTGTTTAATCTCCCTTCTGCAAAATTAGGGAAGTTTAAGACAGTTATTTAGTTGTTTGATGATGGGCTTCTTATGCTTGTACTTTCTCTCCTGTATCCTGAGAACCTAAGTAGGCCTGGTGATAGAAAAGCAAAGTTCCAAAACTAAATTCATCTTGAAAAGAGAACTGTTATGATAATTATGCATGGAGTTTTAGAAATAAAAATACTATAAATGTTCACTAAATAGTCATTACTCAAAGTTAGATTGTCTGGCATTCCGAAAATGGCATTGTATTTCTCTTCTTTTGAATCTTTGTGTGGTCACATGCACAGAACATTGTGTTTAATACTCCAAGGAATTGTTCTACTTTGCTTCCATAGTGAAGCAGTTTCTTTTAATCAAATGGAAGCCAATAGAAATACAAAAGCATCGAACACAGCTCTATATGGCCCACTGGGAGATATTTAAATTTGTGCTAGCTTGCACAAGAAGGAAATGCTGTTAAAGCATTTTGTTTTGTTTTGTTTCTGTAAAAACTCTAATATTCAGTGTGTAAAATTTCCATTAGAAAAAAAAATCAGGTAATATTGCATGCACTGATTAAAGAAATTAACTGTTCAGCCAATTGTGAAATAGTATTGTACGCGTTTTAACATGTTTATTTCTGTATAGGCTAATTATATTACTTTACACCATAAATAAAGAAATAAAGGCAACTCTACTGTTTCTAATTTACTTTTTGTGATCCCAGATTATTCTCATTTATTACATAAAAACAATCATTTATATATATACATGTGTGAGGAAGGAAGTATATATCTAGGTCTTAAGTTGCAAGTATTTGTTTTGATAAAGATGATTTTGCTTTTAGCTATAAATGATTCCTTCCTAAAAAGGTTCAGAACAGGAAGAATGCTAAGATTATTTTTTAAATAAAAAGGGTAATTTTTAAGAATTATGAAACAAAAAATATCAGTTGTCTCTGCATACGGTTTATTATATGTGCATTAGTATTTTGACACAGTCTCTACCTGTGCAGTCACGTGCTGTCGATCCTGGTCCCACCAAATGTGTTAATTGTGCACAGTTATTAATAGCAACAGATACTTTATAATTTTTCATTTGTTGATTTTAATGAGGATAATAATATTATAATTATATTTATTTTTACAGTCTTATTATAATATTTTTTTAAACAGATGAAGCGACCAAAGCATACATTGTGAGTTGTTATACAGGAAGCTTTGGGTAAGATTCAGAATTTAGTTTTGGGTTTGTAACTATTGAATGAGAGATATTCAATATGAATAGTGTGCCTCATGTACTGTGGTTTAAATTTGTTGCAGTATGTAATTGAGGTGAGCTTGTTTTTACCACTTTAAAATGTACTTATATAAAACATGAAGAAATTTTAGGTATCAGCATAGGATTGGTAAAAAACTTTTGGAGGGAATGCACCTGTTCACACGCTACTTCAGCTTAATATTACGTGAGAAAATGTTGATTATGTATAATAGAATTACTGTTCTTCCTACTCGTAACTGACTTTAGGGAACTTCATGTTCCAGGAATCCCAGCTGTAAGGCAGAGCTTACCATGCTGATAGCAGGAAATCTGTATAACCAGGTGAGTTTGTTTCAGCTAACTTAATGGAAAGTCCCTTTTGTTCTTTTAACAAAGAGCTTGGGAAAAACTTCTTTCCCCTTCTACAAATTATCTAAGAAATTTTACTTCCTAAATGGACTAATATATTGTAATACTGGAGCTTCAGATCTCCTCAGGATCCTCAGTATCCAAGTATGAAATAATTTTATCCTGACCTTTTAATGTCTAACTTACTCAAATTTTGCTGCTGAGTAAATACCTACTTAGTTTGAATAAAAAAATTCCTGTTTAATGTGGGATGGCTCTGAAAAGTGAATATTACCAATAGGTGGTATTTGGGTTGTGGTATTGAAGTATAAGCTTCCAAGTTCGCAAATTATGCTAAATTTGGAGAAACAGTAGAGTCACATTTTAAACAGAAGAACCTAGATTAGTGAAGTATTCAGGCATAATAACTGTCAGATGTAGTTAATTGCAGGTATGTAATATTGCTCTGCGGCAAGGGGATCTGCTTTATGTGTGAAGTCTGTTAATTGCAGAGGGATAGAAGGACCTGTTAGAAGAATACCTGGTGTATAAAGCAGTTTCAGTACAACAGTACTGCAGCTGGGGAAAAAAGAAAAGGAAGAGTTCTATATATAAATATGCTGAAGTCATAGAAGTTTGTTAACTCATATGTACATGGGAGCATTCAAAGTTGAACTGAACTTAAAATTTTTATTTAAATCATATGAATTCAATACATATATAGTATTTCTCTCTTGTCTCCATTCAGTGTGTTTCACTGAATGGCCATTTTATTTCTTAAGAAATATGTGTACACATGGATCAATATTTTAGATTTAATTTGGTTTAATATTCTAGAGTTCTCTTATATTGATGTGACCTCAGATCCTATTTGGCAAAGTGTGTTTTGCGTGTTTGTCTCAGAGTAGTTACTTTGTGTGCTTAAGTCATAGATTCATATTATCTCCCAGTGAAAATGCAGACAAATTAAAAATACTGGTGTACATTCTTGCCAAATAGCAGAATTAATCTGCTGCATGTGAAACTGTTGTTTTGTAGAGGATAGTAGAGAGTAAATAGAATATAATAAAAAAATTCTTGTACTATTCTTTCTGGGTGTAGCAAAGAGTATGAAACACATCAAACAGTAGGGTGGAAAGATAGATGTTCCTGTTTTCATGCAGTCTAGGTAAGAGGAATGTCTGAGATTAATCTAGTGGTAAATTAGGTTCTATTTTACTCTCATAATCTGTGTTCATTGGACTTGTTATTGTGTGGTAATCCAATTTCTCCATATGACACCAGTGTAAAAGAAGACTGTCTTTACCCGCAGAGCCCATTTACCATCCATTTTCCTTCCTGCCTCCTTTACATACCACAAAGTGATTGTACATTGCACTGCATTTCTAAGTATGGCGTTCTTTGCCCTTCACTGGATTCTGCATTTGGCACAGAAAACCCAAGAACTGAGAGTCTGTTTTTATCTACTGGGCTTGACATTATTGGTGGATCAATAGATGGGGCTCAGACTTGATGTCAGTGAAAAAGCTGAGCTTTCTGCTGTGAATAATCAACAGCTGGCCAGCAGCTATGTGTGAAAGGGCTCAACTGTAGAGCCTTGATGGGGAAAGCTAGTGTTTTATCATCCATATAATTGGTGTCTGAAATCCATCTGCAGCCATGTGTCAACAGGTAGCTCAGGTTAGAAATTAACAGTCTCTAGCAGTAATAACCAATTCCTGGAGAAAACTGGATGCTGTAATAATGTGATAATGCTATAGTGTTGATGTTGTACCAGCATTAGAAGTCTGGGGGAAGGACAGAGCTTTAAGACAAGGTTTTAGTCCCAGAACCTTGGCCAAATTCTGGTTTGAATAGAGGCTGTCTACCTATCCTGACTGTCTTATTTTGAGAATTATGTAAGATGAAGAAAAGAAACTGTAAAACGTCCTTGGTGCAAAGGAGAAGTTCTTTCTCTGGCATTAGAAAATACAAGACACCCAAAATTAACCTTGTGAAGTTAATCTTGCATGCTCCCCATACTCAGTTATTTAGCATTAGAAACTAGAGGGTCTTCACTGTGGCAAATGCTGCTCTTTTTCCCTGCTCTTCATTTATGGTCATCTTAAATGAATTCTGTGTTCAGTCATTTCTAAGGCTACTGTAAAGAAATAGCATTTGTTCATTTTGAAATTCTATTTACTTTTAGAGTCACCAACTCACTTTTATCCCTCTCTCTCTTTTTGATTCTTCCCCCCCAGCCCCAAGCATTGTGAATGTTTTTTCATGGAAAACTGTCTGCCTGCCCTAAATATCACCCTGCCATTCTAATTCTTAAATTGAAACCTTTGGGTTTATGTTTTTATATTTAATCTTGGTGTATATGCCGTCTTTCCCCTCTGTTTGTCAGAAAGATTAATGTGAGAGGTAGAGTATTAGCATAGCACAGCACAGGATTGTATTAGCTAGTTCTTGTCTCTCTAGAAAGGACCTCTATTCCTTTATTGTATGTTGTATTTGAATTTGTTGGCAGTGAGAGTAGGATCCCACTGAAGGATAAATTTATCTCTTTGGAAAGCTAACAAAGGAACAATTTCATGCAACAGAAGTGTCACAGAAGCATGGTCATAGTTTTCATTGCTTGCACCTTCGGAGTAAAAAGTTGAAATGGATCCAGTAATTTAGTGCAATTCTTGGATACTGCAATTACAGTAAGTTGAGAGTTGTTGCATGAGTGGAAAGAGAGGAAAATAGTCAAAGCACTTTAGTATTTAAAGGTATATAGTGTTTGAATTATCCACTGAAGAAGCATGGGGTCACTATTTTTCACACTTAGGTAGGATTACAGAATAATTTAAACTCTTATTTGTAACAACGATAACTGAAGGTGATAAGCTGATGCTTTTCATTTAAGAAGCACCAGAACAAAGGTATATCACTCAGTAAAATGACAATACATGTAGCTGAAGGGTTTTGCTGAATAATTCTTAGAAGAAATGAGAAAATGACACAAAATTGAAAAATGAACTAAATGCTCATGACCTTGTATAAATGACTACTTGAAGTATGAATTTAGGCACTGCTTTGTGAGAGCTTTTAGATGGAATGGTAGGTGAAGGTGACTAATAAGGAACAGAAAACAGTTGCTTGCTTGTGATTTGTTGCGCTAAGAAAACTGGAATTTTAACTCTGTAAATAAGCAAGATTGCATCAGACACCGAGTTCCATAATCTGTTTCTTTTCTTAATTAGAAGAAACCTTGAGAACACTATAATTTTATGTAACTGTCTAGGTCAGCTATAGTTGAGCTTCTCCCACCCTTAGCAAGAACCAACTCTTCTCATGCTAAAATAATCAAGATAAGAATGGAAAAAACAAGTTCATCATGCTTTGAATCATTCCATCTCTGATCTGAGTAATTGTCTCAAGGAATCTCTACAGAAATTCAGTTTTCTGACTTATTTTTTTAGAGCACCAGGAGCACTCTAGCCTCTTAGGGAAGCAGTTATTAAATCTGCGTGGTGCACTCTAACTCACTTTTGAAAGACTTGCACCTGCTTCCACTGAAATGTCTGAGAAGCCCAGATGAGGATTTGGATGAGGAGAGGGCTGAGCACGCTTCTTGCCTCTGACTTGTTACACAACTGTTGAGTAACAAGAACTGTAACTGTCAAAAACAAACATAGTCATGTTGAAACTGGGAAGAGATTAATTCTTCCAGAATGAGGTGTTGATTTTTTATGTTATGAGTAATACAGTTTTTTATCTAGACTTATTTTAAAGTATGAAGATCTGTAATCTGCAGCATATATAATGTAAAAGATAATATGCATCTACTATAAGTGTTGTTTCCAGAGCCACTTAGATTCTTACTGTATGAGTAAGTACTTAAAACTTAGAATTAGCATTTAACATCTATTTCTCTTACCTACCTTTACTTTAAGACCCTTTTTCCTATACCCATACAGGAGTGTGTTATTTCTGGTCATGTTGTGTATATTTCCAGAACATTGATATTGGGTGTTTTTGGTTGGATTTTTTTTGGTTTAACAGTGGTAGAGCTAGCTCAGACCTTAATCTGTTCCTTTAAGATGAATTGAGTATTTCTGTCATAGATTATAGACTTATACAATAATTCAGGTTGGAAGATATCTCAGGAGGTATCTTGGTCCATCCCTCTTTTCAAAAGAGGGTCAGGCCAGATTACTCACAGTTTTCCTAGACTGTCTTGAAAATGTCTGAGGATAGAGACAGAGTGGAGCAACCTGTTCCAGGTCCTGGCTGTCCTCATAGTAAAAAGGCCTTTTTTTATAGGCAGTCAACCTATAAAGTGTTTCAGCTTACATCTTTTGTCTTGTGTCCTCCCACAACACAATGCTCTGAAGATCCTGACTCTGCTGTTGTGGTGCCCTCCTTTGTTGTTAATAGTGGTATTACAGATGTTAAAGTACTCTGCCTCACTTAGAAGATTGGCTCCCTTTTTTGTGGTTCTTATACCAAAAAGGCATTGGAGGGAATTCGTCCTATGTGTCTGATCTTCTCTATCATAGATGTGAGTGCTTAAAGAGAAGGCCCAGGAAGACCTTATCAGTGGTTATAAATATCTAATTGGAGAGTGCAAAGAAGATGAACCCCTACCCTTCTCAGTGGTGTCCAGTGGCAGAACGGGCATAAACTGAAACACATGAATTTCATCTGAACATAAGGAAAACTTTTTTACTGTAAGAGAGGTCTGGAGTGAAAGTGTTTAGATTTGGGTTTGGTTTTTTTATTATCATTTGGAAATAATAAAAATAATCTCACTTAGATAAGTAAGTTTTACATGATAATCAAGAGATGAGATGAGATGCAAGTTAAAGGAAGCCAAATGAACAATAGCCAAAATGCTGTTGGAAGAAACAAATTCTTTTAATGATATGTTCTTAATAAATTGCCTTTTATTCAGAAGCATATATCTGTTGACATGAGAATAAAATATCTTGAAGTTCTTTTTTCCATCTTTAAAAGCATTGGGTCTAATTACTTCTGTAACATTAAGCATTTCAGTGAAAGTTGTGGGTTATGTCTCCAATCAGTTCCTATTGTTCCAATAGGAAAAAAAGCCAAAGGATTCTGAGTCATTGTAGAACAAAAAAATTATTTTTTTTTATTATCTCAGATTTTATAAAGCAAGTAAAGTTAGTAGAAATTTATTCTGCTAGGTGCACAAACCAAAACAGATATTTTTTTATTTAAGATAACTATTCAATTTCAGCTTGAACTAAATTTTCCACAGGATAAACTCAAAACTTTATAGAAACATTTTAAGATTTATGGCTTGTAACTGAAGATACTCAGAATTACAGATTATTAACTACATTGAAAAATAGTGTATATTGAGGGATTGCTAGACATTTCTAATAGGGTATTTAAGTCCTTTCTTTGCAGGTGTGTATCTTGAAGTATCAACATTCTTTGCTTAGTTAGGAAAGTAAACTTGGAGAGTTGTATCTCAGGCTAGGATCATTTGGAGCTGATGGTGCCAAGGGCCATATCTAGAGAATGCTGATCCTTTGGAATTCAGAATGTTGAAGCTAGCTAGTCAGACATAGCTGTTTCCATCATGTGATTACATAAACATCCCTCTTCATGCCCTATAATTTTGGCACCTAATAAAGCTAAAATTAGGATTCTAGACTCTCCAAAGTGTTGGATTCAGAGACTGATTCAGCTGTCTAAGATAGGAACACAGTCTTCATTGATTGAATAAAGGATCCTCATTTCTTGCAAACCTAAATATCTAAAGAAAAACTCTTCAATTAAATTAGGTATTTAGGGAGATGGGAACATCCATTCTAGCCCTATCTTTACCTGTCTCCTCCCTCACGTAACTTGAGAATGAAAACAGTTTTCAGTAGATTATGCTTCTGGTTTTGATGTTTGGTTGGTTTTTTTTAAACATTTTTTTAAACATTTTCTTTTCCTCACAGGTCAGCTGTTCTTGCCTCTTGTCCTAGTAGATAGAACTTTTGACTATAAGAGTGAAAATTGTTTCATTGAAAATTGATCCCTTTGCCACCAAAGATCTTACCTATTGACATTGAAGAAATCTAAAAAGGAATCTCTGTGATTACTTCTTTGTTTTTTGTTTTTGTTGTTTTTTGTTTGTTTGTTTTTGGT
Source organism: Cephalopterus ornatus (assembly GCA_013396775.1). NCBI lineage: Eukaryota > Metazoa > Chordata > Aves > Passeriformes > Cotingidae > Cephalopterus > Cephalopterus ornatus. Next base: position 357,140 of record VZRE01006406.1, on the reverse strand, counting down.
TTTGTTTTTGTTTTCCTTTTTTAACCTGTATCTGTTCTGTAGTGTTGTCTGGTTAATTTAAATATATTGGAAATATGTTGCATGTTACTAGTGATTTCGTCCTGCGGCCAAGCTCTGTTTAAGAAATACTGCTTGAGACCAGCTTTCCTCTGCCTGGAGATCACTTCCCCACCTGCGAAACAATCGTAGGGAAATCAAGTAACTCAAATACATAGACAGTAGGGAGAAAACCATACACTGTGATATCCTATCACAGCATGTCTGCCATGTAACTTTTCATGCAAAGATTGTCAGGCTTCTATTTTAACGTTAGGAAATATATCTCCAGTAGATTGGATGGCAGGGTTTTATGAGGACTTTATTTTGAGAATAGTGAAAACTGGAAGCAAAAATTTTCTTTCAAAAGCTAAACCTCTAGTCCTTGATTACTACCAAAGTGACAGTTCATCCACCAGTACCATTAAGAATTATATCTCTCTTCTGGTTTTCTCCTTGGGTAATAAAACCCTAAGGATTCAGTATGCTTGTCAGGTATGCTTCCCCTGCCAAAGTAGCAATAACAGAATGGGTTGGGTTGGAGGAGACCTTACCCCTGCTGTGGGCAGAGACACTTTCCACTAGACCAGGTTGCTTGTCCAGCCTGGCCTTGGACACTTCTAGGAATGGGGCATTAACAGCTTCTCCAGCCTACCTGTTCCAGTGCCTCACCACCCTTGTAGTGAAGAATTTCTTCCAAATATCTAATGTAAATCTACCCTCTGTCAGTTAAAAGCTGTTCTCCCTTGTGCTATCACTACATACCCTTGTAAAAAGTCCCTCTTCACCTCTCTCACATTTGAGTACTGCAAGGCCACTATAAGATCTTCCCAAAGTCTTCTCTCTCAGCCACTTTTCAACAGAGAGGTGCTCCAGACCTCTGAGTGTCATTGAGGCCCTCTGGACTCGCTCCAGCAGGTCCACATCCTTCTTGTGCTGGGGACCCCAGAGCTAGATGCAGCACTCCAGTGGGGTCTCACAGGAGCAGAGTAGAGGGGGAGGAACCCCTCCCTCGACCTTTCTGGCCACGATTCTTTTGATGCAGCCCAGAATATGGTTGGCTTTCTGGGCTACGGGCTCACGTTATCAGGTTGAGCTTCTTGTTGATGTTTAGACAGTGCAACGGGAGTAGACTTTTGCCAGATCTTTTACATAGATTCAAAACCCCCCAGTAGTCATAGCATATGTATGGTTTTTTGGTCTGGGGTGTATGTTTTGTTTAGCACTCAGTGATATGTGGAGGGACTTCATATGGTCTTAACTGAGAGTGACATGTTTCTAAATGAATTTTTCTTGCAATTGTGCGATGACTTAAGCCAATTGCTTGGATAAATTTTCACTGTAACAATACTCTTCAGTTTTGTTGGAACTTCTGAAAATTAGGTATTACGTGTTTCAATGGCCTAGATTATATTTTAGGTATGACACTCCTGGTTAGAAGGGTCTTCTAACTTCAAGAATTAAGACCCTTAAAGAGGTATCAGAATCTGTATCTGTAGTGGAGTGATTTGATAAAAGTGATTTTTAAAAAAAACAAAAGTATAAACAACCCTTGAATAAGAGCAAATCCTGCTCAGAGGCATTTCTGGTACTATCAAGTTTCCTCTTTCAGCCATGAAAGTGATAACCATGCTCTGACATAGAAGGTTGCCTTCAGATTTTGGAAACATTTTTAATTGAAAGTGAATTTTCGTTTTTGTTCTCCTATTATTTATCTATGGTGACTCTGTGTTAGGTAAGTTTTTTTCCTGTATTGATAAGCTTTGCTAGGAAATCCCTTGCTGATCATTTCACTTATTAAGTTTTAAAGCTTTGCTATCCTGGGCATTAAATGTAAATCTAATTAAATCTAAATGAAATTTTATTCAGGCTTCTTGGTTTTGATGCATTTACCAGAAAATTAACTACAAATGAAAATGAGGTTTTTGAGACAGGTATACATAGAGGTAAGTGTAGAGGAAATGTCTTTAACCCAAACTTGGATTTCTGCATTTCTAAAATATGTGATTGTTATAATTGTTTCTTCAAGGAGAGAAGAAAAAGATACTGTCTCCACCCCAGAGCCACTGTCATAGAAGCACCATTCACATCTTTCTTTCAATTTTGTTTTGTAAAAATATTTTTAGAAACCACCGAAGGAAAAAAAAAACAACCATGAGTAGAAAAAATCATTAAGTTGGTTTTCTCTGCCTCTTACAATCTTGATTAATTATTACTATATCTTCAACTAGGTCTAAAGAATGCTTTCATTCTATCTCATCTGTCACTTTATAAATAGTATATTTAAACTCTATCCAGGAGTCATAATTTCTTTTTTTTTTTTAATAGATTGCCTTCTGTTTCAAATAGATTATAAAAAAAAGTATTTTTTAATGTTTTATATTGACTTGGGTTAAGTTGGCCCCTCCTTTTCCTCAGCTTATCTTTTTGGGATACTGGATACAGCTTCAGACAACACCCTTTTTCCATTTGCATATTGGTACCAGAGCAACAAAATTGAAAATGCGTTTCTGAAAGTGAAGATCAGGAAGGACAGTGTAGGGCACAGATATAAAGTACTACAGTACTACAGAGCACCTGCTACTTGCTGATGTTTATGTGCTTGAGCAGTTGGTGGTACTTAAAACTGACACAACACATTGAGATTTATCGGATTGATAACCATGAGTCCCACGGACCATGCTGTGGGCTAACAGAGACACGGGAGAAATCTTGATGGGAATGAAGTGTTGTGCCTCTAATTGTGACAGACAGGGATCCCTGCCAGTTCTACAAGCAAATAAATATACAGACTTCCTGTAATGCACCTTTTTAACACCCTAAATGTAATGTATTTAGGCTCTTTTTCCTATTCTGATAAATATAAATTAAAAAATGTGATGTTTTTGAAATTTTGCTTTTTGTTCTTTAACCTGTTCTTCAGAAAAATGAGCTACATTAAAGGTTTTGTGAGCACATCAGATACCCTCAGGTGCTTCACTAAGTGGTCTGTTTTGAAATATAATACATACAGAAAGGCAACAATTTATAACTTCAGGCAAGTAACTAATTTTGAACAGAAATTTTGCTGCTAACCTGATTTAGTGTATCAGTGGTGGTAAAGAACAGTGCTTACTGTTTCAATAAACAAGGTTACCCTTACTACACAGTAATTTTTGATTTATATTTATTTCTACTCCTCCACTTACCAACTTTAAAATATAATTGATGAAGCTTGAAGAATATATCCCTTTCACTACAGACTGAAGTATTTTGCAATGGCTCCATTCAGGGCTAGCTAGAAGGTTACATATGCTTTAATGGCACATTCTTTGATCCCAGTGTTCAAGTTTTCTTTTTCTTAGCTTCCTCCCATCTGTAGTGACCTTGACAGATACTACTGTAGCACAAGAGTACTCTTAAAGTAGTGATTATAGACTCTATAAAGTCTACAAAGGAGTCAATATCTTTAATTATTAGCATCCTAACTCACACCTTGTTTGTTACATTTGTTATATGTAACTCCTGTTTGTTATTTTGAACCCCTGAAGATGTGCCACAGAATAGATTATATACTATAGTTATTATTTTTACTGGAATTATCCATATTGCACATTTCTAGAGTTGTAGAGTAGTGTACTTTTCATTAGTCAGATATAAAGGTTTTTCAGCTGTTCAGAGAAACTTCTGATGCTTTTACCACTTCTCATAACTTTGATCTCTGATTAAATTAAAATAATACTAACAGTAGTTTTTTGGAATTTTTGCTGCTTTGTAATTGTCTGTAAAAGCATCAAAGACTAGAATGAAATTGATATTCTTATAACTCGATTAAAATGTTGTTTTACTGCAGAACACTAAGCATAACCTTCATGATCAGAGTGTGCATATGAAACAACTCATCATTAAACTGCAGGAAAGAATCTGCACACACAAAGATTCACATGTAGGATACACTGAGGATAATGCTGGTGCATTTTACAGCTTGATGTGAGAATACATGGCAACTTCATGTGTATCTGCTGAAGTTGATTTGATTGTAGCTCTTACATTAACTCTTAGAGGGCTGTATTGTGCATCATGTCTGTAATGCTGTCTGAGAGCTATACAAAAAGAACTCTTGAATGACTAAAATTGAGGAATTTTATATTTTTCTTAAAATTTATTTGGTTTTTTGTGCTCATTATGTGCTCAACAATACTTCTTGTCTTTTACCTAGCAGTTGCTTTTGGTTTTTGGTTTGGGGTTTGGCGGTTTTTTAAGTGCTCTGGGAAAGTTCCATATGTCATCAAATACAAGAAATGCCATGTCTTTAGGGCAGATAGAGAACATGAGAAGACTTACAACCAACCTGTGTTTCATAAATTCTATGATAATGAATAATAATATGATAATTAATAACTTCCAGTAAAGACTTCTTCTGTTTAATTGTATTCAGTTCCTAAGAATGCCTACAGTGACCATTTAGCAGCATCCAAGTAAGTCCATGTTGAGCATCTGGCTCTTCTTTATAATTCAAGTGTTTGACATACTAATTTTGGGATTGAATCTTTTGGGAATTGGATGATGTAAGCTTCTTGAAACTTCCTGTTGTACTTCTTTCAAGAGAAATTTAGGGAAAGAGAAGGTGATGCTTTGATATCTGTTTCTTATTCCTTTTTTCTTTCCTTTTTTTTTTTTTAATTACATTTCTGCAACCATCTGTTCTTTTTAGTTTAGTTTTATGCCAGAAAGTTCTTACTCAGGACAAAATCAGCTTCACAGACAACATTGTGTGCTTCTTGCATCATCATAAAAATGTATTGGATTTTTGCATAGGGATAACATTCCTTTGCACAACAGTCTTCAACAAGAAAAAAAAATTACTGGTGGCTTTCTTGCGACCTTTTTTTTTACTGAAGTATTTTTAAAAGCATGGTTATTAATATCCTGATATTTAATATCCTGATATTTAGCAGTTGAGGTTGAAAGAAACTCAAAGACTTTTTTATTGTTTGTTCTCTGATGCAGGATTTCATCTGTGAGGCCACTCATGAATTGATAGCACTGCTTCCTCTAACATTTTCTGATTAGTGATTATTGGTAGCATGTTGCAATTTTTATTTTGTTATAGGTGCAGCCAAAATCTCAGTCAAGAGACGCATTTCAAAGAATAGCTAACAATGAAGTGACAAGGTATTAAGAAAAAAAAAAGGCAACCCAGCACTGGAAAGGTGAAGTACAATTATCAGAAACAGGAGGAGCCTTTTCAGTACAACATCATGAAATTGAAATTTAAAGGCTTTCTAAGTCTTTGGACTACTTTAATTGAAAAATTTGGGTGGGTTTTTTTTCTAGTGCATTTTTCACTGTGCCTGGATTCTGGTTCTTTATTTAACTCTATTGTGTATTCTCTCCAGAGAGGTTAGTAGCTTAACCTCATTTGTTATTAAGAAACTGCAAAAAAAAAATGGCCAAAGGTCAGGGAAAGAATACCAGTCTTTAAAATGAAATCTTATATATTTTTTCCTGGAGTCTTTTTATTCTATTATCTGTCTGGGGGATCTTTTACTTTGTCGCTAATAATGAAAAAAAAAAAAAGGCTTCAAAATAAAGTCTGTGTAGTTTTCAAAGTATTATTTTCTTCAAAAGCAGGTTTACAATAACACTATCAGATCTTTTTCCTAGCAGAAGTTTATTATAGAACTTACACCGAGCAGAGTAGACATTAATAGCACTGCACAGTGTCTGGGCAGGGGCTGCCTTACCACCTGCAATATCCGAACTAACATCAGGACTATTTCCAGTGGGAAGGGGTGCACCACAGTTCCTGCTTAAAAACTGTCTGCTGTGGCTGACTGAGGGCATTGACTCGTCACCCAGTACCACTCTCCTTTTGGGAAATGACCTATTGTTGCCAATGGCAGCTGTGAATGCTGTGAATACTGTATTACCTTACTAAGGTAGACATGGCAATTCCATAGCTAGCAGCAGTTTACTTTTTCAGGCCTAGTCTCTATTACAGGAAGCGTGAGAAAGGCCTCCCTCCACCTTTAAGATTTTTAAAGTATTAGACTTTCTAAACTTTTCCATGCCAGTTGCCTTTACAAGCAGCATAGCAGCACCTTCTATTGCAATTTTGTCCTTAGGGTATTTTAAAAGCAAAATTGTATTGCTATATTTCTTGTCCAAAATCGCAAAAGTCACATTTTTTTACAATTACGTCAAATGTCCATTTTTACAGAAGGTGAATATAAAGCAAGAACTGAAAAGTTGCAGTGACAAACTGGCCATAAATAAACATTTATTATGTTATATTCTATGTAAAGAATTTAGGCATGGCTTGTAGAAGATCAAAAATATGCTTGGATGTGCTCCTTGCAGAGTGAGTTTTCACTCTGCAGGAAGAGGCCTTTCAGTAACCTCTGGTGGTTACACTTAAGCCTTTGCCATCTTAATGTTTCTCTCAGAAAAACATTCACTTTTACTGATGTTTTATTCTATTTCATTACCTATTCAGTTTGTTCTTAATTATTAGTAAGATTTGGTTACCAGTCACTCCAGGTTTGTCCTCCTTGCACACAGGGGGCATAAAAAAATAGGGAAATACCAACTCTTTCAAGAAAACGGATGTTTTTGGGGTAATTTATTTACTGTTCTGAAATGTGTCTTGGAATTCAAGCCTGGAACCACTGGATGGGGCTGTACAAATGCCAAAGACTTCTGCCTAGGAGTTTGTAATATGAGCATGAACTAAGAGACAACACATGGATACAAACCAAGAAGGAGTAGTAATATGAGCAACTGGCTTTCAAAGGCCAAGGGAGCAAAAAATTTCAAACAGAGCAATGAAGTAGCTTTTTTGATACTTTTCAGGATATTTTGTGTGCAGAAGAGCACCATAAGAGAACTTTGCAATCCTCCTGCAAATAAAGGAATACAGTACAGTTGGATGATGAAAGATGCCAACAGAAAAGGACAGATTATGAACCACTGAAAAAAGTGAGAAGCAGAAGACCATACAGATTTTTGGCCTATACTGGGATGGCTTAAAATCCTTTTAACTTTTCTTCTGTTAAAGAATTGTATTGCAGAACATCGGGCTTTAAACATCCATCCTACATTCAGTGTATTGTACTTCATCTGAAAAGTTGCATGTTAGTCTTAGTAATTTCTGTTATCTTTCAGTTGCAGTAACTATAGAATCCAAATGATTTAAAGATCGAAGTCTTCTGAGAATACATCTGATTCTTTCCTTTTGTGTGTCAGGTTGTTGAAAATTTCACTCTGAATGGCTACTGCCATGCTTAATTAGCAAGTGGATCCTAAGTGAAACTGCTTCTTCACCAACTGTGACCAGCAGGTATTGACAAGAAAGCCATGTAAACTCTACAAATGACTGCTGGTGTGCTTAAAACAGCAGAAAAATATGTTCACTTCAATGTCCCTGGGGCATTTAGCTTTATATTAGACAGCAGCTTTTACTGGAAATCTGAGCACAGGTCTTGTGAACCTGCAAAAATCTATAGATAATGTTCCAGCTGTTTGAAAAAGCCTACACACACTTGTTGGTAGAATGTTGTCAATATTTAACTCAGTACGTTCAAAACTTTTCTTCTAGGGGTTATAAAATCAAAAAAAGAGAGATTGTTCATTTTTTCACTTCTCAAAATAGTTTTTGATCTATTTTTGGTACTTTTTTGCTTCCAGGTATGAGGACTAAAGCCTTGAAGCAGTCCTTTTTGTATAAGTGCAAGGTCTTTCTACCACCATGAAAATTTTAATTTGTCTAGTAAAATTATTCTCATAAAGGATAAAAAAACCTCCAACAACAAACAAAACCAAAGTTGGGGAAAAAAAAGTTAGAAGCCTTATTAATCTGTGTTAAATTCTGGAAAGAGTTGTTGCCTTTGCAAGTAAAATCCTGCTGGTTTTTATGCTGTTAGGAGAGAATTAATTCTTTATCCTAATTGCAACCAACTGGGATTCCCAGATCATGCTTTTGAATAAACTGTTATGTTGACCCTTCAGTGCAAGTCAGGATGCAGACAAGTGTCAAGAGCCATCTGGCTTGGCTTGACCTTAGAATCCTCATTTGCGAAGGTGTTAATTTCTTTATCGTTAGATCCTTTGGCTTCAACAAACCTAGATCTGCTGGGAATACTTTGCATTATAAATTTGTATTAAACCACAGTCCACTCATGGGGGATGTGTGTGTGTATATTTATATATATGTATATCCTGTATCAAATGTATGTCCTGTATCAAAAGTAAGTGAAAGTAAGATAAATTTATTTAGCATACACTGCACTGTATTGGAAAATCCAGTGCATTTGTACTGTGATTAATTATGAAATCCTCTGCAACTTACTAATTTAAGAGCACTGGTGATCAGTTATGCAGAATTATTCTTTTTATAAAACTCAAAATCAGCATACATTTTGTATGCCTAATCACAGAGATATCTGTGCATTGTTATCATTTGCATGAATTCAAGAGGACCATATTGTGGATTAAAACTGGGAAAGAATTAATCTTGCAGACTAGTATCAGTAAGGACTTTTTGCTATATTGTGTAGTAGCTGCAATTTGTAACAATATTTTTGTAGGTTGCCTAAGGAAGCTATGGAATTTCCATCATTGGAATTTTATAAGATCGGGTTGTACAAACATCTGTCAAGAATGGTTTCAATATAGTTGATCGTGCCTTGGGGCAGAGAGGCAGACTTAGTGACCTCTTGAGGTCCCTTGACCTCAGTGTTCTGTGATTCTGTGGCATTATGACACCACATATTGTAGATATGTATATAAAAGTTACCCAGTTATAAAAGTTTATTTGTACTATTTTATCCCACTCCCATTTCTTAAGGTTGGGGGATTCATGTGTATAAGTAGAAAAGAAAGGAGAATCGTTCCTCATTAGTTATGGAAATTTTTACCATTTAATTGGATTATGCATTTTAAGATCTACCTTGAGACTGAGTGAAAGGAAGACATAAAAGTAAAGCAGAAAGGCTTGTAAGTTTGTTTAATCAACTCTTCTTATTTAAATGTGTTTTAAATTAATTGCATGTCTAATGACAGGACTAAGTATTCTTATGACAAGTTTATGAGGAGTAAAGACTGGCATTGTCTGAAAAGAGACTTCAATGTTAGAAATGACAGTGGAGAGTTGATTTTAGTGTGAAGTCCCAGTCATGCAGAGTGCTGCGGATTCACGATTCCTATTAAATTCAGCATGGTCTTAGGGAATGTAAAAGAGTTGCAATGACAATTAGTGCTTTACACAGTGAACTGTCTTGTGCCATAGCTTTTCGATTTGTGCATTTATAACTGTGGATGAAAGAGCTTGAATAACATGTTAATTCAGAATGTTCTTTTGTGAAGTTCAAAATGTACATTTGTAGCCTCTCACTGCTGGGAGACAACTGCCTTGTCCTGTTGATGGAGTGAGCAGTACAGTTACCTTCAGGACTCTTCAAAACTATAGATGGCAACAGATGGCAGCAACAATGTTTATGCCTATGCAGCTATGCCTGCAATTTATTATCAACTTCCCAAGCTCAGAAACCGAAAACCCAAGGGAGGTGTTAATTAATCTGAAGTTGAAAAAAGTATACTGTTATGTAAGATGGGAAAGCTGGCAGATAAGGAGGAGAAAACACAAAGTGTTACTCCTGAGGTCATCTTGTCTAATAATGGAAAATTAGATTTCCATCAGACAAAACAAGTACTTGACTGTTCTCCCAGAGCCCAGATAAGTGTCCTAACAGGGGCGCTTCACATACCTCTTAATGACATACCACTTTCATTAAACATTTAGATGTTTCAGTTTTGGATTTCTGCAGAAGAAATATCAGTTAGAAAATTTTGGAATGAATATGGCTTTGCAGTAGTGATCTACAGCACTTATGTAGGTACCATTAATATAACTTGGTATGAGAAACACAACATGGCTTCTTTATTGCTATTCTAAGCTTGCTAGAATTAACTGAAATTAAACCTCTTATGAAAGTGAAGCAGTAGTTTCACTGATAGAACAGAACTGAAGTATCTTGAGTCTTGAACTATACATTATGATTAAGTCATCTTTCAAGTGTAGTAACAGTTTTCATCTGTGCATATGCATGTCAGTGTTTGTGGTTCAATTGAAGACATATTACTGAGTTCTGGGGTTTTTTAAGTCAGTATTATTTAATATTATTATTTAATCTATATGTTATTAAAATATATGTCTGCCATTAAACATTAGCTCTTGAGAATGTTCTTTAAATACTGTACAATAATAGACTGAAAGTATTTAGGTTTTTGCAACTGACCCATTTTTAGAAATTTTTGCAGCATTTGCAGATTCAGAATGCAAACAGCTACCCTGTTTATAGAACACTCATTAAAAATGAAGTAGCAATGTAGTATAGAATAGTTAAGAGGTCAGTGAAAGTCCCTGCAGCCTGGGACTGAAGTATTGCCTTTAATTGTCATACTATATACAATTTTCCCTCAGTAGGATTAAAACCTGGCAATATGTAGTCAACATTAGCTGTTCATTACCTCAAATCTACATGCATGGTTAACTTCCTTATTCTGAGTAGACATACTAAAATAATAAGTGCTGACAATGTAAGCACATAAGCAAATATCCACATTCAAAGAAACTAATGTGAGAAAATATTTTCTGTTGCCTTGAAAAATATTTAACAGGCATTTTTTAAAGTACTTATTAATTAGGTGATGTGTACCTGGCTGCTCTTGTTAATACTGGCTGTATTTGTAGAAGTCTTGCATTTGTGAAATCTTGTATATTAAAGGTTGTCTATTTAGAAGAGATGAATATATATTCACATATATATATGAATATATATTAAAATATACTGGAAGTTTTCTGAAAATGTTGTTCTAAGGTTCCATTAGGGAACTTTAAGACTCCATGTCTATGGAGTCTTAACACATTGTTGTGTGTCTGAATCTAATTTTTACAGAAAACTACTAGCTTGAGCCTTTTTGTTCTAGTTTGTTCTGGTTGCTCATTCGTTATGGTTAATCAAGTATTTAAGAATGTGTGAACAATTCCAATTAATTTAGAAAGGGAGCTATTAACATGAGCCCTAAGGTTTACACTTGCTGAAGTGAATTTCAGGTACAATGATGTAGTTAAAATATCCTAGGACTTGAAGTGAAGATGCGTCAACTGAAGTTGTTGCTGAAATCACAGCATGATATGGAAATAAATAGATATATATTGCCTGGTTGTCTTTCTTATGTACTAAACCCTTTGATAACAAAATATTATAAGCAAACACTTCTAGACTGAAGTATGGCTTTTTTACCTCAAGCAATTCTAATGTGTGCCTAAATTCAACATGACTAAGAGCTTTGTTGGATATCTCTTATCAGTCATGTCTTGAATAGAGAGAAAAAGTGAAAATATAGTTCTAAAAGTTAGCTGAGATATTGACAACTGATCTTCAAAAAATAATTGCCCAGTTTCAAAGAGGTTGCGTAGTTTAATCAAATAATAAAATGTCAAGTGTAAAGACATTATGTGTTTATTAGCATTATTTAACCTAGCCTTATGAATTGTTCCAAAGCTATCAAATTCAGTGAAAATAATTTCCAGTGGCAGGTGGAGTCTGTGTTGTATACTTATTGTAGAGGATGTTTACTGCAGAAACATAGCAAATCTCAGCAAGTGAATTGATGCTTTCATCTAGACCACTTCCAAAGCAGTGTATTGGCATCTTGAACTGTCTGGTTGCTTTTGGTTTTGGACTTCAGTTCCAAATTAAGAGCCTCTAGAATGCAAAAAGGTTCCATTAAGTTATTCTAATTCATTTGACTCTATCTTACAAAGCAAATTGTTAAAGATATAAGACTAGCATTGTTTCAAATGCATTAGGAACACAAAGCCTGTCTTCACACAGCAAAATTTGCAGCTGATTATTCAGATTAAGAGAAATGAAAGCCAGCTGCAAGGAAGCACCTCAGTGATACTGAGTGATAAAGTAACAAGTTAAATTCGCTGTAAAAAAATGTAAGATAGTTCAAAAAGGGTAAAAAAAAAAGTCCTTTTGTGCACAAGAATGGACTTCAAACTGACTATCTGTTCAAGAACTTCACTGTGAGATTATGTATTCACAGAGTATTCAGTGAGCTATGAAAATAGTAGCGGTAAAAAAAGGAGCAAATTTAACATTAGACATTTTTAGAAAGAAATAGAATCAGTTAGAGAACATCATGTTTACAAGCAGTCACAGTGCTGCACCTGCATCTTGAATAGGTAAAGAGAAGAATGAGTAGGATGAGTAAAGGAAAATGAAATAAATCTTTCAAACAAGGATAGAAGTTTTCAGTCTGGAAAGAAGAAAGTTGAAGGAAGCTATGACAAGTTTATTAACTCATGAGCGGTGAGTAAATATGAGTGATTTTTCACTGACTCTTCTACTGCAAGGACTTTGGGCATTATATGAAACTAGTAGGTGATATGTTTAAGTTAAAAAAAAAAGGAAATATTTTTTCATATTTCATATAATTATGCCATGGAACTCCTTACCACAAGCTGAGTGTGCCTTGATTCGAAAAGTAAGACTGGTTACTGATCCAGTAAGGACTATAAAGCTAATAATTCAGAAAGTTACTTAAGCTCAGATTCATTGGATGCTAGGAAAGTATGCTTGGAATAATCACTGTGGTTTTGCCTTGGTTTTTTACACTCCGTTATGTGTCTGTGATAGGCCACTGCTAGAGACGGGGTACAGAAATGTAAATGCTTGGTTCAACCAATCTTTTTTAGATGAAGCTTAGCAAACGTTTCAGTTAAAAATTCTGCCAAGATGCAAGATTGCTTCAATTTACATGTAACTTCAGAGATGGAGGGCTGTCCTTGTTTCTTTCGTGTTTTTTTTTTATTTTACTTAATCTGAAATTAACATCTCCATTGAGATGAATGGCATAGGATTTCTAGATGCTTGTTGTTATTGTTGCATGAAAGTATGTTCCTTTCACGGCTAGTTTTATTTCAATTTACTCGCTGCATGGATATCCATATCTCTTTTTCTGCCATTTAATCATATATCAACTATTGCCATGTATTTGCTTCCTGTACTTTCTTTTTAATACATCTTGAATGAGAGTTGGGCTGAAGAGTTCAGTGTTTATTGGCAGAAAGCTACATTGGACTACACAATTTTTAAGCATGAGAAAAACAATAGGTGGTATCTTTTATTAATTACCTGAATTACGGAGGAGACAAGGGTGACTCTAAGTGAGGAAGACTGCAAGCGTACTGGAGAACAGGACTGGGTGTCAAGATGTTGTTGCTGTATTTGAGAAATTTGAATAAAATAGGCTGCAGTTTAATAGGAACAAGTATAAGTAGAAAAAAAGATAAATATTTAACTGTACAAATCCCAGGTGTGTAGTTGTTGACTAAGAGTGCTGCACAGAAGAATGTGATTTGATGGACTAGAAACTGCCCAAGAATTAATACCATCCAAGGAAAAAAGCAGGAAGAATATAAGGATTATTTACATGGACCATAGTTTGGAAGCCAAGTCGGGTGCTTGTTGTTCTCTGTGTTAGTGAGGTCTGATCTGAGGAAAGAGGCCTAGAATTTGGTGTTGTGATGTGGATATGAAGCAACAGAAAGAGTCTACAGATCAGTGACAATGGTCAGAATCTAAATGACTTGCAAGCTGAAATTAAAAGAACTGTGACTGTTATCACATACCCTCTTAATTTTAATCACTCAATCATGTTATTTTGTGCCCTGGCATCTACAAAATGTAGAAGCATCTGAGTTCCTAACTTTCTCTGTTAGCTTGCTCAAGTTTTTATGTTTTCAGCCTTTTGTCCTCTGGTGTGTGACTCTGGTCTGGCATGCTGCCATCCTTTTACTTGTCTTCTGTAAATCATTCAACATTACTTACACTTTCAGTATCAATGTCAGACTGTATGCTCTAGTTGTATAACTCATGGTCTTTAGTAAATCAGTGAAAGACAGAAGTTTTGCTTTGAGCAATGACAGTGGAAACTATGGTCATTTAGTCAGAAATAGAGATTTTTCTCTGCCCCTCTTTCCACAGAAGTCAATAAACAAACCCATCCAAACTTATTAAAAATTATTTAGACTTTAAATGAAACTTCTTTGGTAAAATTCTTTTGTAAGTTGCTACATTTTTTTATATGATCCAGCCCCTAGTTATTATGATCCCAGAAATGTAGATTTTTCAAAATTAATTCCATTTCCCCTTGAGCTCTTGTAAAATCTATTCTTTTAACAGATTGTTTCCATAAGAAAGTAAATACTCTATTTTGAAATAAACTGAAAACATCCTCTTTCTTTGCTGGCCATTCTTGTTTTCTTTTTGTTTGTGTTACATAGATCTGCAGTCATATTTAGTGGCAATGACACTCCTAGATTAATTGTGCATTGTTCCGAGCCTATAACTTTGTCAGTTTTAATTTTGTTGCCTTTTTGTTTCACTGAAGTATATTTTGTGAACTTGTGAGGAGATGAGCAAGGGTTATCCTTGTTCATTTATCTAATGTAGCAGTCAAAGTACAGACTCTGCATCTTTTGACTATCGCCTTATATTAACAAATTATTTATGCTTGCAATCTTCTGTTGACAGCCACCTCTGAACTCCTTCTTTGTTTTAAGAGAGATTGACCAGAATGAAACACACTGTTCCTAGTCACTCTGAACCATTAGTTTACCAAAATATGTTAAAATTGTACTGTCATTTTCTCTTGCTGCTTTTGCATACTAATAGTGTGCTTGCCTTTGTCTGCTGCTGTGCATCAAACTGAGGTCTTCAGTGAGATTTTTGAGTGCTTCACAAAGAATCCTAAGGGTAGGGCTTTCCAGGAAGTCTGAGGGATCTGGGTGTCCATCTCTAATTTGAAATTTCAAATGAATCAGTAACTCCTTAGACTTTGAAACTCCCACCCTGTATCTTTTTCTGAAGAGATGCATGGTGCATCATGGTCCTGAATTAACTGGATGTTGAGGTTTTCCTGTGCATTCCCAGACTTTGTTTTCTGAGCTATTTTTTTAATCGCCATTGAATCTTTGCTTTTTACCCAGACACTAATAGTGCAGCTCTTCATCAGAACGTCAAGTAAATGATGTAAACCTGTTTTTCATCCGATGCTATTTAGCTTGCATGGTCTATGTAGTTTAAAAGCCATGTGAAAATTTTGCTCAGCCAAAGAGGATACGTGTTTGTTTTTATGGGAGGGGGAGTATAATCTCAAAAAAATTCATTTTATTTAATTAATTTAATTTTAGCATATCATGGCTATCTTCCATTTTCTTATTTTTTTCAATGTCATTTCTCTAAATTTGTATCAGTGACTATTACTTTTTTTTTTTTTAGTATTGTTCATAGCGTTAAAATGGTTATCTTTCAACATGAGGACTGATTTTGCATGATAGTTTGTTATCTCTGTGATTTAAAATCCCCCCGGAACACCTGGATATATTTCTAAACATGCATGGTAATTCACCATTTCCTTCATGTTGAGATGTAGCAATGCAATTCAGCATTTCAGTCCATTTCATGGTTTCCTTCACTTTTCTATCACCTGGACATTCAAGGTATTTGTAATATCACTACAAGGTGAGAAACAGAGTTCTGAAGAGCACAAGGTGAGGAAGAGAGGGGAATGTTTCAAAACTTTCATAACTTTGCTACTGAGTCAATAATTATGTGAGCGATTTCCGTGGGACTAAAATTGGACCAGCATAAATGCTTCTGAAAGATTGCACCCTCAAGCCTCGTCTTCAAGGGGAAATTACTGTGAGAAAGCTGAGGTGTAAATTTTAGAACACTTTAGCTGCTGAGCATTAACTCTACATATGAGGAGGTTGCTCTACTTGGAGACCGTGTAATCAACTGTAAATTCAAACTCCATCTCAGTTTGTTATGACATCACTGTCCAAGGTATGTTTGATCCAGCCCCCACAAAAAAATGTGGAACTTGAATTCCAATTCTTTCAATTTCCACTTCAATCCACTACAATACCATCCTTATCACCTTTGCCTTTCTTTGTACCTGTACTATAGTAGAATCTAAGTTTTCTTAAGGTGTGATATGTTGGAACAATTCCAAGCTCTTCTGCACTTGAACATTTGATCCTGAACATGTATCCAGTGTGTACATTTATCTATTTGCAATAAACTTTTATAATCTACATTTATCAGCATCAGCTGCATTGCTTATGAACCCAACTAATTTAAATTCTTAAATCAAACTGCATCATTCTCTATTACTGTCTGTTCTTTATTTCTCTGTGTGCTATATATGTGTGTGTGTATTTGCACAAGTATTGAACCTAACTCTGGTCACTAAAATTATTAATAATATGGTTTTGCCTACAGATGCTTAATTTTTTGCTTTTCATAACTTCTATTGCTTTTTCCACTCCTTCCCTCTTTAACTACTAGCTTTGTGGTGCTTTTAGCGGAAGTCAGTTACATGTTATAATTTTAAGTACTTCACATTCAATTTCTCTTGCATACTTGCATACTCATTCACAGCAGGTCCATGATGTTTTATGAAACAGGTTGGACTTGATTTATTTCTCCTAGTACTTTTATATTTGACTGAAATTTTGTGTCTGAAACATTCCCAGACTGTGAATGACACTTATATCGCTTATATTTTTTTAAATGTCAGGGGAAATAGCTTCATTTTATGGGTTTTTTTTGACATGCTATGCTATAATTTCTTATTTAATTTTGGCAAGCTCCATAGTATAGGCATCGAGACTCTTTCACATTCAGTAATTGAACTCCTTATTTCTCACACACTGACATTTCAATATTGATGGTAACATCTTTATTCTGATCTCAAAAATTTGCTCTTAACTGTTTATTATCTATAAACTCAAAGTGACTTTTTCTTTTGATTATAATTCTTTTTAAGGTATTAGTAGGTGTGATAACTTTTCAAGTACACCCACGTCAGACTTTTCTCCCTGGACAAAAAGGGGTCTAGAAGAAATTTAACCTGCTCTTAATATTAATGTTCTTTTTGCATATTTAAATTGACAGATGCCATAAAGAAAAAGTGAGACATGAATATGAAAACATTTTAGCTAAGAAATGTCAAACCACAAATCTAAAATGAAAATTCAGCATTAAAATTGTAAAATAATATATACAATTTATAGTTTCTAGAAGAAATACTCTCATCCTTTGAGAAGAAAAGCTATTACCATTGCTTTAAAACAGAGCTGGCAGCAATAACCAGTAGCTTACATCGCTTACTTGCACTACTCTTTTTAGTATGCTATAAACAGAAATAACTGTTCCATTTTTTATAGTTACAAATTAAATTTAAAATCCAGATTTATTTTCCCCTGTGAGCACATATTTAAGGTAAGAGGAGTAAGAGGACTGAACACTCATAATCAGAATGCAAAAAAAAAATTTTTATTGCCACAAAATAAAGCATGATGTTGCTTTAAATAGAAGTATACATTTTCACAAGCTGGACTCAGGGGAAATAGGATTATGACGATGCTTTGCAAAGCACTTATAGCTATCAATGGCCAAACAGTAAGGTATTAGAAGCTGAGAGCAGGAGGGTGGATAGGTTGTATAAGTAATTTGGAGATTCCAGCAGAGATCCTCTTTCCCTAACTAAACATCATGTTAATCTTTCCAAGCTACTTTGCATTTGTGAGGTTTTTGAAAATATTGAAGTTCTCATTAAATGCTACAAGGTTCGGACACATTAGCAGCTGCAGAGAGGGAGGATGCAAACGTCTGCCGGAGAATTGTTACACATACTGGCATATGTTTCTTCCGTCTTGCTGAGTTGGAAAATTGTTGTATCAGTGCCTGAAAACAGGCAACCTTCAGTGGAGATCTCAGCCACCCTAAATACAAAAAAAGCCTCAGATGCTCAACATCTTTAAAGATTACGTCACCATTTATGCAGGGAATTAAGATTCTCTAGTCTTACATTCAGTGCTATCCAACTCCATCTCCCTTTTGCTAAAGGAGTAAACTTCTGTTCACTGTGAATAATAGCAGCAGAACATCTTTCTGATTTCACGTGCTTTTAGGCAGTCTGATTTGAAAGTGTTGATTTGGTGCTTCGCTTTCTGTTTTTTACTATGAATCACACTGGACTTGCAAATTACCTGGTATTCAGATGTTGACATTTGTTCTTCAAAAGGTTTAAAGTAAATGCTAAGACACTGATGAAGGATGCTGCAGAAAACCTGCTGAAAATACTTCTGTTAACACTCTGGAAAAACTCAGAATGCATCGAAAACAGGGAAAAAATGCAATCAGAAGTAAAATCTACAGTGAGATAATTACTTTCTTTAAAATTGCACCATCCACAGGGACTGCTAAGTGTGTTTATGAGGCAAGAGAAACAAGGATCAGGATGCACAAAATGTGTATTTTATGTTTAAAACCACCACGTACAAACACCTGTGTCTTCGCTTTCTGTAACAGTGCTTTTCTGGTAATGGAGAACAGGTGAAAAAGAAATGAGGACTGATCATCAACTTTTCTTTTTTAAATTCCCTGAGATAAAATAGAATGGACTAGAACAGCATGGAATGTTGTGGGTCATAAGCTAAATAGTATGAAAAAAAATGACTTTTGGCTAGAAAATGGCAATGAGAGATCACAAAATTGATTACCTCCTCCTATAGAAAAAGTAAACTTCTTTTGCCAATCTGAACCTGAAACAACATTTTGAGCTTTGGGGAATTTTTTCTCTTTTATTTGAGAAGGAAGGAGACTGAGAGGGAGAATGCAAGTTAGTGGAGGTACCTTTCTCCTCTATGCTAAGTTTAAAGTATTGGTCCTTCGGGAAATGTCCCATTGTTGTGACACTGCAAGACCAGTCTGCTGTCATATTCTATCTGTTTGAGTAGCTAAAATCAGGGGATTTAGAATCAATTAAAATGCTTGTGCTGTGCAGCCTATCCCCTCTTAAGAGAATGACTTTGAACATTCTAACATTTTATTGCTCTAATATTATGCAGTTAATTATGAGAATATATCAGAGTCCTTCCTTACCTCTGCCTCTTTCTCCTCTGCTATAGGAGTTTCTAGCCCCTATCAAATACCTGAATACTGGTAAGACCAGTCAGATCTAAGGAGAAAAATATGAAAAGGTAATTATAAGATATCTAGGTGCAATAGATGTTTTCCAAATTGATACTACAATTTAAAACAAAAAAATACTAAATATAATTTACTTTTATTTATAGACAGCAAGCACAGTATTTGAATCTGGAAGGTAATCTTACCGTGCTCTTATTTAGTTTCTGACAACATCTATTGTGGCTTTTTCTAGTCAGTTTCTAATGTGACAAATCAAATATGTGGAATTTGTGACAAATTATGAGGAAGTCTTAAAGTCCTGATCCTGAATGTATGTGATGGCTCCTAAATATGATTTTACCTTAAAGACTTAAGTGAATATTGACAGAGCTTAAAGGTCCCGAAGAATTGCTGTCGGCACTCTCAGCCAACAAAGAGCCTTTCTGATTTGAAGCGAAGCAGCATTAAAGGAAAAGTGTGGAAGTCTTGTTTGGGTGCAACATAGCACTGAGCTGTGGGGTAGAAGTGATGCTCTGTGGCAGGTACCATGTTCTGCTTGAATTAACCGTGCTGTTTGATGCAGTGGTTTAACAACAGAAAGTGTTTTTGTGGAGAGACTTTAAACTTGTAGATGCAGAGGTTGTTTTTTGCATAGGGAAGTTGTCATAATAACTGTCTGGACTGGGGGAAAGAGGAGAGGGAGTTGCTTTGTTTTCCACTGAAGTGTAAGAGGTTTTGACATACGTACGGATATCCTTGGTTGGACTACTGACATGCCTACAGGTTCAGGTTGCATATCGAAGTTTGAAAAATTGGGACTGCACAGAAGTTTTCTAACCAAGTACTGCAAAGAACAGTCAGTTAGGACCCTACTAAAACTCAGAAGTCCTAGAGAAAAGCATAAGACATGTTTGGTATTAGCTAACTGTTCTCAGACTCTTTGGAATGGTAAGTGTTCTTTTACTGCATTTTAACATGCTACTTTGGCAGTGGGAATAGTTTTGGAGCAAAGATCTGATTTTTGGTTTTCCATAATAGCCAGAAAATAATCTGCCTTTTACTTAGTCTGTATTTTAAGACTATCATCTTTGACTCTCGGTTTTCGCTTGAGGAGGAGTGCAAAAGACACATCAGCTTTGCACACCAGGCTGTTTTATGTTTTGTACTCCATTTACTAGACATTTTCAAATGTTTCTGCAATTGCTTTCTTTCCTGTGTCTCTGCAGCTATCTGCTGGGTTGAACATGCACGTAGTTTGACAATGGATATGTGTTGAAGGCATTAGTTGAGTTTCAATTCAAGAAGAACATTATCTATTTGTTTCTTTTCTAATATGTTTGCCTGTTATATATTACAGTATATTTACCTTCTTTGTTAGCAAGGATTTGTTTACCAGTGTAAGACAGAGTTTTGCCTTTTTACTACTATCTTTATTAATCAGTGTTAAGAATTGCTAGGCAGTTGCTTTCTGTGGGCTCTGACTTAAAGTCGTGCATGTTTGTTTACTTTGAGGAAAGATAGAGAAAGATGAGGCCCTTTTTTGTATAATTTTTGATTCTTTGATGCCCAGAGTTTCTCAGGATACTCTGAGTGGATTGAGTATATTTCTTAGTTTTGCAAATCCTCTTATTTTATCAAACATTCATACTCACACCTTTTTTCTCTGATCTGTATCTTGATCTTCCTCTTATCAGGGCCTATGCCAGTACCCAAAATGTCAAAATTGAATTTTCAGCATTAAGTCAATTGCCGAGAAGACTTATGATTTCAGCTTCTTTATATTCCCTCACATCCTCTGTTCTCTATTCACTCATTGAAAAAAAATTGCTCCTGAGCTGTTATTTTTTTGTTAAATTTTGTTCAGTCATCCTTTACAAGGCCAAAACATTTCAGCTCTGATGGGCCTTTCAGATGCTTTGTTTTACTGCGGGTGAATTCTCAGCTCACCTTACACCTGTGCTTTACAGTATATTCCTGAGCCAAGAAGCTGGCTCCTTCTCTCGGTGTTTGAATTTGACATTAGAAGGTCTCCAATCTGCTAATTGTTGGACAGCAGGACTTACAACCAAGGGTAGGATCAGTTTATTTCATGCCCTGTATGATGGGGATATACAGCAGTTATATAGGACCCAATGCAGCAATTCTTATCAGTCAGCATCGTATAACTACTTCCCAGAGACTAATGCCAGAGCCTCAGAAAAGTTATTCAAAAAGATATAAACAGAGGGCAAGATACTGACCTTGGCTCATGAGACTTGTCTGAAGTGCCTGGCTGTTGGACAGCATTCCAAGTGGGGACAAAGGAGCCTCCTTGCCCGCAAGACTTTGGCTGCATCTCTCCCTGGCCATTTCCTCACATGTCACTCCTGGCTGTTTTAGGCAGCTCCTTGTGCGGCTGCCACTGTCTGATGAGCTCTGCCTGGAGTGCTCTCACCCTGCATTGGGGCAGTGCTGAAAACCTAAGGTATAATATTGACAAGTTCTGCCCAGAAGAATTCTCCTGTGAGACAAATGTTATCCCTTTATCCCTTTTTGGAGTCCTCAAAGTTGTAATGCTTTAGAATCCCCACCAGCTGAGATTAGCAGGGCTTTATGCATTTTGTGGTTTTGTTTTGGTTGGTTAGGTGGTTTTGGCAGGGTTGGTAGGGTTTTTTGTGGGTTTGGTTGGTTGGGTTTTTTTAATGCCAGGAAGCTGCGCTCTTCACAAGAGCATAGCAGGTTCCAAGGTCACTTACTTGACATGGATTTCCTGTAGGAATTTGCTGTTCTGTACCACAGAGAGGTAACCTGTCTTCATCCCTATCAAACGCTTCTTTTGCTATCTCTGACCCTCTGAGGAATCTTTTCCTTTGAAAGACATCTCTCAAAAATCCTCTCCATCAAATTCTAATTTTAATTCCTAAACATCAGTGAGTACTAAGGTGTTCTTTGTGACAATGAGTGTGAGAAAATTAATACTATTCAATGAATTATACTAGAGGAAGAGAGGCTGAAGTTTAACCTTATTACTGTACTGAAGAAATATTTAAAAAAGCAGGTTACCAACCACACATTGTTACTTCCTGCATCTTTACAGCTACTGCTTGTTTAACTGAAGATCTGACATGGCATCTTTGTTACTTCAACTCATATTAATCCAGACGTGTAATTAACAATTAGAGGTGTAAGTTTAATTCAACAAAATGGTGGTGCAATTCCATTTGAAATATGCCAGTGATTAGAAAAATAAAATTGGCCTTCTCATCTCTGCTAATCTGACCACTGTCTATGCTTTACATCTTAGTAGTAACTGAATTTCTTTTTATGTCTATTTAGAGGTATGCATAGAATGTACCTGACTTTATGGACTAAACATATTAAAGACTTTATGAAAACTGTAATTCAGTAACTTTTATGTGGATGGTTTAAATATGATATTTTTGAAAGATACCATAAAATATAAGGGTGTAGGCTACACTGGTGAAGGTTTGTTTACCTCAGAAATTTATTTGTGTGTTTATACAGTATATATTACCATATATAAGGTAATAGGACTGCTATATATTTGCAGTCATACTATCATCAGGTAATTTTCTATCTTGAGTTATCAGAAAAGGGAATTAGGAAATGTAATGCTAGCCTTAGGGAAACAAACTTTTTTCAAAACTCCTATCTGCTACTATCACCTGCCAATGATTTAATGTGTTTATAGTTTATGCTAACCTTTCTTAGCTTTCCTTTTTATCCATTATAGTCTGTGTAACTGGTAGAAGCCTGCAGCCAATGGCTGTTACTTTGCAGCTCCTATCTTTATTCACCAAATAGCTATTTTCTTTTTTATTCCTTTTTTTTATTCCTGTAAGGTAGTAACTGTAGGCTGTTATAAAACTGCAGTGTCATTAGAAAAGGTTCATACAAATAAATTCACTGCCGATATTAGGACTTTAAAATGTTAATGTCTTTGTCTTTCTTTGAGAATATATTTTTGTATTGATGCTTAAAGAAACACCGTTAAACTCTTTCGTTACCTGAAGAGGAGTTATGACAGCAAGACAGCATTTCAGGACAGTCTGTGGGATCATGGGTTTTTAATTAGTGCTTCATTTAGGCATTCTTAGTTCATATCCCTATTAAAAATATGTCCATAATTTGAGTAAAATGAAAGTGAACAAAAATCTGAAGTGCATACAAGACTCTTAAGGTTCTTTATCTGCAATATTGGTTTGACTCTGGATCTGTGGTCCTTTTTGTACTTTGTCCTCTACCCCTTGTATAACCAGAGTCCAGTGGAGCTCAGCTTGTAGCTCTGTTACAAAACACCAGTGTCATATTTTACTGCCTCTAAACCTGTCCTGCTTTCTTCAATTTGCAGCAGACATTTTCCATGATTACAGGTGGGAAGTTCTTCATGTCCAATCCACGTGTATTGATGGGAACTGACTTACCTCTCCTAACTGATTTTGATAAGGCCCACTAATGACATATTGGGAATGTTATTTAGCTATTACAGTTAATGGCAATGGAGTATAGAGTAAATGTAGCAGAAAAGTTTCATGCCCTATCTAAAGATAAAGGGTTGTCATTTGCTGGGATAACTGTCCTTTCACACACAGTCTTTAGTTTCATGGAATAGTTAATTTGGGATTCTCCTGAGTCAGACTGCACTTCTAGGACACAGCTCTAAAGCTATTCAGTTGCACCTATTTCTGATTTATCTCACCCTAACATAAACCCAAAGTAATTGCACTGCTTGTAATAAAATTAAGGCTTACCCATAATTGTTTCTACATAGGAAGACTTTCCAAAATTTTAAATATTTTTCACACTCAGAAATGTGCTCTTATTGTCTCCTTGATTCTAAGCATATCTGAGCTGTGTAGATAGAAATAGCTGAACTGCTTCCTTTCACTTTTTATTGAAGAGGATACTTTTTTATTTAACCATTGGACATGTGCCAAGTATTTTTAAATGTCCATTATTTCACAAATGATACTGTAAATTAGAATTAAGGTATTATGAAGAGGCCTTTCAATGATGGTATTAGTTCTAATATTTAATGCTTAGAATTAATAGAATTAGTCATTGCTTTATTGGATTGGAATAAATTGATACTGGATTGTATTAAGCAATGTGTCCTACCCACCCTGGATATTTCATTTGCCTGTTTTTAAAAAATGTATAAGCTGTACTGAATGCAGATTTGCATTTATTATGCCATGTAACCAGCTCTAGTTTTACCAAAGGAAAATCACCAGCCCAATTTCAGATTTTTGAAAACTTTTAGAATTTTATTAGTGTTGTTGCTCTTTAGAATTATTTATTACATAAAACCAGTCTGTATATGTATACTTTACACTGATCTAACTGTCATCACAGTATGATTGTCTTGCAGACAGATTTCTGAAACAGTTCACCTTATATAACCTTTGGTTGTGAATAGTTAGACTGCTTTAGCTTTTCTATATTGTCAGCATTAGAGATGTTCTTAATTACAGAGATATAATTGAGCTGTTACAAATTTGTGTGCAAGTAAACCTTAACATGTTTGAACAGTATTCTTCTCAGTGACTGATCTCTGTGTTGGGATGAGTTGACATCTAATAGGAATTAATCGGATAAGCGGTACATTTTTTTCAATCCAAATATATTTCTAAAAATCAAGACAAAAATTGGTGCTTTGTTATACTTGCTCTGACCACCTCCCCTTGTTGTAGTTTTCAGGTGCCAACAGTAGTATTTCTGCACAAATACCTTGAAACAACAAAATTCTGAGTTTGCATTTGGCTCCAATTTTTCGGGGGGAGCAAACGGTAAGAAACTGCTGTATTCCATAAAATACTTGAATGTTATGCTGAATATTGAGCAATCTCTTTGCTTTTCAGTTCAGCATCTAATCCAAGTATCATGAGAGGTGTGGGAGGATGCTGTGTAATGGCACAAAGTTGGAATTGGGAGGAGAATTGGAAGCCCTGGGGTTTTTATTCTTGACTGAACTATAAACCTGTCCTATGACCTTGAGCAGAACACATTAACCCTGACTTTCCAAAGCATTTGCACCCCTGCAGTGGATCTATGTGTTGGTCAGTTGCAATTTCCTGTGAGGTGAGAATGGTGCCTTAATAGGGTGCAGACAGATCATTAACACAGAGTGCTGCAAAATTCTCCAAGGAAAAGCATTACAGGCAGTGGGAAGTATTATTAGGAACTAATAATATTATAAATTAGTCATTATAATATAGTTAGGTTTACCCTATGATGTTGTACTTTACCCTGAAGAAAGATAAATCATAAGCTGCTTAGAAGTTTTTTTAGAGTAGAGTGCAGCATTTAAGGGTCTTTAGAACATTCCTGCAATATTGAAATGATTTTTCAGCCTGCATAATAGCTTCTTCTATCTAGTCTAAGGTTTTAAAAAAAGTAAAACAAACAGAAGCTCAAGGTATTATTTACTTAATTAGTCCTTTCTGCAGCATGAATTTATTTCTGAACTTCATTTCTGCTTAATAAGTATCATATCTGTTGATGATCCTTATGTTACTAAGCAACACCAACACCACCAAATAATAGGGAAAAAATGTAATAAGGCACTATAGTTCTGATCATGTGTCATGGGGTTAATTTTCTAAGAAATGTCTTCTCAGATTCAAAGAGTGTACAGTGCAGCACTGTAAAATATATTGTTTTCATTATAAAAAGCAGTTCATATCTTCTAAAAATGTGCATTTAATTGCATAAAGGCATAAAAACAACACAAAAATTATTCAAATAACATTCCAATTATATATGATAAATCATCTTTAAAACCTTTACATTTATGTAGCAATTATAACTTAACCACAGGATCTAACATCTTAGAGCTTCATCGAAATCAATCAAATATCTTAGGCTGAAGCTGGAATGTTGTTCTGATAGAATTGCTCCCAATGGCAATTTTTATCTGTTTAGGCACCAGTTTTACAGCACATTCTGAATTTGATTATTTCTGGTAGTATTTCCTGGGTGAGGTTTTGTTCTAGTAATGACTCTAAGAAATTTGTAAAACAACTAATTAATTACAAACTGGTTGAACTACCCTAACTGTTTTTAAAAATGCTACTAATACTTTGATCCATAGAAAATGCAGAATCTCTTCTGCTACTTGCTTTCTAATTGTGTTTTATAGAGAAACGTTGATTTCAGATGCTAAATTAAACAGACTCTCACTCACATCACTGTGAACCTGATAATATATTGGAAGACCAGCCTTTCCTCAGTAATAAGTATGAATTTCTCATTCAGCCTCTTTGGGTTTCAGTATTTGCACCTGATTCCCTGGTGCATGAAACCAGAAAACATTCAGTTAATTAGGGATAAAATAATATTAGTGTGTTGAGGTTTTTTAAATAAAATTAAAAAGTGAATTTGAGCATTTTTTCATCTATCACCAGATCTAGGAATAACACACCTCTGTCTCTACTACTGCAGAGTCCCCCGTTTCAAAGACTTCTGTTTCTTTTTAAGTCTGGTTTTAGTTTATTTTGGAGAAATTCCTGCTTTTTTCTCTTCCATTCTGTTTTCGGTTTTGTTTCTTTTTTTTTTTTATATAAACTATTACCCTTTAGTTAATAGGTAGTCTCAAGAACACTTATTCTCAAAAACTCTAAAAATAGTTTTCTGTTGTTTAATAGTTGCCTAAAATACCTGTCAAGAATCAGTGCATGAAATTGTTTCAAGATAGAATAGTTCTGGAATTTAAATCAGATAATGAACTGGATGTCTCCACCTTGGTATTTGCAAGTCTTTCCTTGCTTGGCAGACTTTCAGGTTAGCCTTGCCTTAGTTCAAAATATTATACACAGGTGTACATGCATGTGTAATGCAAAATGTGCTGTATTAGCACAAAAGAGGTAAGTTGGAAAAAAAAATTGTAAGGTGATTACAAAAACATTTCCTTAATCTTCCTGAAATAATTTTAATTTAAAAATGACAATGAGTGGAATGTAAATTGACACTGGGATTTCAGAACAGGTCAAAAGGAAGATTAACTGCTCCCTTGCCCCCCATTCCAAAATCCCAGCCTAGTGGGATGACTGTTCTGGAAAGCAGCTGTGCTGCCATATGTTGCTACTTCAGAGACCATCTTATGCATAGCTCTACCATTACTCAGACTGAACTGTTCAGGAACCTTGTGATTCATCAAAAATTTGGCTTGAAATTATTAAAGCAAAGTCACTCGTTTGAAGGCCAGCATTTCAGGAGTCATCCTGGGTGTGATGCCTCATATTTCATGCTGTACATTCTATGGAGCTTTTCAAAACCAGCCCTAGCTCCCATTGTAGCAGAATGTATTTTAATTCCTCACGGCACTAAATAGCATGTTTGCTATTTCCCAAATTTGTCATCCAAAAGAATAATAAATACAAATGGTTTAGGTATAAACGTACCTGTTCTTCCCTCCTGTAAGTGTTATGGAAATGCTTGCATTCTCTGCTCTTGAGAACTTCAAATAGAACTTCCATGTGCAGTTCTTAGTAAAAAACTTGTGATCTTTAAAATGACACTTCCATTCCAGTTGGTAAAGGACAACAGTATTTTCTACAATC
The DNA here is from genome assembly GCA_013396775.1 of Cephalopterus ornatus. Lineage (NCBI taxonomy): Eukaryota > Metazoa > Chordata > Aves > Passeriformes > Cotingidae > Cephalopterus > Cephalopterus ornatus. Next base: position 329,509 of record VZRE01006406.1, on the reverse strand, counting down.
TGCCATTACAAAGTCAATTTGTACTTGGACTTTTCCAATATTTAGTAACTGTATGTTTACACACTTTTCCTAGTTGAAACTGCGCTCTTTTTGAAGAAGCAGTTGCCCTTTAGGTCTTGCTTGGTCATAACAGGGAATTCTCTCCACAGATTTCCTCACTAAAGGTCATAGTTTATTTTTTAAATGACAATTTTAGGGTTAATATTTGCTATCTATCTGTGAGTTTATCATTCATTGAGGCTAACAAGAGTCATTCCCTAGATACCCAAGAAGCTGGAGTAGTTTTTAATAAGATTTAGAAAATAGATTTAATGAATCTGCTGCATTGCCTGGACCGTTATTATCAAAAATTTAAAATCTTTAAGTCTGTAAAGTAAGCCTCAAAGTAAACAATTTTTAAATAGAAATATTGAATGTTTCTTAGGGCCATGACAAATGGGAATTGGCTGTGTTTTCTAAGGTTGTTTCTAAGAGACAAAGTACTGTGACCAATATATTCAGAAAAAGAAAGACTAACTGACAGTGAAACTGAAGGAGCGTTTCTGAGACTACTTTAAAATATGAACCATAATTCAAATACATTCCAAAAATGGTTATTGTTTTTTTAAATGACTGCTGCTTCACATTATGAAATAGCTTGTTTCCACACTCTACATTGATAAACAAAACAAGTTAAGAATATATTCTACCTTACAAGTCTTAAAATCCTAGAATTGCTCAGAATGAAGCCCAAGAATCCTTTCAATGAGCATTTGTCCTGTGAGATTTTCAGACATAGAAACTGGCAATCCAAAAGTGGTTCCAGTGCAGGTGTTGCATTGATCTGCATTTTTAGTTTGTATTGTGATGGCAGATCTGTAAGCAATCTGTTTCAAATAATATATACAGGTTACCTAAAAGATTTCAAATTTCAGCAAAACAAGTTACAGAGACGTTTTCTTTCACTTATACTTGCATGGGCACATACTTGCAAGCCTAAAGTTTTTACAAATTTTGAAGATATTTAACATTCACCACTTCTTAAAGTGATTATATGTTACGTGGTTTAAGTAAAAGAAGTTGCTCAGCTTCAAACAGACTTGATTCCCTGCAGACATTTTCAGTTGCCCAGAAAGCATCCAATTGTCTCTTATATGGATGGAGTTTTAGAGTAACTGCAGAATATTACCTGTTTTTTGCCAAGATTTTCCCAACACTTAACATGACTATGCATCACAACATTTGGATAGTTGAAACGAATCCATCTATTATTTTCCCAGGTTGATCCAACTCAGTCACTTTATTCTTGCTTGGACACACAGTTTTCTGCTCTAAAGGGCTCAGATTTCAAAATTTTGCCTATATCTGGGTTTTGTTTTCTGTGTCTAAGTAAACAGAACTTTTTTCATATGATTCATGTCTCACTAGAACCCAAATGGTTGCACAGCCATCCAGGTCTGTTAGTTAAATTAGGATATACTATTCTAGCAGGCAATTTGAGGAAAGGCATTGACATTCAAGCTTACTTTGGAATTATTTTTAAGAGCATACTGGGTATGGTATTTATAAAAAGAGAAGTATGTGTATATATGGAAGATAATTAGGAAAATCAGAGCAAGCAACTAATGGTCAGGAATTTAAAATCAGATAAACAATTCTAATCTTCTGCTTAGAAGAAATCAAAGCTGCTGAATGGTTAGTATCCATCATTGGTCACCCATGGGTAAGGGGAAAAAAAAACACGTGGAGTTCTTCTTGTCCTTCTGAAATAAAATCAGGGAAAGCAAATAACTTCACTATAAATTTTCGGTTGGGATCACAAATTAGATTCATGAATTGAATTGTGAGTTGAATTTTCAGTTGATGAGGGGTTTGGAAATACTGACTTATCTTTTTTATTTTGTAGATGCTTCAGAAACTTGCTGTGTGCTTACCACGGGTTCTGCCAACCATCTCGAGAGGGGACTTACCTATTCTTTCACTAGTAAGCATAACATTATTTTGAAATAATTATTCCTCTCCACATGGCCTTCCTACTAGTGTCAGCTTACCTTCTGCTGACTCATGCTCGGGGTGCTCCTGTTGAGAATGGGGCACTGTTGGAAACACTGAAGTCACAAGTAGGATTATTCAGCAATAAAAGTGAACACTACTCGGCACAGGTGAGACCTCCTGGCACAAGCCGACAAATACCTCAGACAATCATCATAGGAGTTCGTAAAGGAGGGACAAGGGCTTTGCTGGAAATGTTGGATATTCATCCTAATATTGTGGTAGCGGCTACAGAAGTCCACTTCTTTGACTGGGATGAAAATTATGTGAAAGGAATAGACTGGTATAGAAATCTGATGCCATTTTCTTATGGAAATCAAATAACAATTGAGAAAACACCAGGCTACTTTACATCACCACAGGCTCCAGGAAGAATTCATGACATGAATAGCTCCATTAAACTGCTGCTCATTCTAAGAGATCCCACTGAGAGAGTTATATCGGACTACACCCAAGTATATTACAACAGAGTAGAAAGCCACAAGCCTGTTCAGCTTTTTGAAGATATTGTTATTAAGAATGGAGTGCTTAATACCAAATACAAAGCTATTCAGAGAAGTCTGTATGATGTTCATATGGAAAAGTGGCTTAAGCATTTCAGTTTGGATCAGATTCATATAGTGGATGGCAATACTTTAATCAAGGACCCTCTTCCTGAATTACAAAAAGTTGAAAGATTTCTAAATCTTCCTTCCCGAATTATGTCTTCTAATTTTTATTTTAACCAAACCAAGGGATTCTACTGCATTAGAAGTGATGGGAGGGAGAGATGTTTACATGAATCCAAAGGGCGTCCCCATCCTCTTGTTAACAGCACTGTTTTAGAGCAATTGTATTCTTACTTCAGAGAGCACAACGCAAAATTTTACAGAATGGTTAATCATTCCTTTGACTGGCATTAATGCATTTGGAGTTGATGTTTCTTACAAAGGGCCTGAAGCAAACTCTTTCAAACATATCTTTATAAACTCTAAAGAGACGTATTATGAAAATTAACGTGCTGGTTGTATGCTTCATTGGAATAACACATCTGTTAACTCATTGAAATGGTACTCTTTATGTTAGGGAAAAAAGTTTTATGTATTTGTATGATTACTGTGAGTCATATTCTGATCTTTCTCTCATCATGCAAATACATTAACTTCAGCAAACTTAGTACAGATGTGTATCTCTACAAGATGTGTGCTGTTTTGCAAAAATGCTTCTAACTGTAAAAAATGTAAATATTTGAAATGGTATTATTCTAACTGTTCTGTATTTTTTGTTGTTAGTATTTTTTATATCCCACACAACAATAGTGGTGTTGATTTCTAGAATTTTCATAAAATAAGCTAAAATTGTATGTTAAAACAGGGGCAAATAGTGGCTCCAATAAATCATTCATCCTCTTTAATATGCTGAAATACTTAATCAATAAATAATAAAAGGAATCTCCTTCACCTGGAATTTTGAACAGGTGAATTAGAAGCTACCTGTCTGTATATCATTAGTATTAAACTATTAAACCACACTCTTACTATCCTGGGTTTGAAAAGAATCTCCAAAATCTCCAAAGTAAGAACATGAACTGTTTGAAGAAGATTAAAGTGAGAGTTCTAAATGTAAAGCAATTAAATTATCCCAGGCAGCCTCAATTTACAGTGATACTTTATACACTAAAAAAAAAAAAGGCATAAAAATTATTAGTATCAGCAACTGTACAAATATTTGGTTATATCAATTTTGTCACTTTGCTCTTGAATGGAAAAGTTCTTAGTTAGTACTACCATATTAATTATGTTTGCATTCTGTAACTAGTTATTCTATTGCTCTCCTGGCTTTAGGTTATACATCTCCATTGGGACATTGATTCTTGTTAAAAAAAAAAAATTATTTGTTTACCCCCTGAAGTATGGAGTGGTTTTTATTTTGTCATTTCTAATGCAGACTATGGAATACTCTCAGAATAACATCTTGTTAAGTTATATATCTCAGACAGCGTTCAATACACTCAGTATGACATACTCAGATTATATATAAGAACCACATCTGTCTATAGCCCTGCATTAGGATTCTATTTTCAAATTTTTTTTTGACAGTATTGTGCTGGTCTTTTCTACTTTTCCTTGTAAACATTTCATTATCAAAGAAAAAAAATCGACTTGAAACGTTAAATCTGCTGCCCGGCTAGACCTTACAGATGCAGATGTGCTTGCCTGCCATGGTACCTTGCAATCCAGAGTCCCTGGTGCAGCCCCTGGCAGAAGCAGGGCTCGTCAGGTGCCAGCCTCTCAGAGCCCTGAGAGCACCGCTGAGCTGCAGCGCTGTGGGCCCGCTCTGAGCATCGCAGCGTCAAACGCCACCGAGCCCTGGGGAGGGTCCTGCCTCTGTGTCCTGTCTGTCGCTGCTCAGCCTGCAGGAGTGTATGTTCCTAGCATGGGATTCAGTCTTCCACTTCCCAGGCTAAAAGGTAGGTATTGCGGTGCTAATTTTTGGGCTTCTAATACTTTATGACTGGGCTACTTAGATATTAGGCGGGTAGTAGTATTCCACTGAAGCTGCGCACAACCAGACTTGACTCAGAGTATGTGGAAACAGCCTTCATCAATATTTCCTCAATAAATGTAAAATGTTAAAAATAATATAAAAAATTTTATTCTTTATCTGTTCCACCACTTGTATATGTATATATGAGAGAAAATTATTTTCATTATCATATAATTAATCTGTAAAATTACCTTTCTGGAGTATGATTGTTTACTGCATCTTTGATTTCTACAGAGGCCCAAGTTGTTTTTTTACTTCTGCCACTTTTTCTGAGATTGTGGCTTCTTAATCATTGATATTGATCAGATCTGGGCACTAAGAAGTACAATGTCAGTGAGACTCTGTGGAAATATGAATATATTTGTTTCAAATTAGCCAAAGAATGCGTCGTTTATGCTGGTCTTCTACCATCTCTACAAGGACACTGAATAAGTAAACTGTACAGTTTAACAACATCTTCTTTGTCATTTGTCAAGTAAAAAGTTACACCATAAAAATTCAGAACTCTGAATTAACAGTGTGATTCTATATCAGAACAACTCTTTTTATTTTGTGGGCACAGCACTTTTGTCTGATAACAGAAGTCGCAAATACAAATATATTGCTTTGTTTCTTATACATTCCAAAACTCTCTTCCTTTTCTCTCTCTCTGGTTTTTTTTTTCTTGCAAGAAGCAAATTTGAAAACAATGTATACTTTAGCAAAGGTTTCAGGTAGATGCTAGTAATTGAAGAATTCACATGTCTATGTGCCACATTCAATTTCATAGGCTTCCAAGAAAAAGGAAGGGAAAAAATTCTAATGTCTTTCTATATTTATGCCTGCAGGCATCAAGTCTTTCTCTTTCTTCTCTGAAGTTTACAGCTAATCTTTAAATGAGCTGAATGCAGGAACACCAGTTGGCAGGAGCTTTATGCATCTTTGAAAATGCAGGTCCCTTTCCGGAATTTACATTTAAAGGAGAGCTGAGCTGTATGGATTAGTGATGCATATATCTACTTGATTTGTTATCACTCTCCATTCCTGCTCAGCACTTTTGGGAAGGACAGAGTTGATGGAATGAATTCAGTGATCATTTTAGAGTTTACTAAGGTGATGGAATTAATTCTATGATCATTTTGAGTTTGCTAATATCTTGAGAAGTATATTATGCATAGTATAATCTGGGTGAAGGGTTGGTTGTTTTGGTTTGGTTTTGAATAAATCAAGATTCTCGTCGTAAGTTTAGCTTCGGTAAATGGTCTACAATAACCTCTGCATAACAGAATTCAATAAATATAATAGACTGTAATTTTATATTGCAGACTCTTTCAATCAATTTCTCATTTTGTGGTCTGAAAAATATGCTCTCATGCAGTCCTGGCCTTCTCCATTCTTACTGTCGTCAAGAAAACCCTCCTTGCCTCATGCTCAGGACAGGGATCAGATCAACTTCATAGACAATCCACTATTACTATTTTTTTGTATAGACTATATATATTATCAATAGTACATAAAGAAAAATAAATGGGAAACTTAAAAGCTAGGATTTTGCCCCAAAAAGCTCCTAGTATGTAACTAATGGGAAAGAAACAAAGAACTTCCTCTATTGCACTTACACCCGTTATTTTAACAAGAATAGGATTGGATCTTTTCATTGTGTCCTCTGTAGCTAGCCTGGCTTTTGATCTTTCCTTTCATATCTTAGGCTTGATAGAGCATTTACAGTTCCTCTTAAAGAATAACTGTTAAAACAGAGAAATTTTTTCAATATTGTGGAAAATTTTATAGAGAGCATGCATGTCATTGCAAGTTGCTGCACATCAGCTCCTTTGGTATCCACCTGATACAAAGACAATAATCCAAGAAATATTATCTATTGATAATCAGATGGACTACTGTATGGAAGCACATCTACATGAGGAGTTTTCAGTTTTCCTTCACATGAAAAAGAAATTTCAAAAAAATAGGTTGTTTCTATAAAATTTGAGTGCTCATTGCCTTTGCCTATTTGGATGCTTTCATAAATTAGACAAAAATTTTAATATTTACATAATCCCTATAATTTCTTGTTTAATCTGTGTGGTCAAACACAAAAATATGACTTATCATTTTGCTTACACAGTTTAATTGAAAAAAAAAGAAAAAGACATACCCCCCAATATCCTGATTCACAGTAAGAATTGCCCAATAACCTTTCCTTGCAGAGAAAGGAATAGTTGAATTACTAAAATAAGTATTATACAATTGTCAATTATTATTTTCTATATTTGTGGATTTGCTCCTTCATTTCCTTCACAAGCTTGAATTTTGTCATAGAAATACACAGACACATTGGAAATAAAATCAGTAATAATTTGCCTAGCACATTAATCATTACCAGCAGTTAATGAACAATATTTAGCTACTGGCCAAATAGTTTCCACTTCAATTATTTCAAGTTTCAATGTGACTTACTAAATCATGTTGCTATTTTCTAAATCTAATTTAAAACTTAAAGCCAGCAGTGGCTAAAAAGACTCTGTAGTATCATTCTGTGATTACAGAGGAATTGTATTGTCTTGTCTTTAAGGTTAATTAACAGTGACATGTGCTTACTACAATTCCTGAAAACATTTTGGAAGCCAAGATTCTAACAGAAGTGCAATGTATAAATTAGTCCTTGAACTGCAACTTAGAAAAAATACAACAGATTAAAACAGACTGCTATAAATCATAGTTTTCTGTTAAAATCTATGTGATGGAAAATTTACAGCCTTTCCTGTATTAGCCCATCTAACAAGTACTATGAAGTCTATTTTCTGATGCAAAATAGCTTTACACTTTTACGTTGTGTGTTTTTTCATTTCCATCACAAAAACCTCTTGGTAACTGTGTAAAGAAAAACATCTTCTTGTAAACTCTTCACTGGTGATACAGTTTTTCTCTCAAAGGCCATTTCTCTAGTTTTTTATTGTTTCCTCTGAGACAAAAAGGTGGTTTGAGTCACCCTACAATAAAAGTAGAGTTATCATGCCAGAACTAAGAATATTACTTCTGTTTATTACAGTTCTCAGTGAAAAGCATTTTCATATAGGGGCAGATAATAGTTTAACAATCTCTTTGTATTTTCTCTGTTTTTGTTACTTAATACAACTCTTACAATTTTTCTTATTCTGAAGAATGTTACTCAAAATGCTTATGTTGTCACTCCAGAGCTCTGACTTACAGGTTTAAATCAGATGGCAGTAATAAAAAGGAAGCACAGGTAATTAGGAATCCATTCCTTTTGCCTCTTGTAGAAGAGTGACTAGAATGCAATAAAACCTGAGCTGAAGGCCCTCTTCTGCTAAATATTTGTTGACATAATATGGCAGAGTCACAAATGAAAATTACGATTGGCCTGGTAAGACAATGCAGAGGACTAAACGTGCTAATCCAGGGATTTATCTGGGTATTCTACATGCCTGAACGAATTTTACCATCATTAGGCTATTATGGACACACATGAATATATATTTTCAAAACACTGTATTTCACCCTATTAGAGAGTACGACAATGCTGTAGGACAGGTTGAGAACATTATGCCTATCCTTGGCTGAAACTCTGCAGTGATACAAAGGCAAGTTGGATGGGAAGCAACAATTGCCCACACTGAACGTTGGGCGTTTTAAAATGCCTTATGGAAAATCAGCAGCACTAGAAGCAGCAGGTTTGTTGATTTGACAGGGACTGTCAGCCCAGAAAAATGCTGTGCAGCTGTCATGAGAAGATTGAAGATACCTTTTCCATACTCTGCCGTGATACAAATCTACAACTCAAGACAAGTGACGCAGATGGAACACTATAAACTGCAGAGGGGGGCATTGCTGCCTTAAGTGAAGAAAGATTAAAGGCTCATAAACAGCATATGCTATAGCTACACACACATCATACACAGCTTGCAAACTACACTGAGTCTAAAACAAAACCAAGCAGAATCTACAGCTGCGTGCAGAAGTGACTGTGTTGAAGACATGCTAAACCAGAGGCAAGTTACAATATGAGCTATCTATAATTTAGTATTTGTCGTATTAATAAACTGAAGTTTGTTTAGACTATGCACGAGGTATCTTCTGTGAGCTAGCACCATATACTGCTCTTAATATTTTCGCCTTACAGACAATGGGTTTTGTGTCCTCAGATTCAAAATAAGCTTCATCCATTATGTGTTTGCCACACAATAGTGTTTATGTGATTGAAGTTCTTTGTCAGGTGTACATATGACAAAATTAATAAAACAGATGTACAGATTGTCTGGGAAAAATGGATAGTGGATCATATACTTAGGGCCTGCCTATGCACAGTGAGCACACCAGAACAGGGTTTAAGTAAACTGCCTTTCATACTTTCAAAAAATACTTTCTCATGTTTTAGTTTCCTTTAATTGGAGAGAGTATGTGTGTGTGTGTGTGTGTGTGTGTGTGTGTGTGTGTGTAATCCTTCTCCACATTGTTTAATATTAAACTTGGAATTTTAAAATTCAAATTTATCTGAGAAGTTAAATATATTTTGGTTTCAGTGTCCTAAAAAAAAAAAAAATTACCATTCAAAGGTAACTACATTTTTAGCAACATTCGCCTTCTATTTAGTTCTTTCATGCCTTACATTGCATCCTCCCACCTCTCCCTTGAAAATATATTTTCATAGCAAATATGCCAGCTGATTTCAATGTTATATGGGTGGAGTTCACAATATTCATCACTTGCATTAAAAATACAAAGATTAGGTATGGACATAGCCAAGTCTTACACTTCCACACAAGTGGGAAAAATGGCATATGAAATAAAAATATGGTCACCTAAAATTGGTGCCTGCTGAATCATACTGAGCTGTGTGCTACAGGTTAGAGAGAGATCAGGGCTGCTTCAGCCATCCAAATGTCTTCTTGCAACATTTTTTGAGAGCTTGGAAAGAGTGGTTTCCCCTTTCCATCAAACAAACATCAATCTAAGAAAAATCTTTTTTCCACTTGGTAGGGTGTTTGTGTGGAAATAAGTGATTATGTGCCTTTTTTACCCCTTAAATTACCCACGGGACAGATTTTTGCCAAATTGCAGTAGATATTCCATTGGTGACAGCAAACTAACTTTGGAAGCCCCATTTCATTTCTTTTACTCGTCTTTGGTCCTCCCACATTTTTATCCAAAGCACTGGTTGTCACAGGTGGTAACTATTTTAGATAAACAAAGCTACTCAAATGACTAGGAATAAAATCTACTAATTCAGCTTTCTGTACCTACTAGATACAATGAGCCAGAAAAAATCAAGAAGCTTGTTAGATTGGTAGAATCTTGGTAGAATCCTTTGTCCATGACTCCTTTTTATCAAATAACTATTGAGTACAGTTATACATGCTTGTATGACTCCCTGTCCTGAACATCTATGTATTATGATCAAAGGGAACAGTATGATGTTACCTCACTTTAATACTAAAACCCAGGATGTTTATTTCACATAAACGCAACTTTGCTGCCAGTCACCCACTATCTTTGATTTTCTCTATAAATTCTTCTCTCTGTGTTTGTTTTTTGGGGTTTGGTTTGTTTATTTATTTATTTTAATTCTGTTTTTTCTCTTTTATGGAATAAATAGTTTTGATCTTATATTGAGCTTTCATGATCTGAGAACAGTAAAAGTGGAAACATACTCTACAGCTTACAAAATATATTTTGTCTCTGTGATGTGTTAGTATGTCAGGGAGTCAGATTACAAACTTGCAAGCAATCAAGAAAAAATAGCTAATCCTACCACAAGCATGACTGAAAATATTTTGGGAGGGATAGGGAAAAAAAAATCACCTTCCATTTTAAAAAAGAAGTATTTATTTGGTATTTAACAGAAGTATTTGGATTCATGTGTTCCACTAATGTAAAGTGACATTGATGACAGTCTGCTACAGCAACTGCAGTAAAACTACTCTAATTTGTGTTAAGCATTTAACATGAAATTTATACACCTAGAGAATCCTACTTCAATCTTAGGTGGCTGATAAAGCAAATTAAATAGCTGCACTTTTGGAAACATAAATACTCTTATCTCTTAAGACACAAACTAAACATTTGATAGGAATCCTAATATGGTTCTCTCTTAATTTGATTTTTCTGTAGAAATTCTAGTCAGTGAGTTAGTCAATGACAAGCAATAAAACTGCAAGAAATGGAGGGAGGAAAATTCCTTTATTTGCATCGCTGGCCTCATTCTGTCAACATATCACCCAGATTGCTGGATACACACAGAGATGCATTCTGGCAATGCTAGGAAGGGACCTGCATTTCTTGCTGTCTATTCCAACTTATTAGTAATAGGATGATGCTTCTGGCACATCTAAAATAAATTAATATTGGATTAATTCACTTCAAAAGGGTGTCAAGAAAACACATTGCAGATTCATTCATCACAAACTTGAGACTAATATGTTTGAAAAAAAGAATACCATAGTAATTATATTTACATGTATGATTGCCTAAAGGTGAGCCAAATGACAGAATATATTCTAACACTTTCCAACGTGCCTTCAATGCTGATTAAGCCACCAGTTCATAAAATAAATACAGTATTTTCAATGCTAACAATAACAAAGAAATTATTTAAAACAGTTTTGTTTTACTTCAGAAAACGTTTTATCTGAATTAACCAAAAGCTTTTCTTATTGCTGTTGATTCAAAGGTGTGTTCAGCGACTGTTTTTTGCTGTTCACTGGTGATCATTGGGATATCTTTGAATATCAAGGCAAGACTGTGCAGCAGTATTTTTTAAGTGGTAATAGGCTAGGCAAGAAGAACTGCTGAACTTTATATAATTGTCATAGTGTAGTACTGGTTGAAACATTTTATAAAACTGTATCTAACCAATTTATACATACTATAATACAGTGCCATAAGCTAAAACAAGAGAAAAGTCTGAAGAAACATTTTAACATTTGCCATAACTTATTGATAGGAAGACCAAAATAAACAAAATAAACGGGAGCCTGATTCTGTGCCTTTGACCAGAAAAATTCCTACCTGTTACAGACACAACACTTGAGCTGAAGTTGCAGATCTGGACCACTGATTTGAATGTGCTTGTATTCTGATATGTTATTCACACTACCTGTGTTGTGTCTTCAGTAGAACCTCAGGTGCAGTTATAATCTGCCCAATTTAAGTAAACTGGTCAGAGTTTCGCTGGATGTGAGGATGGATTTGGATTTACTCATCTTGTACTTGTGACAGGCAGATGAAATACAGATAAAGTAATAAAGATACCTTCAGCAAAGGAGTCTCATCATGTTTGGTAGCTTGCCTTTTGTGCATTTTACAAGTGAAGAGCTTAAAAATCTTATGTAATATGATTTAAAATAAGCAATCATAATAGCCTCACAAAGATTATTAAAAATACTGGGAAGTAAGTTGAAAGAGTCAAATTAATAATTTTTCATATCCAATGTCCAAGGCAAAGAGTGATGACTGTAATAAGATCAGGATATTTCTGCAGTCTTTCTTCCTTAGTCTGCTACTTTAAATCATAACTACTAACCAGTAAATAATTACAACTGAAAGTATTGCTGTGCAAAGCTTAGGTGGAAATCATATTTTTAAATATACTAAATTTATGACATATTTGAGCTCTGGAGGGAAAAAATTCCACACACCCAGTACTCCAGAGGAAAAGATACTGTATACTCTCAGCTTATTCTGCTTCAGAAAGCCCTCAGGCCTGAAATCTCCCCCTCCTAACCATCAAGATTGAAATGGGATACAAGGCATCAGAAGCTCAAAAATGGACTTGGGATGCAATCCTTTTGGGACTTTAAATATTAACGTGAAAAAATCTTAAACCTTGGGTTACCAGGAAGCTGAGACAGATAGCAAAACAGCGAGGAGTCACACTCCCCTCTGCTAATCTCTCCTTGCAACAGTAACACACAATTACGCAGTGAACCAGCTGCAGGGAACAGATCATTTATGCAAGTTGCCCAATGTACTGCATGTATTTCATTAATCTGTCTGCCATTCCACAGAGATACGCATCGTGATTATCACCAGGGAATTCAAACAGAGCTTGATCCATTTTCATCGCAATAAAGTTACCAGTGGCCTCAGGTCCTTGAGTTGCGGCCTCTGGTCAGTAACAGCACTCAGACTGCACAACCTGCTGGCCCTCCGCAGTGGAACCTCATCAGGATTCAAAATGCCAAGGGAAATAACGCTTTCTTCAGACCCTCTGCCCAAACCAACCATGAGAAGTTAAATCTTCAGGGATTCTGTCTTGACCTAATCTTGCCTTTTTATCACGTACTTCAGTCATATAAATGGAAAGCAATTGCAAGCCTTGTTTAGTTGCAACTGGATATAGGTTATGCTAATGGTAACTAGGGCCATCTTGCTCTCAAACTCTCAGTAAGACAGGCTGTGCTTTCCACGTAAGTACAGGTACCAAACTAGACCCTTGTGAGAAACAATGCTAGGCAAAAACAGGGAAGAAAATTACTGGCTTCAGAAGTATGCTGGCACCGTCCCAGGCAGCTTAGAAAAATAAATCAATCCCAAAGACACACAAGACTGAAAGAAAAAGGTTTCTTTATACTCTATGGTTTGATATAACCCTCCATTTTTAAGCCTTCAGGGTGTTCTAGTGTCATATATCCATGCTTTTCTCTCTCTACAACTAGAAAACATTGGCATATTCTTTAATTTAAAAAAGAGTAAGGCAAGATTCTTACACTAATATATTCCCAAATTTTCAATAGCTGAAACATTTGGGGGAAAACAGAGCAATTACCTTGACACTTGAACTTCAAACATGGGAGCTGGCAAAGTTGAAGACAGATTGATCACACACTTGGTCTTTCTAGCTTATCAGCTGGAGAACTATCTGGATCTGCAGTGTCAGAGAAGAGATGATGCAAAAAGGTGGTAAGGTAAACAGGTATAAATGACAGGGGCCAGCATCTTCTCATCAGATCCTCCTGTAATTTTATGCTTATGGCATTACTCAAAGCCAAATTCCTCTGATAATTTAATCTGTATTTGGGTCATGGTAGGAATTTACAACATTTAGATTAAACTCTGTGAACACACAAATTTATTATCTTTTTTATCTGGGGGAATATATTCTTTTATTGATAATAATCAGTGACATATCTTTACTTTTTTTTCTTGTAATAAGACATTATTCTTTAAAAAGATTTGTGAAACTTGTTTTAAACAGAAACTCCACTTTTTGTATCCCTGCCCTATAGAGCTCTTTAAATTATGCACATTTCTTGTGGATTTTGCTATTGCTCAGTCATGAAGCTTTGCTATATGTTTATGCAGTAAAGGAGTTAAATCAGATTAGGGCTGTATTAATGCTACAATAATGTCAGGCATTTGGCCTACAGGAATGAAGTATAAATTGCATAATTTAATAAATGTCTGATTTGATAGCCAGTGTGTTTTCTTGACGAATAATACCTAGAAGTTCTGTTATGGGTGGGAATGACATTGAGTTTGCATCTATAAGCCCATCAACAGATGAAAGATCAATTATTTTAAAGAGCTGGGAAGCAACCATTTCATGATAATCTTTTAGTTTATCCTCAATCAAATACCTGTGCTTTGACACTTTGTAAAACATTAAAATATGAAATTTCCTTCTAGTCTTTGGAAGCCAGCAGTGTTTGCTGGTAGATCCTAACCTTTCCTCCATTCAATTCACATCTATTTCAGTTTATCCTTACCTCAGTCACTGTGATCAAGTAACTGAAGAGAAACTAAATTGTTTGAAAGCTTTTTGTAAAGAGGAAGGAGCAGTTTTCTCTTCAAGGCTTCAGGCTTACTAGTCAGCTGTTAATTTACTGTGACTCCCTTCAGCAGTAGTTAAATTGGATACATGTTTAACCAGGGAAAAAATTTTGCAAAAAGCAAAGGCAAGTACTGTTGCAACAGTTTCTTTGCATGATGTTATAGATTTTAAACCAGAACACCACACTCCTTTTGCAGACAATGCCTCCACTGGTGTGAGCCACCATTAGCATCCTTTATGTACATAATTCTGCACCGGTAGATACAATCACAAGGACTGTGTTATTCCTTAGGCAGCTCCCTGAACTGTGCAGACACTGCAGCCATTCTGTGCCTGAACCTCTGCTAGGGGCAAAACGACCCTGGAGACAGGTAGCCTGTTCTCTGTGCTTGTGTATCAGTGGTTCTTTATCCATCTTACCAACTGATAAAACATGACAAAGAAAAATGGAACAGAAAATAAAGTCTCCTCCAAATTTCTTAAATGCAAGGGGTCCATATCTTTCAGTAATGGGAGGCTGGGGGGCGGGGAATGGAATATCAAACTACTGGGAATGTCTGAGAAAGGAGAGAGAAAAAGTCGTGCATTTATTTACTCCAAAAGCAGACATTCAACAAAACTTCTGTACTAAGAGAAATTTCAAACCCACAGTAGAAGTCAACATTAAAAACGCTCCTGTCATGGATGGGGAATATAAAAAGATGCCTTTATTTCATGTTGAATAAGTTAGAATTAGGCAGATTTACTTAGACGCTGGGGGGTGATCAAAAAATGCTAGATAGATCTTAATTTTAAAAGAGAAGAGAATGAGTTAAATAGCAAAGGAAAACTTACGTATCATTTAATGAGAACATTAGATGGAAAAATTAAGTGGGGTACTGTTTCTCATTTCTTTTTTTTGGTAAATATATTATTTGAGAGTGTTCAATCTCATCCTCTATATTGTTTTTAGATATATTAGATGATTTTTTTTCTGCTCAAAATTAATCTGTTGTTTGAATACTCACTGTAATAAAAATAGAATATTGATGGCTTTAGAAATATTCTGTATTAAAAGAATTATCTCTCAAATAAATTTATTTTATAAAATACACTTTTAATGATAGAAAATGACAGTATGAACATTAACAACCAAACATGTCAAATTAGATGCTGAGACATTAAGAACATTTTTCAGGAAAAAATAAAGCCATGGTAGCTGATTTCAGATTTTAAGGATATATCCGAGCTGTATAAGTTCCACCCAGTTAATTAGAATGACTACCAGGCTGAGCTGACACTTACCATTACTTTTTCCTATCACAGCAATAGTTTCTTTTTTTTTTTTCTTGCAGATAGTTGCTTGTGTCTCTTGAGGGAAAGCAAAACAAACAAAAAAAATAGCACGACAATTTTCCTTGAAGAAGTCCTACCTAACTGTTTTCTTTTGACTAAAACTAAGTTTTCATCACAAATACCTAATTTGTTCAAGTACTTTTTGCATCTGTCTGTCTGTGTATTCTCTCTACTCATCAGTGTCAAACAGAAATGTAGGATTTTCTGGGAGGCCGAAAAGAGTCTGGCACTAAATATGGATTTTTTTAGTGTATGCAAATATGCAGAACGTATTTCTAAATAAGTATTTTAGGAGAATTGGTAGTGATTGTAACCTCAGTAGATTTTTCAGATGTATCTGTTTAAAATGCAAATGTGTATATGTGTGAGTATAAAAGTCTATGTCTATAAAAAGCCTTTTTAAAACCTAAAATTCCTAATTATTTCTTCAAAAGATTCTTGGAGATTCTTTCACTCAGATCACCTTTCAATTTTTAATTTACTTTATTAAAATCTCAATAAATCATCATATTGTAAACTTCTCTATTTGGAATTCATTAACATATCAGAACATATTTTTCAGCCACATCTCATATATTGCTTCTCATACATCAATTTATCATTCCTCTGTTTTCATTCTCTTTTGTAACTAAGAAATCTTATCTCATTTCAAATTTATATTCATCCAGGACATTACTTTAAATAGTCAAAAAGTATATCTAAATGCTTAAATTAACTAAGTTTACATATGCCAACTTTTTAAACTTTTGTACTTGATAGATGATGGATATTCTAAACTACTGAAGTATGGAAAAGGTTAAATTGAAGGTTCATCAATGCTGGCAAAATCTTGCCATGACAGATTAATAACTGTCTACACACAGATAAGAACTATTTAGCTCTACCAGTATTAGACGTGTTGATATATCAAGACTTCTGTTTTCTGTGCAGTTTTGGACAAGTCCCTTAAGCCTCCCTGAATCCCAGAGCTTTTTTGTAGGACATCAGTCAGAAGAACAGAACAGTGCACTAAGTAAACACTCTCCTTCCAACACACGTAAGGCACGGTGGAACAACTACAGCTTGCCCCCACTTAGAAAATGCAGTGTCCCTATTTCATGGAAGTGTAGTGAAGATTAATCATTTGGGATTATGAAACAATCAGGCACACAAAAAACCTAAAATAGGTAAGTAACCACACAGGTCTGAACTAATATGATCTAAGTGATACTAAAAATGCTTTTGGTAGCTGGCCATCTGCTTCCTTAGAAACCAGGTTCTCATCTGCACTTTCATTCAGGTGAAACACATAGTACATTAAATTACATCTACACCTATTCTGAGTTTTCCCTGGTGGTGGCAGAAAAGAGCTACTGTGTAAAAGAAATTCAGTCTTCACACAACAGGTATTGTCTGTGGGAGCAGGGGTATATTTTATAAAATCCAGTTGCACTATGCAGACTATCATTAGACAAGAACTCCTTGTGGATTAGGGCAGCAACCAGACAGTCAGAGAGACTCTACGTCATTTAAACAAACTATGGTCTGAATTTTGAAAAACACAAAAAAGCCAACTTTTCTGCACTATGGTTTTAGCAGGCCAAAAATGGTCCCATTTTAAAACTTTGTAATATAAACAGAGGACTGACTCCATACATATCTGATAAAATCCACTATAACAAGGATAATAAAAGCTGTATGATTTATTAATAGAACCTTGTAGGAGTGAATATAGAAGAATTTATGGAATGGAGACACCAGGTAGAAGCAAAAGAGTCTGTAGATAATCTCTCAGCAATTTACAATACTGCAACTCTGAAAGACAGTTGTGAACAACTGTGAGCAATGACCAATCTGAGATTCTTCTGACCTCAATTTACATGCTTACGTTGTAGCTATCTGCATGTAAGTATTGTCTAAGTGTTTTCAGTTAGAAGTAAAATGAAGCAGGGGAAGAAACATTCACTTCTAGAACACAGTTCATCTGACCTATTTTAGACATCTATGCAAGAGAATACAAATTATGCCCTAAAGGTACCTATTGCCATTCTCTGAAATCTACATAAGAGTTAATGTTTGCAAATATTTACACTGAAACTGTTCAAGTTTAAGCAAATGCAAAGTGTTTATCTATAAACCTAGATGAAAACAATCATATTGCTTCCCTCTGGCAACCAAAAACATTTTTGTGGCCATAAATAATTGTGTGAGTTCAAGTAGAGGTATTTTCTTTAATTCATATACTGTCTGTTTTTTTGTTTGCCATTGTGCTCAAGATCCTTGCTTTTAAACATGTATCTGCTTTATTCAGTAAGTAGTGTTTGCAAAGTACTCAAATGAAAAAATTTCTACTAATTGCTGTTAATGAACCCTTAAAAGGCAGTTACAATCAACTCCTGACTTGTCTCAATGACGTCCTGAAACAGTAAAAGCCAGTGAATGATTATACTTCAGGGAGAAAAAAATGCCTTTGTCCTATAATTTCACTTACTTCATACTTTGTGATAGAGCTCAAAGGAAGACAGTAGTCATTTCTTACTAATCTTTTTACCTCACTCAAATCCCTATTATTCACCTTATTCAGACTGAATTATCCTTGTACTTTCAATCACTCTTTTTTCCTATAGGAGTACTACTGTACCCTTAATCACTTTCTTAACACCTATCTGGACGCTTTCAGTCCCAGCGTTATCCTTCTTAGGCAGCTGCCGGAGAAGGCCCTGGGATCTCAAACATGTAGAGAAACAGTTTCTTACATCGAGTTTCTCAGATTACCAGTGAGCCTGTGCACACACTTGTTCATTCCTTCAACTTGAAAAACAAGATATTCTTGTATGAGTTTGTAGACTGTAAATAATCTTCTAAGTTACACAATAGGATGTAGAATTTGTGAAAGTTTCAAATGACAACACAAACTTGTAATCTCTTGTAAACATAACGTAGTCGTGAAAACAAAGTGACAGTCCGTCAAAGCAAATATTTTACAACTCCAGGGGAGTACTGTCGGGAAATACTGCGAACTGTATGACAGAAAACGCGGGCTTAACAGTCACAGACCTGAGCACACATATAAAGAACAGAAGGAGTTAAGAGGAAAGAACAAGTAATAGGAAATTAACCAAACAATAGAAAATTAGTTGATCCAGGGAATCTGCCTAGGTGGAAGGAGAAAGACAGTTTAAGAGATCAGGGATATTTTATTCTGGCAAAAGTATCAGAGAACATTAATTCCCACAAAGTTCATATAAAATTTTGTTCTCAATCCTATGAAGTTTATCTATTCTGCCCTCTCCCCCTCCCCACCAAAGAAGTGCACAATGATCAGCTGAGACCTTTTACTCCTTTGCGGCAAGTTGGATGCCAAAGAGAGAGGATTGAAGAACAGCTTTTCCTGGACAAAAATGTTCGTTGTTCAGAAAAAAAAAGACAGGGGAGGCATAACACAGCTGAATGATCTTGGAATTGAAACCATTGCTTGAAGTCTTGAAAGATTGCCTACACATTTTTCATATAGCATTAAGAGAGTATTTGGGCCAAATTAACCTAACTAGTGATATCTACTTAATTACAAACGATAAGTCACATTTTCTTGAAAAATCTGCAGCCATCTAAAGTCAAAGAAAAAAAGAAGAGACTAAGCATTTTGTCATAACACTTCTTAAACAGATTTTACATGACCACGGGAAAAATAAATGAACCAAGTTCACCAAAACAATAATTCCCTTTGAATCAAAGGTTTTTAAATGGTTTTTAGACAGATTTTGTTGCACCAGGATGATATCAAGTGGCAACTCAAGCCAATTACTCCACACTTGCTGGAAGCAGTCATTATGGCATCTCCATAATAAGCTGTTCCTACCGTCTAAACATAATTGTATCACCAATAACTGCACCTATTTTAAATTCAAATTTTGCATGTCTTAATTTCAAATTTCTGGGCTTTCCTCAAGGCTTTCTAAAGAAACAGTAAACCTAGAAACCTTCCAACTCATTAAATAAATTACTTTTTCGTATAATACCTTTGAATACAGGGAATCATAGATACATATTTCTTTGTATTTAACAGGTTTATTAAACTTTCTAATACTTAAATAATCAGTCTTTAACTAGAGGAAAGAAATTATTCTAATACCTCAAAAGATCTTCTTGGTATGTAAAACAGATTCTTAATAATTGAAAGAAATCTCACATTTTAATCCAATGAGATCATTCACTGAACCACGTCTCCAGCAACACGGGAGAGTCCCCATTGCTGTAGGTTTTCAAGACGCAGTGGGACAGGTTGCAAATAATCTCACCTAGGCTCCCTTTCCCATGAAAGGCTGGACCAGATGATCTTCGAAGATCCCTTCCTACACGAGCTATTCTATGATTCTATATTCTAGACAAATAACAGGTGCAGCTTCTACGAGCCTGTATTAAGGCTATAAAAATACGATAACCAGTTTAGAGCTAATTAATGAATAAACATTGCAAGGACTTTTTGACTTTATTAATAATATCATTCACCACAGTTTGTATTTCTCAAAATCTTAAAGAAACATCCATCTTCAAACACGGCAGTAAGGATTATAATCCAAAACTGAATTTGCAGACAAATATTTACAAATATTCATAAGACAATCTCTTTCCAACATAAAGGATGTGATCTTACAAGTTTACACATTTTCTTCCTAGATGTTGCAGAGAATTTAAGAAAATATTTAAAGAAAAAAAATCAATTTATAAATAACAAAAGTAATTAAACCTTCCTATGAAATTGTATCATATACTTCCCCTACCAAGCTTCACTGACCTCAAGAACCTCACACTTACTCCAAAGAACCAGGTGTATTCTGCCTACTTTTCATTTAGTGGGACATTTTTTTGAATAAATCTTTTGCATCTAAGTGCCACAGATCTCATAGGAATTTAAGTGTGTTTCAAATTTGCTTGAAAATAACTCTAATTTCAAAAGTTATTATGAGTGCAAAGACCAGATAGAGAGAAGCAAAGAGAGACAGCATTGACAAGTAAGCCCTGTTTCCTCAAGGAGATAGTAAAAACTAAACACACACACCCCCCAAAAAACCCCATAACCACCAGAAAACAAAACCATCTCAAACTGCCCACTGTTGCCCTGAATAGATACCAACTTTTAAGATATCCATTTACACTCATTTCTCCTGCTCTCCCAGTGTTCTGTATGAGTTTATTGTAGGTTAAAAGTCTTCCACATTCCTTTTACTCTCTCCTTTTCACAAAGTCTAAATGCACTTGAAGATTACCCACTTTGAAGGTGTCTTGCAAAATATACCTTCAGGAGTTTTGCCCAAACCTTGTCTTGGCAGCGGTTTCTGTTCTGCTTGCATGTCAGCTGATATCATCATTCAAATACTCAAACGACACCAAGCTGCCGAGTTCTGCCAAGAGCTCCTCTAAGTTATGTTGTCATGTCTTTATTTAACATCTCTGATTGACTCTTAGAAGGATGTTTTTATCTGCTGTGAAGGCCACAGTAAGCAGATCTGCGCTAACCCCGAGAAAAGCAGGCCTTAAAGAAGCTACTCTTCTGGAAGAACTAGGCTGCCCTTCAGAGTAGGATATTCACCCAAATGCCCTCAGGGACTTTTCTAACAAGACTGCCACCTTGTCTTGTCTGTGCTTTGGGGTTTCAGAGCTGGACTTGATGAGGAATGACAGCTCTTAGTCATGGCAGACTCTGGAACTAATAAACTTTAAGATGATAGACAGAAAACCTGCTGTATTCAATCCATGATTTTGTGGTACTGGATATAACACACTTTTGAATAAGTATTTGTCCTCTAAATATCTGCACCTTTTTTTACTCCAATCATTTGTTCAGATTGAAAGTAATTTTTGAACAATATAAACACAAGGATTGCCTCATCAGGATTAACATAACCAGTGTTACAGTATTAGCAAATTCGTAATCACCAGAAACAACAAAAATTCTTGATTCTATTTTCACTGAAAGTCACAGCAAAATGCATGAGTTTTAACAGGAACACACTTGTGGTCCTAACATTTTTAATACTTTAGCTTTGAATCTTTAAAGTATTTCCTTTTAGTATCACCTGACAAGATCAAGCATCTGTAAAGTTCAGGCCATTATCCATTTGAAGACTTTAAAGTATTGCTAGCAGCTTAGCCTTACAAGTAACTGGGCAAGTGTTCAGCTGAAGTAGTTCAGATGGCTTTTTCTAGCGGTAGTCCCTTTTTATGTCCACCTTTGATAACTCTACCAATTAATTTTCTTTTCTCACTGCAAGATCAAAAGGATGTTCACTCGTGACTTCTTTGATTGTCTTTGATCAGAATATTTGTGGCCTTTCATTTTCAGGACAAATTGGAAATGAACTGTAAGCTTTGAAACTATATTTGATTTTCATGATGCACAAATAAGAAATTATGTTCCTATTTCACTCATAGACTGAAATTAAGAATGGAGACTTAAGCACTAACCAATTAACAACATTAAGTATTGACTGTAGATCACTGTCAGAGAATGGAGATGTGGGGTACTCATCTAAGGCACTTAATACACATTGTTCCAAATGGTATTTGATAAATAGCTCTAAACATTAAATAGTCACACCACAAAACCTTAAAAATAAACAGGACATCTTATCTCTTAATAAAAGACAGATAGAATCACAATCACAGACTGATTTGAGTTGGAAGGGGCCTAAAGACCATCTTGTTCCAACCCCCTGCCCTGGGGGAGACACCTTTCACTAGACCAGGTTGCTCAGTCCAACCTGGCCTTGTGCACTTCCAGAGACGGGGCATCCACAAGTTCTTTGGGAAATCTGTTACACTGTCTCACAAACCTCATACTAAAGAATTTCTTCCTAATATCTAGTCTAATCTTTCCTCTTTCAGTTTAAAGCCATTCACCCTTGTCCTACCACTACATCCACTTGTAAATATTCCCTCTCCAACTTTCTTGTAGATCCCCCTTTAGGCACTGGAAGGTGCCAAACCTGGTGCTGTTCTCCAGGATAAACAGCCCCAATTCTCTTAGCCTGTCTTCGTAGGAGAGGTGCTCCAGCCCCCTGATTATCAATTAAGAAACCTCTTCTTAATGTTGTCAGATACATGTTCCAGTTTCCATAATTTATTTTTTGAAGTTTTCAGGATTTTTTTCTCCAAAATAAGGCTAATGGTGTGTGAGTGTCAGAGAGAGAGCATGAGCAAGCACATGGACAGAGAGAGAGAGAGCGCGCATGTTCACACAAAAACTGCTAAAAGTCATGTTCCACAGTCTTGAGCTATAACGATGAAAACAATATCACAATAAAAACCTTTAGCTATTTTAAAGAATATCCATGAGGGTTCTGGTTTAACAATAATTCAACATGTTTGCTGATATTGACATCGCTGGGAAATTCAAATCTTTCCAGGTACAGGACCAAAGGAACAAAGGGATTGTAATGCAGCATTCTGCATGAAGCCAGAGAGAGATGCTTTCTTTCCAAATTCCAAGAGAATTTTCTTCCCTTTTTTTTGTCACAGAAGACACTGAGAAAGAGAATGTGGTCTGAGTACTAAACAGGATGTTTGGATACCTTCCTTTTTAAGGAAGAGAAAGAACCTATAATGGTAGACAAGAGGATTCATATTGAATGCTAAGTACTTTGTAAACATCAGAACTACTTTGTTTTGATTTAATTGTTTTAATGGGAAAATAGCTGAAAGTCTAAATAAAAATCTGTTAGTGCATTATCACCTAGCAAGTTGAGGCTTGTTTTAGGTTAATTTTTGAGGGTCAGATCCTTACCTGATGGAAATGCACATAGTTCCAGTGAGTTAGCTGTAACCAGCTAAAGTTTCACGAGCTATAGGATAGAACCAACAGAAAACATACATTTATAACTGTAATGCCTGGCATAATGATAAAAATGTTCTTCTCTCTGATGTAGAGTGATATCATAACTTAAGGTGTAATTATCCCAAAGGAGAACTAGGGAAAAGGAGAACTTTATAAATCCATTTCCAGCCCTACTGTCACAGACAGAACTTGAGACTGCAAATAAAAAGCAGATTACAAATAAAAAGCAGATTGTAAAACAACTAGATAAAATAATGTAGTTCTATTTGATTCATTAAGGCAATCCTGCATCGTGAATCTAGCCATGCTCAGTCAACTGCAGGCAAATGAAAAGCTTCAGAAATAGCATAATACAGGATTAGATACTTTCATCGACAGACCTACAGTTTATTTTTGTTACTGCTATACTGGTAGAATCAATTGTGGCTACTCATTATTTCCTTACCTAATGTTAGCTCCACCTAAGCTTGGCCTCAGAGATCTCATTCCTTAGCAATGCTTTTATAGCATCTTCCTTTGACACCTCTTCTTGCTTCCTCTTCCTATAGGCCCTCTTTTTGCCTTAAGAAGCCACAGCTGACCATCTATTGTTGACAATAGCTTGGTTTTGAGCAGCAGGTTGGAC
The DNA here is from genome assembly GCA_013396775.1 of Cephalopterus ornatus. Lineage (NCBI taxonomy): Eukaryota > Metazoa > Chordata > Aves > Passeriformes > Cotingidae > Cephalopterus > Cephalopterus ornatus. The sequence goes on along the minus strand of VZRE01006406.1, from coordinate 305,410 downwards.
TAATTGACCCTCAAAGGGCTTTTCCAACTAATATTCCTACGATTCTGTGAATACTTTTTTTCACTAACTATTGACTTATAAACCAATATTAGTTATATTAATAATATATATATTATTATATATATTTATAATACATATAAAATAGGGCATTTAGTGCTATTTACTCATCAGAATACCATCAATATTAACTTTGGAAGCCTCAGGATACTGCTCCCATTTAGTAATCAATGGTCATTATCTCAGAAAAAAAGCTATTTTCACAAAATCTTTGGTGCTTATACTGAACTGTCATTATTTAAATGAGAATTTTTTCTTTGAAGAACTATTACTGTCCTGGTTGTTAATATCTCAAGAAAGACAACAATTTCAGGTCCTAAATGTTATTGGCTGCTCTCATCTGATGGTACATATATATGTTTTATTAAAGACAGGCAAAAAGATGTGGTATAATTTTCACATCATGTGAAAGCAATCAGACAAAATCATTTTATTTTGCCACAGAGGGTTCAATTCCCTATTCCTTTAAATTTCATCACAATAATTTACATCTGTTCAGAGGGTATACAATTTGTTACCAAACTGGACTGGTTTCATTTAACACCTAATTTCACTCTGCATATGTGCAAATTAATACACCAGGTGCAAACCAGTGGAGAGTTAGGATTCAAGACAGAAAATTATTGTCTGGTGACTAGAATTTCATAGTATACTTATAGAATGGAAGGTCATCTGAGGCAACTCCTATAGTTGCTAACTAAGCACACATAAAGGTATTTGAAGCTCTTAGTTCTGTAACCTGGCAAGAGGACAGAGGTTTGGGTTAACCCCAGGATGTAAACTCGATAGGAGTTATTCACAGATGAATGTTCAGAAATAGCTGTTCCCAGCTGTCTCCAGCTCTGTACTTCTGGGATGTCCTAGGCAAACTAGGCAGAAAAGCCAAAGTATAGCAGAACTTAGGAGCACACATTTCCCTGTGGACTTTGACTTTACAAGATCTGAGGGAATTAAATACTATCAGAGGCAAACCAGTTTTAACAATTTCTACTTAATTTAATTTAGTGCCAGTTAACACAAACTTACAACAACTGACTCAGGTATTTGGAAAAAGAAAGCATAAATAATTAAACAAACACTTAGGGAAATATCTTTCTTCCCCCTTGCTCAGTTGGCATCAAGTGTGTAGAGGTTTCTTTCTGCAACCTGCACCAGGGAAATGAGCTACACAAACAATGAAAGAAGATAACAGCAAAAAGAAATTTGAGTTACAGGAACATCCAGTCCTGAGCATTTGTAGAAAATTAGAAAACTTTCTCCTGGGAGGATTAAATTGGACCAAGGCATCTCAATATTTTTGGCCTTCCTTAAAAGTACCAAGAGAAATTATAAAGTCTCTAGGAAAAAAAGTTGCCATGCAAATTTACAGCAAGTACAGTATGAGCCCCAGCAGGCAGATTCCAAGGTAACAGGGTGATAAAGGACTTGACAGCAAACTTAAAAGCTGGAAGGAAGAGCCTCTAGGATGCTGAACTAGAGCTGAAAGGCTAACCTTCAGCTGGATTGATTTAAAGATATTTCAGCCTCAGAAAAAGTGAAGGTCTTTCTATAAAGGGAAAGAACATTTTACATGGTCTAGAAGGCAGCATAAAGAAACAGAATAGATAATGAATAGCTGCTACAGGTCAGGAAAAAGCTAAACAGACATAAAATTCATTTTCAGTGTCCACACTAACAGGAGCTATTATATGCTTTGGTATTCAATATTTAAATTGGGTGCCTAAACTCTAAAGTTTCTATGCAGAGACACTGAGGCTTTGCGTTAATATACAAGCATTAATTTTGCTTGTGCTCCCCTGCAAAGAAAACACAAAGCTGTGCCTTTGACCCTACCTCTACTTGAAAAGGCATTTAGCTGACATCACTTTGTTTTTCTCACTAACAAAACTGGCATCTAGTGGCAACACCCTGATAGAAACGACCTCCAGGATTTTTGATATTGATTTCTTTGTTGTCAGAATTTCACTCATTCATGGCACAATAACCTGCAAAATGTCAGTAGTTGTTTCCACATCAGGAGGGTCAGCTTACACGCAGGAATGCAAGATTGTGCTGATATTCACACTAAATCAGGTTCCAAATGTGATAGTGATGAATTACTGCATTGTTCTGCTTTGAGCAACATACTCTGCTTTATCAGCAAAGCAACTAGCCTTAAGAACATTGATCTTCTAAGTTATATTGCTTTTGAGATCTAAGCAAGTGCATGGCACTGCACTGTGCCACATCAACACCTGCCAACAGCTGAACTTACGCGAAAATGTGGAAAATGTCGAGGTCAGTCTTCTAGGCTGACTGCTCTGGTTTGGACCAAAATATAAGGGAGAATTGATTGGTTGAATGCAAACCAGAAATTACTGAGGAGAAAAAAGGAACTGAAATGGGAAGATTACAACAATTAATATCTTGGTTATGTTTGGACATATGCCTATGAATAGTTGCAGTGAGTAGCAATGGATGGGGAGATTTTAGACTGCTCTTTCTCCATCCTGTATCACAAATTGCATGCTGTATGGCACCAAGCAAAGAGAAAGCCTGTACAGTCCAATTTTACTGCAAATGAAACTTGCATTTTTAATGGCCATTTTTGTTTATTTCTGGGTTTAGTTTGTCTTTATTATGACTACAAAACATGTGACTGTATCCAGAAAACTCCCCTGGAGGCAAGAATGAGCTTTGTACTCTGAAATTCACCACCCAGACAATCTTAAATAGCCCATGTCTTTTGAACCCTGAAGTTCATTGCTTTGAGATTTTGGGTCTTTGAGCAATACAAAAAAACCACCCCCTGTTACCAATGGATGTAAAGAATAAAGTCTCAACATTTTATTTTGACCACATGCTAGATACCGGTTTTGTCTAATACTTTAGTTTAAAGAGTCAGAGGAAAATAGTACATTTCAGTTTTTCTAATTAATACAGTATATAAGTAACCTCTAGCACATAGATAACAAAAGATATTACAAAAGACTCTTCTTCCTCCCTGGACAATAAAAACTGACAGTGCACACACTGTCCATTTCAGGTGGGTACAAATAATTTATAGGAATAGGTCAGGGAGTAGAACCAATCACGCAGTGCTGATGGTGAAAATATTCACAAAAATATTCACGAAATAATCTCTTCAACAGCTTCTCTGGAACTAATGCACATCTAGACTGATATTTGATATGTAAGAGCTGATGCACACTGGCTTCATCTTAATAATTATAGTTTGCCGTATAAGTCCTGTGCCAGTGAGAAATTCAATAATTGAATAAATGGTACAAAACTCTTCATATCCCTGTTATGGGAAAACAAAAGATAGTGCAACATATAACTTGAATTAGGGTAGACATGAAACAAAAAGTTCACCTTTAAGTAAGAATCTTTAAATTTCCAACAAAGGTCATGGTAAAAAGCAAAGGAAATTAAGACCCTAGAGCGACAGATGCGTGGCAAGTTTATAGTATTTTAAGTTTGTAATATTTAAATATCAACAAAAATTATCACTTCCTCAAAGTAAATTGCGGTGTCATAATTATAAAACATAATTACAGTTCAGTTTCTGGGCCTTAGACATCCAGCTTCTTGTGTAACAAATGTTTTGTTTATATATTTTAAATATCAAAAGCAAATGATCCTCTCCCTCTAGTCTGTTTTTTATTCTCACTTATTTCTTGCTGGTTTAATTCCTAGGGACCTCAAGATACCCTAAATTTGTTCTCCTTTTTCATTGTTTTAATTCAGTTCACCTTAATGACAGCAAAAGGAATAGCAAAACCCCTTTTTTAAGCAAACTAACCTAGGAGTTTGCTGAGATGGCAGATCTTCCTGAGCTCTCACAGCTTTAATTTTAACATTGAAAGTCTAATCAAGTTGCATTTTGAAACTGAAATGTTTTTTCCTGCTGCTAGATTCAGTGCTGGTAATTACACACTGGTTTTTGTAGGGGGAGGGGAAAATGATCTGCCTGGAGCTTTCTTACCTAAACTTGGCAGAATGCCTTTCTGCTTCTAAAAGTCCACTCAACAGCTTATTGTACCACACTTTCCGTTTTGTTAGGTCACTATGAAAGCAGGTTCACTGACTGAATTCAGCTCTTCTCAAAAAGCTCAGCTTAGATCTGGGAATGTACATAAAGCAGACATCTAACAAAAGAAGTAATGAAAAAAATATTAGCTTAATGTTCCAAAGATCCTACAGTATACAGAAGAATCTTGCACACTATTTAACATTAATGTGAAACATATTTTGGAGCAAAATCCAATTAAACTGTCACAAATATTGCAATATTTGAATAAGACAGCTACTCAGATGGTCTAAATAAATTGATTCGTCTATATGCCAGGAAGGCTGTGTTCTTTGACTTTAATGTCCATAATGATCTCTAAATATCAACATTAAATACAAAAGACCTATCTGGTTTGATTACAAAATTTTCAGAACAAGAACAATTAAACTGATGAATGTAATTATAAACAGTACTTGCATTCTCCCACTAATTTTTTTCAAATGAAGAGAAACAGTAGTACAATCTGAAATTTGTGTATGTATGTATGACACTTTCCAGCAGAACCAGTTAGTGTATATCTGACTTCTTTTGAGGCAGGGTGGAGAGGAAGGGGAAAAAAATCAATAGCTCTCTCAGCTCTCTGTGTTGTTAAGAGAGAATATAGAGGAAAGCCCAGAATTTGTCTTTGTTGACTCTAGGTTTACTTGGGACTGAATCTCAGCCCTGTCCTGCTTGGCTATTACAACAGCTCTTATTTATCTGCTCCTGGTCCAGTCACTGGAGGCAGCAAAATAGTCATTCTCTTAAATTCAAGGGTTGATTTTACTACCTGTACTCAGGCTGGTTGATTCCTTTCAAATTGCTGCTTGTGGAAGAGAGCCCTATTCAGACACAAGCAAGAAAGGCCAAAGCTAAGTCTTATCTAATCTTAACTGCTACTAAAGTACATATGAAAAGAATAGTGGTGATATTATTTCAGCCCTCACACACACAGAGATACTGTGTATAGAACCTAAGATCTAGGAAGAAAAGGTGCTATGTCAGTGTTAATTCACTGTGAATAACACAAAACCAGATGTTGAGCGTGACTGAGCACACAGAGGATTTATTCTATAGGAGACTGGAAATGAAGCATTTGCTTTATAAATTCTCCAGCCCGTAGGCTATCCAATTCAAATTCCTTATATATCAGGATGTTGATTTAGATTCAGTGTCTTCTTGGTTGCCTCAGAACAGCTAAAATAATTTTGATTTTTTTTTTCTTTTCCAAATAAAGATACATAGCTTTTCCATTTTCTGATACAGGTGGTAGCGTTTCTATTCATTGGAAGAAAAATTAGTTTTGTGGGCAAAGTAGGGAAGATGAGGAAAGCTTTGGGCGGGGGGGGCAGGGGTGAGAACAAAAGCAAAGCAGAAGAGACCAAAGAACATTAGAGAAGAGCTCCAGAATGTGTATGGGATAGCACTTAACACAGATAAAATTGGAAACAAATAAACAAAGTAAGTATGGCAAATTCTTAACAATATTAAGTTCCAAGAGCTTTTAAACTATTTTAGATATCCTACTTTAGGATGTCAACTGCTATTCAGTTTATTGCCGTAGTGTGGCAGTGTGCCTTCTCTCACCTTGTTTCATTCCCTGTTCATAAACCTGCACCTGGCTGGTTAACATTGGGTTATAGGGTAATTTAGGTTGGAAAGCTTCTCAGGAGGTCTCTAGGTAAATCTGTGGTTTAAAGCAAGGTGAGTTTTGAACAGCTGAGGCTGTCAGACTAGGTTAGTCAGGGCTTTATCCCATTCAGCTCTTAAAATATTCAAGGATGAAGCTGCAAAATCTCACATTGACGGTCATTTTCCTTGTATCAAGACAGAACACCTCTTCTTTCAACTCATATCCATTGTCTCTCATCTACCTACCATGGACCACTGTGAAGGGCGTGGGATCAACTTGGAAACCTTGTATTGGGAAGCTGTTTTTAGGTCTCCATGAATCTTTCTCTGCCCCAAAGCCAAGAAGTTCCCTCAGTATGTCCTCAAATGGAATGAACTTCAACTCATTTCTGACCATCTGAGTGACCGTCCACTGAACTTGCGCCAGCTTATCAATGCAGATCTTGTACTGGGGGACCAAACATTGGACACTCACAAAGGAGCTATATGGCATATTTGTGATGGATTATTTTCCTTTTCCAATGGCTTTATGGCATATGTGTACTGTGTCACAGTAGTGACATAGCACAGTTATTGATTAACAAATACACAGAAAACTAGACTTGCTGTTAAATCAGTTTCTTAAGTTACTATCTTGATTTCATAATTACTGTACTTGTTTCCTCCATGCCATCAAATTTTTTTCTAAAACTTTCTTGCTTTCAGCTAGTTTGAATCCTACAAATGGACACTATTTAAGATGTTTCAATTTGTGTATCTTCCAATAAGATTCTGGAACTGCACCTGCCCCCTTCTTATAACAATTTATATTCACTAGTTCATTTTCTGTCTTCTAGGCTCTGAGTCTTAATACATAAGAAACATATACTTTGGACATTGGGCACCTAACTTCCTAGCTGTTTTGTTGCTGTTGTTGTTGGTTTGGCTTGTTTTTTAAACATCAAACAAATAGAAAAATTGAAGATCATATTAGGAACCCTGAAGTCCTAGAAAGCATTGCAAATGGCCTTTTATAGTATCTTATATACTGTAAACAGACCTACACATTATCATAATAATTATATGACCTGGGTTTGGACATAGCAGTGTGTCATGCCAAACATTTATATCCATATTTGATATTAAGAGATTGAATTCAAAATAAAACCCCGAGATGATGTACATAGTTGTTTCACTTCACTTGGTTATTACTGCCATCTAGTGATACAATTTAAAATACTCAAAACTTTCTATTTAGGAACTATATTTCCTTTGGAAATGTGCAGGACATATTCTAAAATCCATGTTTCATTTATGTGCTAATGTAATGCCCCATGCTGGCACGCAATTACATATATATTTAGTTTTGTAAGTTGGTGTTTTTAAAGTCTTCCCTATAAGCATGTACTTGAAGATCCAGATAAGAAGAAAATTTTTCAGAGCCAAAGGAGTAGCTTATAATGTATTCAACTTCTCTTCTGACAAATTTGGCTTGAAATAGCCATATTATTTATCACTGTAGTGGTTGTTAATAAATTATTCATAATTATTTGTATGAATATAAATTATGAATATAATTAGAGTCAATTAAGAGAGCTAATCTCTTCCTCTTTACAAAAAACAGAAAGTGTCCCATCTCTATTACCTTTTTCTTCACAGGTTGAGGGATATGTTTCTCCAAGTCACCTTCCACAGTCCTCTAGGACATGTTTTTATACTCGTTCAGTTGTCTTTCCTTGGTATCTCTCCTAGCTTTGACATTCTAATGCATGTTGACATAGTTTAAATTAAGTAATGCTTGGGTCCTTTATTCTAGCTGAAACTTGTATAATAAGCACTTTGACTATCATTGTGAGCTGATGAATATTCTGTTTTAATATTTCCAATTACCAAATCTCTTCTTGTATTTTCCAGTTCTCAAACTTGAGACAGGTATATTTAATTCTGATTTTGGACTTAACTCTCTATAAAAAATAAAATCTCATAATCTAGCACAAAGGTGTGCTATTGTCACATATAGCAGCAACCTCAGTTCTAGATCACTTAATTAAAATCCCCTCCAAAATCCCAAACAGCTTCATTCTTGCATTTTCTGGTTTTTGATCCTAGATAAGCCTCATTGTAACAATACAATCAGGCAAATGCACTTCTGATAATATTAATATGCAAATTGGAAAAAAGAAAATGCAATTCAGACAGTATATTCTGTACTGTGGATTATCATTCTTTCAGGAATCTCTTCAGATGTAGATACTATTAATAAATATACACTCTACTATATTACTGTCAGATATTCAAAACACATATTTCTAACCACTCAAGTAAACTGAAAGAAAATGCTGCTTCTGAAAACAGAGATATCTTAGCACTGTTAATTAAAAACACAGATTATGTGGTTTAGAAAATCTATGACTACTTGCATTCACTGGATCATTGTCAAATTAAGTAAGTTGATGGACTACCAGCAATTCTAACTTACACTATTTTATGAGCCACCAAGTTAAAAACATATGTAATGCAAGAGATGACTTCAAGTGATGGAAAAGACTGCATTACAAATTATCTTTTTAAGAAGCCATTTGCTAGTGTCAAAAATCAAAGTTGGGACAGAAAGCAGAAACCATGCTCATACTGAGAAGTCTGTAACTTGCCAGAGCTAGCAAAGTGGATCAGACAGGTGCTTTCAAATCACTGTGTTACCCAGAACTAGTCCAGGAAGTAAGGATGGCGAGTATTTAATTTTGAAATTAAATAGAGATAATAAATAACAATTTTTTTTCCCCTGAAAACTGCTTGGTTGTTGCACAAACTAACAGCACAGGATTAAGCTTAACATTACATCTTGAACTGATCTACTAGCTCATCATGACCAAAAGGGGGGGATCTTGTTTCTCCTCCTTCAGACTATAGACACTGTTCTTTCTCCTTCTTTCACATTCTGGCTCTCCTACACATCATGCCTGAACTGAGTCAATTAAACTTGCTGCACTAGAGGAAAACGAACCTAACAAAGAAAGGAAAATGAATAGTTTGTCTGTGGTTTAAACACTTGAATCAATTTATCACACCATCAGTGAATTGCTAGAGCTGGTGTGAGGGAAAAGGTGGGGTCATGCAGCTGGGCACAGCTGAAGAATAATTTACCTCTTCTCACAAAAACAAGCCATTAGACTACATCAGTCATGAAGTGCAATTTTGTCCTCAAGCTATGCTTCCAAATCGTCGATGTCTAAGTCATCTATACAGAGGTGCTCCCTCCTATGCCCCAGTTCTGGTGCTTGTTCAACCAGTGTAGTGTCATGAATAAAAGATATCATTTTTTCCATTGTCACTGACGTACTTTACAGACTTCAAGTGCTCAAAA
>VZRE01006406.1:267983-296330 GCA_013396775.1 Cephalopterus ornatus | reverse complement strand
AAAAAAAAAAAAAAAAAGGTCAAACAAGCTGTTCTGAAACTGAGCTAGTAAAGTAACAGGGATGTTTAATCAAGGCACATGAAGAAGTCAGGCTAGTTGACAGAAATCATACTGGTTCAGTTTGCCACTGAATTGCAGTCTCCGTCAGAATTAGAAATAGCTTTTTCCTCCTCATAAGTAACAAAAAATAATTCCACACAGTATTCGCACTTTTCATTCCCTTTCTTTCTTCATTTATGAACAAAATAACAGAAAAGAGCCACTGGAAAGTAGAACTGGGCCATCATTTCGTAGAAGGACAACTAGAAGGTAAATGGGAAATATCAGCCCACCCTATTCCTAATCTTTATTGCAACTGGGAAATTATCTGAGGCTCACAGCTTGAATTTTTCAATAGTAGACTTCAGCAGCATATAAAATTATTTCATTCTAATGATAATTGAAGAAACTTGGCTGAAAAAGATTACCATATTGTGATTAATTGAAAAAGCAAGACTGAGCTAAATGTCAAGTTTAAAAATAGCATAATCTCATTAAACTGATTCATTATATACTATAATAAAGGCAAATCTATTATAACTAAGCCCCTATAAAGACAATATGCCAGAAATTATAAAATAACAACCTATGAAATTATAAAATTCATCAATAGCATACCCACTATAATCATAGTCTTTATAACATCTCATAAAAATGAATTAAAAACACAATAACAACTTTATCTTACCACAGTCAGCTATGTATCTTCATATATTGAAAAAATAGTAACACTTTCTGTGATAAATATGATTTTTTTTAAGCAAACATCTACATAACAACTGCAAAGGGAGAAAGGGTTAAGTGTTGTGAATTTTGTTCCAGTTTGGGAGTAAAATGCTCAAAGATAAAGCACAGTGAAAGTCATGTTTGCTTTCTTCAGTTTATTCAGTATAACACTTAGAAAAATTTTTGAGCTTGCAACCTTAAAGCTGCAGTTTGACTGTTCAGCTACTAAGTTCAGGACATGCAGCAATTAGTTAATGAACTAGGCCACAATCACATCAGCTCTGCAGTGAACATCTCTAGGTCAATTCACAGTTCACTCTCCTTCAAACATTTACCAGTTCTCACTGCTCTGTTGAAAAAGATTTGTCTCAGTCAAATCACTGAGGTGGAACAATCTCAAAATGGACCCTTTTTCTCCTCCAGGTGCAGTTCGCTGTTACAGTCCTATCACATAAAATGGATCAACTAACACGATTCCCACAAAGATGAACTTCCAGATGGAACAGGTGTAGCGAGGTCTCTAGGTGCAGCTTTCTTCTCAAAGCAGAGTCAGCTTTGAGATCAGATGAAATTACTTGGAGCTTTATCCATTTAGTTATTGAAAAACATCCAAGGACAGAGACTGCTCTGTGCCACCTGCTCCAATATTAAAACAAATCTGTCCTGAAACAGGATGACTAAACTATTTCCTTTGATATGGTCAGACACTATTGGGCAGCAAAAATGCTAGAGGACTATGATGAATTTGGGTGTAAAAAAGATCCTGAAGTCTGATTTCTGGCAAAAGCAAAATGAAATAAATTGAACAGTTGATGTATGTTCAGCAGAGCAGCCTCTTCCTCTCTTACAGTGGCCATGAGGGATACAACAAGAGAAGTATTCCCTTATAATGCTCTTTGAGATACTGATCACTTCTTTGCCTATATTCCTCAGAGCCAGATCATCCAAAAAAGCAGGGGGCTTTTCTTGCTTACTGTTTTTTTTCTCTTTGGTCTACTCCTTCTAGATGAGAGGTGAACTAAAAACTGAGAATTTGTGGACAGCTGCTAGTTCAGCTAACATCCATAAAGGCAGTTTTCTCTTAAAATTCGGATGGCTGTACATCTAAATGAAACAGCAGGTCGTAATTATTTCACTGAGCAGAGTGGTCTGGTGGACTATTTGGAAAAAAAATGTCTGGAAAAAAGTATAAAAGGAAATGGCAGGATCAAAATCTTAAAATACTGAACTGAATGATGAAATTGCTACCTTTGTATTTAACTATACACAAATGCTCTGCTCAACACGGGAAAGCAGATTAAAGCCCAAATTCAAAGCAGTCAGAGAATATTCTATCTATATTCAAATAAGTTCCTATCTAAATAACTGTTTAAAAAGAGCTATACATTATCGCCTTCCATAAGCGTCCATTTTATCCTCTTGGGCAGTAATTAAAAGAAATTAATATTCAGAATTAATCTTTTCTGAAGTTATAATTTTGTTTTAACTTCGAGAAAAAGTTACATAAGACAATTGCCAGAAATAGACAATCAAACTTTTGATTACTTAAATAGGATTAAATACTGAAATCTTTGTGCTTTCAATGAAAACCAATCTACTATGAAAAGAGAAAAACAAGTTTTATACTGAAAAGTTTGGAACTAAATAATAAATACTGGTTTGTATTTCTACCTTTGCAGCTACTAGAGATCAACTGGGATGCACGTGTTTTCTCTCTTAACTCAGCTGCAGAGGAGCTGTTTGGGCTTCAGTCTCAGAGAGCGATACAAAGTATCTTTATTTGGAGGAAATACCAGATAATAGAGAATTACCTCATGCCTCAGGAATAGCCTAACAAGAACCAATAATGAGAAGCTGAAAAAAGAGAAGTGCAAGGTGATTAATGATGGTGGAGGGAGAGGGGAGAGGGATTACCGAGAAAAATAAGGGTCCCATGTTTCGACATTTCAGTAAAAATGGGCTAATCTTTTGAAAGACAAACTGCGGTAAAACAAAATTAGTAGGCTCAACAGAAGAGGTAACAAGGTAAAACTTAAGAGCCTGTTAAGTGATCAACTCATATTAAACGTTCTAAAGCTTGTTTTTGCCTCGAGTTGCATGAATACCAGTTCATTTGCAAGGTTTTGCTTCAAAACAAAAATTATACTTTTTAAGTTTCAGAGCACTTTCTAACGTAATCATAATAGGGGAGAGGGGATCAAAATGGTATTAGGCCAGATCTTAACTGAGGGCAAAAAGCAGATTAATCTCAAGAAGTTTTTTTCCTAAGGCTTAACAACTGCACAGAAAGCTCATTCTAACAAGTTACAAATCAATTCACTATATTGTCTGGCAAGGTGCATTTTCTGGCTATAAACTGGAAAATGAAAATACTGATATTCCAATTTAAATGAGAAATTTTTAAACAGTAATTCTGGTAATTTTTTTGTAGTCCTGCATTTCACCTGATTTCAGAGTCTGATTTTATATGTGTTTTGCAATCACCTGGGAGGAAGGGCATAAAATAAATGGCTTTTGAGATTTCTTATGAGAATTTTTTCCATGTGAAAAGTCCTCCCTGGGAAAAAAAAAAAAAAAAGGAAAACTTTTTACCATCACAAAAAAAAAGTCATTGTTATCAAAGTTCTGGATTATATATGTTTTGACAAGCTTCAAATTTTTGTTTTTATTGGAGTATTTTTAAAGAAACATATACATATATGTACTAAAAAAGGAATTTAACTTTCTATTAATAAACCTTTTTCAAAATAAATATGGTGAAAAGTTAGGCAAAAATTAAAAAAGTAAGGAAGATATGAAATATTGAAAGGTCTTTAAATGCTGCATAGACTGACCAAAAAAAAAAAGGTCTTATATTCAGGAAACCATTTTTAATAGTTACTCTTTCTTACTTTTACTAGACAAAATAGTGTTCGATGTTTTTCTGATATGTTTATGACATACTCATATCACCCAACAGACCTCAGAACTTGGCAAAAACAGTCAAGATTTGAAGCCGCTTTTAAGGAGTGAATGCTTACTGCATAAAAAAGAAAATATTTTTTTCTCTTTTTGCTCCGTATCAGTCTCTCAAAACAAAGTTGTTGCAGATGGTACAGAGGCTGCTTAGAGATATTCTCAGCTAAAGATACTGCTAGACGTGGATTACATTTGTTCACAAACTGAAATGATTTTCTTGTTTTCTTCCTTTGTTTTAGGAGTTCATGATTCCACTACAAAGGGATGGAAGTCTTTTACAATTCAAGTAATGATAGAAAAACAGACCACTGTGCAAACCTGCACTGGGTGAATCTTTTGGGACACATGAACCATTACTCAGTACTACTGGGAATCCCTCAAAGCAAAACTAAAAATTGTCTGTCTGTATAGCTACAGAAGTATCAGGAGAACCTTAGGTTCACATGCATGAAAGACAGTAAAAGAAGAGCTGAACAAACCTATTTGGACAAAAGCAAAACCTTGGCCTCCATAGATCTCCTAGAAATATATAACTGTTACTTCAGTTGAGCCATAACCTTTTCGTGTTGTCCGTCCATTTCCATCTGTCTTTAACACATAACAACTTTTTTTCACATACACTGTATATATAAAGTGATCAAATTTACACATGTATAAAGCCAGTTTTTGTTTTGTCAAAAGGGCAAGTTATCATATTACTCTCTCATTAAGTGAGGAAAATATTTAAATGGGATTATCATTTTCTGTAATTCTTCAGTAAGCCAAGACTAAATCTTGAAAACCTAAATAAGGTGAACTTTAGACCTCATGCCACTGTAGTCATGCTGATAAAATATGAAGTAACTTCTAGTTAATCTAATATTGACCTGGTTAAATATAAGAACCAGTCATTTTCACTTTTCTTTATGTTGTCCTTTTCTCCCTTTCTACTTGCACACTCTTTACTATGTTTTTTTCCTAGTAAAGGCTGTTTAAGTCATAGAATCACAGAATAGTTTTAGCTGGAAGGGACCTTTTAAAGGCCAACTAGTCCACAATCTCTGCAATGAGCAGTGACATCTTCAACTAGATCAGGTTGCTCAGAGTCCCGTTCAATTTGACTTTGAATGTTTCCGGGGGTGGGGCATCCACCACCTCTCTGGGCAACCTGTGCCAGTGTTTTAACACCTTCATTGTAAAATACTCCTTATATCTATTCTAAAATGACCCTCCTTCAGTTTAAAACCATCACCCCTTGTCCAATCACAAATCCCACTACAAAGTTTGTCCCCATCTTTCTTGTAGGCCTTCCTTCAACTATTGAATGACAGAATCAACTGGGTTGGAAAAGACCTCTGAGATCAAGTCCAAGCTTTCATCTAACACCACCCTGCCTATTAGACCATGGCACTAAGTGCCACAACCAGTCTCTTCTTAAATACCTCCAGGGACAGTGACTCCACCACCTCCCAGGGCACCCCATTCCAATGCCCAATCACTTTCTCTGTAAAGAACTTCTTCCCAATGTCTAAGCTAAACCTCCCCTGGTGCAGCTTAAAACTGTACCCCCTAGTCCCACTGCTTGTTGCCTGGGAGAAGAGACCTGGCTACAATCTCCTTTCAGGTAGTTGTAAGGAGTAATAAAGTCTCCCCTGAGCCTCCTCTTCTCCAGGCTAAACAACCCCAGCTCCCTCAGCTGCTCCTCACAGGACTTGTGCTCCACTCCCTTCAGCAGCCTTGTTGGCCTTCTTTGGGCATGCTCCAGCACCTCAATATCCTTCCTGAACTCAAGGGCCCAGAACTGGACACAGCACTCGAGGTGTGGCCTCACCAGTGCTGAGTATAGGTGCTTCCTGCTGGCCGCACAGTTCCGGATACAGGCCAGGATGCCATCGGCCTTCTTGGCCATCTAGGCACACTGCTGGCTCACATTCAGCTTCCTGTCAATCAGAACTCCCAGGTCCCTTTCTGCCTGGCTGCTCTGTCCCCGACCTGTACTGCCCCATGGGGTTGCTGTGGCCAAAGTGCAGGATCCAGCACTTGGCCTTCTTGAACCCCCTACCTTCGGTTCAGCCCATCTATCCATCCTGCCCAGGTCCCTCTACAGAGCCCTCCTGCCTTCCAGCAGGTTGACACTCCCCCTCAACTAGGTGTCATCTGCCAATTTGCTAATGGTGGACTCAGTGCCCTCATCAAGATAATCAGTGAAGATATTAAACAGGACTTGGCCGAACACTTATCCCTGGGGGACACCACTAGTTTCTAACTCAGCACGGAGTGCCCCTGTCCACGCCATGGGCTGCAGCTTTTACAGGGATATGCCATGGGAGATGGTGTCAAAGGCTTTACTGAAGTCCAGGTAGACGCATCCACAGCTTTCCCCTCATCCACGAGGCGGGTCACCTATCATAAAAGGAGATCAGGTTGGTCAGACAGGACCCACACCTCCTAATCTCGTGCTGGCTGGGTCTGATCTCCCATCTGTCCTGTAGGTGCTGTGTGACTGCACCCCAGATGATTGACTCCATAACCTTGCCAGGCACTGGGGTCAGGCTGGCCTGTAGTTTCCTGGATCTTCCTTCTGGCCCTTCTTGTGGATGGGCGTCACATTGGCCAACTGTCCATCTTCTAGGGCCTCCTCAGTGAGCCAGGACTGTTGATAAATGATGGAGAGTGGCTTTGTGAGCTCTTCCACCAGCTCCCTCATCACCCTAGGATGGATCCCACCTCGTCCTGTAGACCTGTNGAGTATCCAAGTGGCTCAGCAGGTTGCTAACTGCTTCCTCCTGGATTACAGGGGGCTATTTGGCTCCCTGTTCCTGTCTACCAGCTTGAGAGGCCACTTGTCCTGTGGACAACCTTGTCTTATTATTGAAAACTGAGGCAAAGAAGGTGTTAAGTACTTCAGCCTTTTCCACCTCATTGTTCCACCTCCCCACCTACCCCACATACACACGTTCATGTCAAACAAAGAATGGAACTTTTCCTTGCCCCTCCTTTTCCTATTGATGTATTGAAAGACTGCAAGATTTCTCCAATGCCTTCCCTTCTCCAGGCTGAAGAATTCTAACTCTCTCCAGCCCTCTAATCCTCTTTGTGGCCTCCTCTGGACTTGCTCCAGCAGGTCCACATTTTTCCTTTGCTGGAGGTCTCGCTGCTGAATGCAGCACTCCAGATGGGGTCTCACCGGAGCAGAGCAGAGGGACAAACCCCTCTCCCTTGACCTGCTGGCCACGCTGCTTTGGATACAGCTCAGGATTCAATTGGCTTTCTGGACTGCAAGTGCACATTACTGGGTCATCAACAGCCTGTGTTGATACTGGGAGTTGCCCTGACCCAGGTGCAGCACCTTGCATTTGGTCTTGTTAAACCTCATGAGATTGCCATGGGCCCACTTCTCAAGCTTGTCCAGGTCAGTTGTTCCCAGGGTCCTCCTTTCTACCCTTTTCAAAGATGTCTGCAATATTTCCTTTTTCCCAGTCACCTGGGACTTCATTTGACTGCCATGACCTTTCAAATATCATAGAGAATGGCTTGGCAGATACATCAGCCACATCTCTCAGGCCTCTGGGATGCATCTCATTGGGTCCCATAGACTTAAGTTCCTCAGGTGGCCATGAACTTTGTTTACAGTGGGAAACACTTTGCTCCCCCAGTCCCCATCCTGCTGTCCATCCACTAGCGAGGTGTGGGAAGACAGGTTGTCACTGAAGACTGAGGCAATTCTGAGATGCGATTTAGGTAGTACTTGTAAAAAGTCACTATTTTGAAAGCTGAAATGCAATGCTTCATGGCTTATTTTAGGTTTTTTTTTTAGTATAACAATTATCTCATGACACTATATATATAAATTATTGCATAACCTTATTTCTAAAATAAGATCTGAAAACATATAATGAAAGCACTAAAATCAGGCCATGGAGCACACTATTTTTGAAAGAACAGACATTAAAAATATAGTGTTCTTTAAAAGCAGCCTAGTTGACTGTTTATCACAACGACCAGATATTAGCAAGCAGTCTACAGCAAATATGTCCAAGTTAGTATGGCCTAGTGACCTAAACATGATATTAGCAAAATCTCATGTCTTGAAATATAAATTCTAATCATCACAAATGGAATGCACGTTTGACAGTTTTCCAGCAGGTTTCAGCTAAAAGTAGAAAAAAGATCTTCAAATACATGGAACAAGTCTGAATTTTATTCTTACTCCACTTTATTGTTTAATTTTGCTGACTATCAGAAACTGAGCCTTAAGCAAGGATTTTAAGTCTGACTAAGATTGGAATGCTGTGTTTTTGACATGTTCAAATTAAATACCTGAAAGAAACTTTGCTTTTAAGAACAGAGGTGAACAATATAATAATTGAACAAATCCTTCTATCAGACTACAGAAAATATGAGTAAATTGCATTTTTACTTAGAAATTTTAGAACAAATAGGTCTGCTGTAGCATTACTTTAAAAACACAGTAAATAAAATGTAACTGCCCATAATCAGTTAAGAATTGTTGACCTCTTCATATCCATAACTTCAACATTGTGTCATACTGTTTTCACAAGAATGCTCTCCAAACAGTTTCAAGGTTAATTTTGCTGTTACTCCCTCTGGCAGAGTAAGAAGATAATTCTGTCTCCTCGCTAATTTCTTTCCCAGCTTCTTTGATATCTGTAACTTGTACTAATGTTAAATAAAGTTTTCATATTTTGTCAAGGCTGCTGTTTGAATTTTTCTGTTATATTTCTAAATGTAATATTGATACCTCAAAGGACGTAGAAAAAACATTGTCTGCTTCTTGTTAGTGAGATTGGTGAAAATGTTTATCCCTTCAGTGGCAACACTGTAAGGCAAGCTACTGTACTTCTCCATTTCTATTTCAGAGTAATTAAAATTGAAGTTTTGCTTGAATCTGATCAAATGTATTTGTCCCTGTGGCTCTATAACAGATGGGGGAAAAAATATAAATCTCTTGGTCAAAATGTCAAACATTATGATATAAATTAACTGAAGTTTTACTTTTCAGATCATATCCATCAAAAAGTGTTCCATTCCTTGTATTGCATTAATAATTCTACTGAAATAAGACTATTCTTCTAATTCTTTTGAGTATAAACCTGTAAATATGTTAAATTTGGAGGATGTGATGCTTTTGGACACAGTCAGCTTAGTTGTTAACAAAGTTAATAGATTCAGACTTAAACTAAGGACTAGACTAGCAGCAGTACTATATATTCAGAAATCACTTTTAGTAATGCACATTTTTCAAGTTTGAACAAGTTCGTGAATACAAAAATATGAACTTTTGTTCAATGAACAGCACAAAAACGTTAAGGCCTGCTGCTGTGAATCAACATCATTTCACCCCGCAAATCTTTACTCATTCACATCAGCTGAGGATCTGATCTACAGGAGGTGCGTTACTTTGCATTTGAGGCTAACAGATTGTCCAGATGCAATACTGTCATTTACTCATCACTCAGGAAAATGCCTGAAGTACTTGAAATCTTGTGAGTCAATACCCATATTTACAGGGGAAAGAAATCCTCACATTTTATTAACATGTAGGTATTTTTTCACATGCATCTGAAATGCATTCTTTGTACAAAATTTTATCCAGTGACAATAATAATATGTAATCCATATGAAACTATTACATTATGAGTATTAAGAGCTCAGGCAGACAAATGAAGCTGACCCACACTTGATAATGTTTTGTATTAACAAAAGACCTTTTGGCAGAGAACTAGAACAACAATAGAGAAATACAATAATAATAAAGATTTTCATTTCACTATGCTGTTTAGAAGACATGCCCCACTCCATTTTCAGTTGTAATACAGGCAAAACTGGGGTCTGTGGGGATGGTACACAGCAGTGACATGGTTCTGAGACAACATACAGAAAAATTACTGTTATTCTGGCTATTTACACTTTGAAAGTGTGGGTTTGCAGTCAGGCCAGCAAATCTTGGTTTTGTGAAAATGGGGAGTCTGTATTTCCCCTTCTTTTTCTTTTTTTTTTTTTTTAAATAATCCCTTACTGAAAACTAACTAGTGATTTGAACTGGGTTATGAAAAGGTACACCAAAAGCCAGAGTCAGCACAGAATAAGCAGCAGAGACATGTGGCTGGGACTGAGAGGAAAAAAGCAAAGAGGTAGCAGTGCTCTGTTAAGATTGTCTTAGCTGATGTCAAGAAACTGAACCTTTAGAAAGATTCAGAACTGACTCAATTAAGGATTTAGCCTAATTACCTGAAAAGAAATCTTCCACTAGATTTCTGCAAAGGTGAACAGGGGGGTTTCTCTTTGAACATGCTGGATTCCCCGGTATTATACCGAATGCACTAGTATTTCAGTTATGTACTGATGAAGCACAACGAATGAAAACAGCAAAGTCACTGGCAAACAAAGATGGTTTGAGAAGAATTTTAGAAACTGTTCACACATGCTCCTTTTTAATGAAATACAAGGTGACAATGGTTCAAATACTTCCACCAGCGTTCAACTTTAAATACGACTTTTTTTTCCCTTGAAGTCAGTCAGTCTGCAGTGACTTAAAATGAAAATTATGTAAGAGTATACTACATTGCTGAATTAATTGGGGTGATCCACTTGGGTCATACAGGAAGACATAGCTCAGACATGAGAAGGTATAAATGCAAAGCCATTTTGTGGAGCGTTCATTGTATTGTACATATTTGGTAGAGATAAAAGGCATGAGGCAGCTTATCCACCCCAGTCATAATATTACTATAAGCTCAACAATCTTTCCCAGGGAACTGTGAAACAAGTTGTTTGTCTTACTGAGGACACAAGGAAACTGTCAGCTGCTCAGCTGTTTAGTCTTTTTCCTCACTGATAGTCTGGGAAAGACACCTGCATGCAAAAACATCTTGCAACCTTTATCATATGCTCAAGATGGGTCACTCAGTAGATGCATAACAGAGCACCACATTTTAGTTAGAAGTACCACTTTCAAGGGAGAGAGTGGCCAGCGTCAGTACATGAATAACAGTTCAAATTTAGCTTGCCCCAATGTGCAAAATTGAAACCAATTATTTTTATTTTCCCTTTAAGGAAGCTGACCTGGTACCCTGGTAGCCCAGAGCAATCTGCAGTTTAAGACAACTCTGTACCACATAAGTGAAAAGTATAACTGTGTATGTTCAAGTTCTACCAATAGATCAGCCACACAAACACATAGCTAAGCATGAGTTAACAGCATTTTGAAAGAAAAGAAAAAAAAAAAGAGTAAAAGCCACACTTGCAGGGAAGAAAAAAAATTGACCCCAAATAAAATATTTGAAAGAATAGGAGACTTTTCTCCTTTAAAAGAGCAACAGGAGGCAATTGAGGCGTACAAAAATTTTTTAGGGTAGTTTCAAAAGATGCTTGTTTTGGTTAATATAGATGAAGTGAAACTTAAAAATAATCAGATCGAATACCTTCATTTAAGGAAAAGTTCTATTAGTTGTGCTGAAATTCTGGTGCATCTGTACATTTAAGCAGGGTTTCAGCTTTGATTTGTAAAATACTGGCACTTCATATGTTCCTCAGAAAAACACTCTGAAGTCCAGTGTTTTTGCTGGGAACCTTCCACTAACTTCAGTGCACAATGAATTAGATCTCTGAATATGAGTTTATTCCAGCTGATTTTCATAAGCTGCTTTCTACAGTTTGCATACAAACAACTTTGTTCACGTAACTTGACCCAGAAAAAACACTTTTGAAGGCCAACTACTGTATCATGCACTCCTTTAGCAGTCAAGATGCTTGCCAGCTTCGTTCTTTCAGACACAAAATATGCAAGCTTTCTTTCCAAGAGCTTTGACCATTACTATTCATGTCAGTAGCATATTTTTTATATTTATGCTTCAGTTATCTGGTTTAATTAAAAAAACACCAAGCCGAAACAAAACCAACAGAAAATAAGATGCATCTTGTTACAAAGTAAGAACTTGGCACTGGCAAACAAGAAAGCTCATTCTCTTTCCTTATATAATGCTTATATAAATTAATTTTATGCAAATGGACATTTTTACAAGGAAAACTAATGGTTTTATGCGTTCACTGCATTTTCCTGAAATGAACTTGCACTGGTCCTCCTTTTAAGCTAAGCCTCTGAGGCTTTAGGCACCAAACAGTGAAGTAATTTACATCCACGAAACAAACTGAACCTGGGCAGAACATTATTATATGAAACTTCAAAGCATTACATATAAATATTATGTCCATCTTCACTATTTTTTAATTATGTGTGTTTACCACAAATGCTACAAATAATAGTAATTTGATTACATGTTTGTCCAGGTAAGTATGTCATGTTACAGAGTAAATTAAAAACTTAAAACCTGGCTGACTTAAATTCAGCAGTTTTGTCTGCAAAGCCCTTGGCAGATCTCCCAGGCATCTGTTAAGAGGCTGTGTGATTTTTGTTTGGTGAATCACACATGGCAGTGTAGGGCTGTAGTTTCTTTAAAGGAGTTCATCATTACAGAGAAAGACCCTGAATGGATTCTATCAAGCACATCACAGAACAAAAAAAAGATTAATTCTTCCTCCATGCAGTGAAGTACAAAACAGAAGACAGAGGGTAGCTTAAAACAATGAGACAATTAACCTTACTAATTTGTGCTGACAAATTACTCAGCACGATGAGCAATATGATCAGTCTCACAGCAAACTATCTACTAAGATAGTTCTTGTGGGTGCTGTGGCAAATGATGAATTATAACAAAAGATTTCTAAAGCAAATCAAAAGGCTTTGCAGATGTATGAGCAAATCCATGTTGTAGAGGGGAAAGACAAAGATTCTTGTTTGAAAAAGTAACAATGGATGTTGTCGCCCTTGATTTATCAGAGGCACAAATCAACTTCTCAATAGTGTATGAAAGGAGACTGATACAGGTACTGATTGTACATGGAAGGCCTGGAAAGCAAAAAAAACCATATCTGCATCACAAAGTGCTTATGCCTTAGTCCTAAGAAAAATCCCAATTCAGGCCACTGCAACCAAAGAAACCACTTTTAGAATATAGCAACATCAGTTCTTCAGAATTTTTTTAAAGCTGTCTTCACAATGTACATTTAACTATGCTAAGCACTATGAAGTATAATTAAAAGTATAATTATAAGACACAAACCTACTGAACGTGCACATATAAACATGAAAACATATATGCACCAGCCATACACTCATCAAGAATGTAATCTTCATTGTGGACACTAAACATCCTTACAGACCAGATGTCTGAAATTGCACCTATGATTGTCATCATGTTGCTGCTTAGAGAAGGTCCACTGGTCCAAGAAAATAAACTTTAAAAAAAGTACGGAACTTAAGATAGAGAAGAAAACATATATATATATATATGAGAGTGTGAATGTGTGTATGCACAGTTTTGAAAGCCAGCACTATAGGCTGATAGATCCCTTTTCAGTTAACATTTATCTTCAGTCTGTATTTATAATATATAAAAAATAACTCAAATAAAGACAGGTTTCCTTTTCTGATCTTCCTCCTTTTGGTCATCATGCAGAATGTGCAATTATGAATGAGCATTCTAGCTTTAATTCAGATGCTATGGGAGAAGGTCTAACAAATACCATTTCCACATTTAAGATGTGTGAGAAATTCAATAGAAAAGACTTGACCCTTTCATATACAAAGGTTTTTGACAAATACTATTCTAAAAATTTGAGCTTATTTTGATCGTAAATAGTATCTTGAGCAAACCACTCAAACTGCTACTACATCTTCAGTTTCTGAAAACTGTGCCTCCAGCCTAATCATACTTTTCCAAGCTGCTAGACGGGCCCAATGAATTGCATTCCAACCCATTCTGTTTCAAAGCTACAATTCAAACATTATAAATCATGCAGCTGATGGAAGATAAATCTGGAGCTTTCACTCACCTCTCTGTGATACAGCCCAGTTAGCTTTTCTTTCTGGCTGCATCAAGTTTGCAACAATCATTCATGTAATAGGTTATAAGTGGTTTAGGTGAGCAATTTGGAATAGCTTTTAACACTAGAAAAGGGCTGTTCAAACAGTCTGCTCAAAGATTGGCAGCTATGTACAATTAAGTATGTTCTTGACTTAAGCCATTAGATTTTAAATATCAGTTTAAAAATGCCAAACTCTCTCTCTTCAAAAGGCAACGATCAGTAAATTAGTAATACCAAAAGCACTAGGATGGTGGGGGGGTTAGGAGTCTGTGTTAATATTTTCTTTTTTTTAAGAAACTTTTTTTAATCCTTCCTGGTCACAGTTCAAATATTTGAGCTTTGTAGGGAAGCTGAGTATTGACAGGACAGAAATCACATACATACAACACGTGAACCATGAACCTATATTCCACTGTCCTGGAATATAGAACTCTTCCTATCCTATTAGTTGCTCAGTGAAATAGCATGTATCCTACCATTTTACTTAAAAATCAGCATGAAGAAAAATTACATCATTTTCTTCAGCTCTCACTTGCACATTTCTCTGATAGTTTATGGGGCAAATAGAAGTTAGTGTCAGCCCTCAGCTTTAACAAAGCATATACCTCCAAATATTCACATTAGAAGTTAAGATCTGTCATAATAACACAGTGCTTCCTCAACTTAAAGCTTATAAACAGTCATGATCAACAAAAAACTTTTGATTGAAAAAAAAGTAAATCCATCAGTACGCAAATGAAGTTTGTAGCCAAGCCCCCCTCCCCAACTCCAGACTTTCTTTATTCTTCCGGGAAGCATTCATGTGGTGTTTTAAGTGAGGCTTTTTCCAATACACTTCAAACACTGTCACAAGTTACATGGTTTAACTTGGCCACACATGAATTGGTCAGGCAATTGGACTAGATGATCACTTTAGGTCCCATCCACCTGAAATATAATATTCTATTCTCTTCTAAATTTCTTACAAAGCCAGAAATACTGAAAAATGAAAAATCTACACAAGGCTGTTGGTGTCATAATAAAAAATCACAAAGTGAAAACCAGCTCAAGGCCCATAATAAACCCTTGCAAAACCACACACACAGAGCTGCCCATAAATAAAACTGCTTACGACTTTCACTATGTTTAAGACACAAGCTAAGAGAGAGACCTGGTGTAAGCCGATGAAAAAACATGTTCCAGAGCTTCACAAGCACTATAATCCGCCCTTTTGAAAATACATTACAAGATAATCAGGATATCTAGTTCCACTGATTCTAACTGCTCAGAGGGAGTTGAAACAGTAAATAAGCTCTAAGATACATCAGTGCTACATAATTGATTTGACTGTTTCTTTTTTTTTCTTTTCCTTTCTTCTTTTTTTTTTTTAACAGCAGTTAACAGCCACAATCCACATGTCTACATATATGCATGAAATGAAGTTTGCATGGATCTTTTTATAGGAAGTGGTTGTTAAATATTTGTTATACCAAATTACACATATAGCACATAAAATATTGGAGACATATGCATTATGTCTTTGTATGCATTAAAATTTCAGGCTATTTCTTTTACACTAGCTACCAACTTCGTGTGGCTTTCAGCCTGAATAGAGTATATTTCAGAAAACATGCCTCAAGGTTAAAAAGGATTAGATCACCACTTTGTATTCAACATCAAAGGCAAAAGATTGACAAGTGTGTTCATTTAATTTTTTTTTTAATTTCAAAGTTGCCTCTTCTATTTATATTTCTGAATAAAACAGAGTTTCATAAAGTTTCAATTCTGCAATCCAAATCAAAACCAGCTTTAACTGTGTTCTTAAGAGAGATTGATACATTACAAATCAGCTGTACCAGGTATTTTCTTCATCCACAAATACACAATACCAAATATAAACAACAAAAATCTAGAGACTGCTACTTCACATGCAAATAAGCAGTCTTATTACTCTCCATGAGAACCCTTATCAGATGCCTCAGACCCCACACCAGATTTCATTAAGGTTTTTTGTGGATATAGCCCTTAACCAAAGCTCCACACACCAGAACTCAGGACTAGAGCATTAACAGCATCTGTATCTCAGCTGCTAATCCAGCAATTTAGTGTTCAATTTCCAAATTAAAAAATCCCCAACACCCAAACTTTCTTCTCTCTCTCTCTCTATCAGAATACCACATAGCAAAACCAAAATTGACAATTCCTCTAGCACACCTGTTATATGAAAAGCTGTTGAAAAGTGTTCACACAGTGTTCACAGCTCTGAACACTTTCTGGGTTTGTGTGGTATAGTTTTCCTCTTTCCAGGTGATATAACTGTCTGAGAAAGCCTGGCAGAGTTGAAGTAAGTATTGCATATTATAAATCACAAAACATAAGGTACGTGCTTCAGGCCACAACTAGGATGATTTCAGGCCAGAAGCACAGAACCTCTCTGAATAAAAACTGAGAGAATCAATTGTATATTTTGTAAAAATCTAAGGAAAGATTCATACTAAACTGAAAAACAAAAATATTTTTGTATTCAAGGTACTGTGTACAATGACAGTTTCTTATGGCAGAAAGGAACTAATTGAACTTGAGGTTACAAAATGAAAATTAGGAAATTAAGGAAATTGACAAATCTTCTGACACTGAAAGAGCACACAATGAATTTCAGGAGCATCCAAACTTATGAATGAACAAACAACAGCAGGTAACAATCAGTATTGTGACTGCTTGTGACACTGTAGTTCTCTGAATTAATTTGAACCAATTCCAAACAATTTTGGCTGACCACTTCAGATTTCTAACATATAAACCAGAACATCTTTACATAGGAGATGCAGTTTTATTGTTTAATACAGGTCCTAGAAGAAGACAGCAAATTGAAAGCAAATGGTTAAAGAGTTTGTTAGCAAATAGGATTAAATATGTTGAAAGATGTTTCCCAGCCTTGGCATCCAGCAGGGAGCCTCACTGGTGCCTGGATAAGCAGTGGAAAGCCTTGTACACAGACCTTGCTATCTCCCTAGTAAAGTCGTATTTGCAAGTGAAGGACATTGATAGAGATTCTCAAAATAGTGTGCTAGGGAAGAAGGGGGGTGGGTTAGACTGAAAACACAGCACATGCTTTGAGAACAAAAAGTCCTCTCACAGATTTACATTCTCCAAACTCCATTGACGCATGTGAAAGAAAACACAGACGATAAATTTTCGTTCTCAGCGCACATTTCAAGACATCACTTTAATTAGTCCTATCGGTTCCGTTGTCTATTGCACTCCCATTTCTACCTCCCCCAATATATGAATGATACTGTCCATGTTTACAGCAGCACTTTTTGTGTACCCAATCTGCAGGTGCAGCAAATACCTTGGCAAGGGGCAAACCGATTATCACTTAAGAAAACAGTAACACTGTATAGTTCATACTTCTTCAAGGTCTTGAGGGAGCATAAATTCTCTTGAAAACGAAGTTATTGCACTTCAAGCATCAAGACAGTGAAGCAGGTAAGTCTTATTGCTACTTGTAGAGGTGATTTTACCAGATTTTGTAATTTATAAACTTTTTTCTCTCTCTCATGCAGTTCAGTAATTCAAATAACTATTTTCTCAGGTCTTAAATATAAAAGCCTCAAATACTGTTCAATAGTGCATTACAGTGAAAAGAGGATATTGTTACTAACCTGTAATAATTTTCAGGTCAATTCTACGGAGCTGCTCTTCATTTTTTTCTAAGAACTCTACACTTCCCTGTATGTATTTCAAAATATGTACTGATGAATTTTTAACGTACTAAGTATTGTTAAGTCTCTGCTGAATCCTAAGTAATAATGTTGGCTATCTCATACTTTGACCTCTGTTCTAACCTGCACGGGTTTTTAATAACCTTACAGTTCAAAAGAAATCATACTGTGTAAAGAATATAACTAATTTTTATTTCCCCTAATATCTCCATTTATATTCCAGGTTTACTCTTGCCACAAGTGGAGTTCATCTTGATCTGGCTCGTTGTTCCTTTTTCCTATGCATATACTTCTTTGAGAATTGCTTCTAAAGAGGTATAGGGCATGGGAAAATGGGGCAATTGAGGTACCTCACCACTCATTTCAAGCAACTGTAGAAATGTGTAGTGAAAACAGATGTATGAAGAAATCACAGGTAAATTTATTTAACTCCCAATTAACCATCAAAACCTGCATAAAAGATACCGGCACTATTTACTCTGTTGCTTTCATCTTAAAACCTGATTTATTACAAGAGTAATATTTCAAGCATTTATCCAAGTACATTATTAAATATATCACTTGGTTTAATGTTCTGTCTAAAACCTATGCATTGCTAAGAAGTAACTCCTGTAGTCCTTATTCCCATAAACCTCCAGCTGAAAATAATGGAAATGCAGTCTCACAAACTGCAAAAGACGCCACTCTTTCTCCCTGTCTCGCAGGTGCTGGGAATCGTTCTGCACTGAATCCAGTCAGTGCTGGCTCAGGTATGTAAAGCCCAGTCATGCAAACACTACCTACCCAACAGGGCTGTCTGCAGTGTACCCTTATTCTTAGGACTTGAACCTCTAAGACTGTAAGTATCTTTTACGTGCACATTTGAAATTAAAAATTCTTCTAAAATGCAGACAGTTAGCAGTAAATCAAATAATAAATAGACTATTTTTTTTTCTTTCACCCACAGGTGCCTTGGAGATGGAAGTATAGAAGCTCTCTTGGCTTTTTTAATTCAGTAGAAAAACAGTCATTAAACACAATTTTTATGTTTCTGTCCAATTTTATTTACTCTAAACAACAGTGTATCATGTCAAACATTGGGGGGTAATACTGCTATTATGAAATAATGTAACTACATAACATATGTCAAATAAAAATGTTATGTTTCAGTCACGGATCAAAAGTTTGTGTTACACTGCATCACAGTTTCTAACAAGTCTTGTAAAGCTGTGGGCTTAGAAAAAGCAAAACAAGGTGTATTACAAGTAATTTTGCTTGGTGGTTATCATTCTGCTACATTATTCAATATTAAATAAATATTTTAAAAGTTACTTTTCATTTATCTCTAACATACTAGTGTTAGAGGACTATCCTATTTACATGTCACTTTTTTCTTAAATTAAAAGGCAATTAAAATGACATCCACAACCATATCTTTACTCACTGATGTCATATCAAAGCTTGTGGTAAAGGGGGGCTTCTGAGAGAAGGGATTTTTTTTGGATATATAAAAAAATATCAAATCTAATAACAGTCATTAAAATCATGAAGAACCTCCAGAATCATTGCACACAAAGGTGGAAAAAAACCACATACAAACCAAACAAAACTATAAATATAACTTATAGTTCCTCATATTTCACAGAAATCTCAAATCAATGTAAAATTTTAAAAAAGCAATTGAATCAAAAAAGTGCCTATTTTTCCTCTAATGCATCCCTTGTGTAACTGAGCCTAACACAAATCCCAGATCCCAATGCAACAGCACTACAGCTGATGTGGTTTTTTTTCTTAGGACATGGGGTTCACAGTTTAAACTAAAAGCTAATAGGAATAATAATGTCATATTGGCTATTACCAAAAAGAGGGGGTAATAAAGCTGGTTTGAGTTTGCATTGGTATCAATAAAAATATCAGGCCAAAGATCAAACACAGCAGTATCAAAGCAAGCATCCGGAATAATTTTTTCACTCCAAGCTTCTTAGAATAATTTTGCAAATTGAAAAATCCATATTTCATAATGCAGAGCAGCCTTAAAATATTCCCCAAACAGAATACCATTTCATCAGTACTAAATCTGTATTATTTATATAATATAATGTTGCAGTTCCTACAGTTATGAAATGTAGTGTGTTATCTGCAGGAACATCTCTCAAACACACATGAAAAAAATAATTCAGGTAATCCCTAATATTTCTGGTGGGATTTTGGTTGGGTTTTTTTTAATGCTCTAAGGCACTCCCAGGAATGAATATATATGCTTAAAGAAACCTATACTGAAAAAATATATGTATTGCATATTAATGTAGTGAATATTATGAAACTAATCCACTGTGTCCCAACAAAAGGCACATCACCAGAAGAAGCAGGAAAGAAATTGTCTTAATCTAAATTATAAGGCCTACACTTTTAAAAATTTCTGGTCAACTAAAATTTCCTTTTTGTTATGGTGTTACACTGTTATCACTTACAACTTAAAAGCAGCTCTTCCTGCCCTGATAGTCTCTTCCTGAATTTGCACTGCCAGTGGCAGTTTTCAAACCCTTCCATAAATGCCTTTACCTCAGTAATGCAGCAGTTAAAACCAAATATATATGTATATATATATAAACCAAACCCACAATTTTCTGTTATGGTGGTGGGTTACAGGTAAGACCTTCCCTGTTAAAGGAGTCCAAAAAGTGCCAGTCCTAGCTAAAGTCAAGGAATGTGAGTGTGCACCCAGAAGCTGAAAAGGTTAAGTGCAGCAGCACTGTAAGCTACTATGTAAACTCACTTATAGCTCAGGAATATTTTTCTAAGGAGCACAAATAGTTCAGACAAATCAATGAGAGGCAGAAACTACATTTTTGAAGAAGAACTGCTGCAAGAAAAATTCGGTAGTGCTGACGACACCACCTCAAAACAAGTCTCTAGGATCTCACACAGTGAGAACACTCAGCTAACTCTGTCAAGTTCTGAGCTGGTAGAGAAAAGCTAGCGTTCAGCTGTTAGTATAGTTTGCCATCTAGAAAAAAATATTTTCTTAATTGTCTCTTCTGTAGTTTACATATTGTGAGATACTGATAAACACTGGCAGTTTCAATTACATATGAAGCATTTTAATATATAAAAAACAATGCAGCAAAAGCCCTCTCAGAAGTCAGGCTAAATTAACTTCATTGCAAAGGTTTTCATTATCACTGCAAGTCTTCCGAGACATAGGATATAACGTCTTTTTTCAGAAATCATGCCCTCATATTTGGTAACATTGTGCACTACACGAACAGTATCCTGCAGTTCCCATGACTCCCTATTCCTACTTTCACTTCACTGTGTTTGAGCTCTAAACAAGCTCAGAGAACCAACCTGGCTAGGAAAAAAAAGAAAAAAGTGTCAGGCACAAAGTTCTGCTTCTCCCCTCCCAGTGGAATCATTTCTCTGATCTGATTCCTTTTGTACCTGCAAAACCAGCTACATCAGTATAATGAAAACAGAGATGCAGAAGTTGCTTAAGCTGGAAGGACAATCAGGTACATTTTTGAAATTGCAGTTTGAGGAAAGAGTTTTTACATTTCCTCTGTACTCACTTTCTCTAACACACAAAACACCCATGCCAGATTTGACCTAGAGAAAAATCTTCATCTTCACCTATTTCAAAGACTCGCAGACACTTGTAAATTTAATTCGTTTCTAAACAGCACCTGTCAGCACTGGCATAAGTGACAGTGGAAAAACAATAAGGAATCATTGTCTGTATACCCAAATAGAGTTTTTTGCTACAAAAACCACACAGCAGCAAGTACTACACTATAAACATTTACATTCATTACTGAAACTAAAGCTAAATCTTCAAATACTATTCCAGCATCTATCTACTGGAAACTTTTTTTCTTTTTAAGATGCCAATAGGTAGGTTTCATTATTCTCTGTGAACAGGAGAGGTGCAGTTCTATATGAAAAACTGATTAAACAGCTCACTGATGCTGAAAAGGAACAGTCCTTCATACCTTTCTCCTCCTTCTGATTACCTTGGACCAATTCAAGCTGATTTTCTGACCCTCAGCTAATTATTACCAAAGACATCCAGAAACAGGAAAATTCTTGAGTTTGGGTTAGAAAAAACTGAACAAGCAACAACCAATGGGAAAAAAAATAAACCAACGCATCAAAACAACTTCAGATATTTCTCCTTGATAACTTCGTGGGGGTCTTTTTCACTGTAGAACTGCAGTTTAATGATCATTTACACACCATGGACCTGTGCATAGAGGGGGGAAGAAAAACAAAGAAAAGCCTGACTCAGTACCGGATCTCAAATAGCTCAGTCTGGGATTAAGCTGAGGACTTCTTAGTGTGGCAAACAAATGATAAAGTCACTTTATTAATGAACCCTAATTGTTCCATCTTTCAATACTTGGGCCAGACACTCCGCATAGAAGGTGTGTACCTGTTCTTTTCCTCATGAAAATTGTTCCAGCTTTTAACAAGTCCTAGATTTACTGCCCCTCTGCCCCTCAACAAACCAACCGAACCCCATTAGATTTCACATAGCGCCCAGAGAGGACCCTTTGGGATTCAGCATCCTCCCAAGCTTTTCCCTCAGCCGTGCTCGCTTCAGCCGGGCCGGGCAGCGCCGCGCCCGGGGCCGCTCCCGAGCCCTCGGCGCTCCCCCTGCTGACACGGCCCGGCACAGGGACGAGATGGAGAGACAGACAGCGGATACCGCACGGCAGATGCAAGCAGGCTGGGTTTACGAAAGCAGAGATGAAGGAAAGAAAGGACTGGATGTTTACGGAGCATACGGGCAGAAAAGAGCTATTGCTGTGATGGAAGAATCTGGAGCCTTTAGGGTCTTATTTCTGTGCTCTTCTGTTTCTGCAAGTGGCCTGTTTCAATAATACAATACCCTTCAGAACTTGTGGTTACAATGCTTATTTCTGTCAGCAAAATGCATCTTTTACCATTTTTGATAGTCAGCTTTGATACACATCCATACTGTGGATTTCTTTATTTTGGAAAGTTATCTTTGTAACTATTAGGCAAGCTACTAGGAGCTTAAAAGTAAAAACATACTGTCATTTTTCATAAAATCTTAAATCTAATTCATGAAACATGCGCTACAATGTGGTCTGAATTCAACCTTCTCAGCCCAATAAATTACTACTTGTTTTTCCCCCCATACTCCTTTTCCCTCCTACAGGATCAAAGCCTCACAGCTACAGATATGGGAAGCTGTAGATCAAGTGAAGAGGGGAAAGCAGAAAGAGAAAAGAAGAAATATTACAGTGAAGAAAGGTTAATGACGTAGCAAACAACTTATTTCTTCTGTGAGGGACAGATTTCCCACGACATGGATCCAATTTTTTTAAACAAAATTTTTTTTTTTAATATATGTCTTATAATGTGTCAAGGGGGTTAAATTAAATTAAGTATCATTTGAATTTTAATTCAAACCGAGCCTCCCCCGGTACCGTCCCTTGCCACCAGGTGGAGTCACCGGCACAGAAAGAGCGACGTGAGGGGGTAGCGGAGCGGGGGCAGCGGAGCGGGGGCAGAGGGCAGGGTCAGACACCCAGAGAGGAGGGCAAAAAGGAAGTCCTGGAAGTAAAAGCCATGCTCAGAAACATTTATTTGCTGGTGTGTTATATGTGCATCTGCACATCAATCCAGTTCTTACCTTGTTCTTCTTCTCTGTGATGATCCGTAACAGGACCCAAGGGAATGGCCTGAAGTTGTGTCGGCAGAAGTTTAGGTTAGATACTAGAGAAAGGTTCTTCACCCAGAGGGTGGTTGGCCACTAGAACAGGTTCCCCAGGGAAGTGATTACAGCACCAAGCCTGATTGGGTCAAGATACTTTTGGAAAATGCTCTGAGCCACATGTTGTGACTCTCAGGGATGGTCCTGTTCAGGGCCAGGGGTTGGACTGCATGATCCTTGTGACTCCCTTCCAATTCAGCATATTCTGTGATACCTTAGTCTCTCTATCTGCAAAAAGTGAGCAATTATACTGATCATAAAGACACTTACTTATATAAAGCAACAAACCCACTCACTACTAAAAGGAATCATCCCATTTCTTCCTCTTTCCTTCTATGCTTCAAATATTGCCCTGTGCAACTTATAGAGCTCATCCAACCTTTCAGTGAGTGGGTTTATCTCCTAGTATTTAAAAAAAGCCATTTGCTTTTCTTTTCCTTTTCTTTTTTTCTTTCCTGTTTCCTGCTAGCTTAGAAATCTAAATGGACTCCCTGATAGATCAGAGCGTTACCTAAATTCAGAACATGGGAAAAGCATGCCAAGAAAGAGGGAGGGAAGAGGAGTGAATCAGTTCCTTCCACCAGCTGAGCTGATAGGTCTACTCAACATTTATATCTAAATGTGCGTCCTTTGTATGAGTAGAAATCAGTGTAGTACATAACATTTTGATCTGATGAATGTCCTTAGTACTTGTTAACATTACTGAATTAACCTGTCTCTAGTGTTTTTCATTGCTAGCATACTGACAAATCCTAGTACAGTTTCTATGCATTAATATTTTCCATAATCAAACCAACACCAGAAGAATAATTGTTGCTTTGCAGGAAATTATCTTCATAACTGATGCAATGACTAAAAACATTTACAACTATGAGACGCTTCATAAAGTTATTTCAACAAGAGACTTAAAGAGACAACAAAGCACAGGTATAAGTGATACCAAACATTTTCACTGAGAGCTCTATCAAGAAAGGCTGTCATGAAATCGCAGCAGTAAAATGTGAGTCAGTTACACCTCCACTACACTTATCTAGCTTACTATTTACATTCAAAGTTTTAGTCATTATGGGTTTTGTAGTCCCTGTGTTCATAAAAAGTACCAATAATCAATGGAAAATGGGATAAATGTTTCATCACAGGATCTGCCGAATGTTAATTGCTAACTAGAAACACAGGGCAAATTACCTTTTAAATTGTAATTGCTCTCATGTGATGGTCGCTTATGATGTTACAATCACTCAGTCAAAGTCCTTTGAAGGGAGCTTTGCCTCAGGCCATGTTCTGTATGTTAGGTATGTCATCGTAATATTTAACAGCATGAACATTAGCATTTTTAAAAATGATTCACTTCAAGTATACTTTTTCTAGTGTTTATCACCTTCATAGCCATTGATATTCCCTCTTCTAGTTTTGTTGAGCTCCCTGTTAAGTTTTGCTCTAACATTGCAGGGTCGAATGGTTTGACAAAAATAATATTTGTTATTAATTAGGACGAAATCATACACCACAAAACCCTAAGTCACTAAAGTTTAAATATCAGCTGAAGGGAAGGGAACGTAATAGAAAGATCTTACAGGAAAAAAAATCACGTTAAAAATTACTAAAAGCCTTTAATAAAAATAAAACACATACTGAGTTTCTTACATAGGAGAACAGTATAAATCTTTTTAGTGCAGCCACATATGAACACAGGAAAGTTTAGTCACTACTCCTGTTTACAGTAATAAGTCGAGTGTCTAAAACATAAGAAGCCACCCGAGTCACTTTCATTTTGTCTGCATGTGGTTTTCTGCTAACAGGTATACCAAGACAAAAATGTCATTTCCAATACATTTTACTTCACCCCAGAAGCAGCAGAAGTCTGTGTTGTTTACTATTATAAATTAAAGCTACTAGCATCGTTTTTAAAGTGATTGTATTAAATGTAAAAATATCCTCAGTGCAAGAATTCTCAATGCAATTCTGACGCAAATCTATGAAAGTTTTCATCACCAGCACATAAAGCCAAGGAGATTTACCAACACCACCTCCTTCAAAAAAATACCTGATTTTCAAAAAGAGCTGAGAAATATGGAAATCCTTACTCTTGGTCGCTTAAGTACAGCTGCAAAACCAAGCTACTTCAGAGGATGTAAGGAGAAATTTCTCTTCAATCAAATCAGGTGATTCAGTCCCATGAGTCTGAAAGACTGCTTTCAAAAAAAAAAAAAANAAAAAAAAAAAAAAAAAAAAAACAACAACAATTTATTAGCATCCTGTGTCTTTTGAAATTAAGGCTTTTCTCTTGAAAGCTGGTAAACCGATCATTCCAATGTAGTCAGATAATAATGTGATCAATTATCACAGGATTAAAAAAATCCAAAATACCCACAAATCTACTAGTTTCATTATCACTAAAATACAAATTTTAAAACTGACATAGTGGCAATAATTCTGTTACTTAAAGACATTTGTTCATCTATTAAAATAAGCACTATAATAATTAACAACTAGAAACATTAATAGAACAAAGAAATGATTTCTTACTAATCCTTCTGGTTAGATGTTACCTGTAACATCAAATAAATTACAATGATTCACTTCAGAAATTGTCTACGATTTTAGCATTTTTCCAGACCAAGCTTTACTTTCTCCAGAATTCACTTACAGGTTTTTAGGATTAGGAAACAAGCTAACTAAAAAATAGTGGTCCGTTTTTTGTGACAGTCCATTTCAGACAAATTGTTCTGAACACCGAATTATTTCCCAGTAATTTTTGCCATAATACTATGGGAACCAAGGGTTCAAGACCATATTGCTTGATTAACGTTAAAACAGACAATTTAGAAACAGTCTTCTTCTCGGATTTTTTGTTTGTTTTGCTTTGTTTTGTTTCATTTATTTATTCTGCAGATGTCTCTGTAGTCCTTTTTTTTTTTTCCTTTCCTTTTTTTTTTTTTTTGGCAGGGATGTGGGTTTTGGTTTGGTTTGGTTTCTACTAAAAAGAAAGGCTGTAACTTCTAACTTGCATTGTAATTGTCTTTAAGAGCTACAGATTGCTCTGAGTTGAATCAAAAGCAAGAAGACAATGCAACTGCCGTCCCTCTTCGCTTAGTCAGAAAAGCTTTTCTGTAAAACGTGTCATCTCTGCGAAGTCATTACCTCAAGGTATGTGCAGTCACTTACTACAAGTGTCATGCTGATTAAAAAAATAAACAACAAGCCTCAAACAAACAAAATCAGACTGCCCAGGTGGCTATTCAAGATAATTTTTTTCCTCTTTATTACAAGGAGAACAAAAGACTTTGCAATAGCAGATGTATGTATTAAGAATATTCAAAATCAGTCCAGAAAATTCTTACATATGTCATACCTCAGCATAGTTATCAAAAGAGCATGTGAATTCCATTGCATTTTATGGGAGAAAATAATATTCCTACCTGAGAAAACACAGAAAATCTAAGAAGAGGTCTGGAAGTGTAGCATTATCTTACTTCTGCCATCTCACTACAAATATGTCACTCTTCATAAAAGGCGACATGAATCTCTTTGAAGTTTAAGAATTAGCATGTTGTCTCAAGCATGTTCCGCTCTTCGTGGAAGCTGGTTCATTATCTCTCACTGTATAAACTCAAGCAGTAGTGACTGTTTACTGAAACAACCTGTAAATGTGTTAGCCCATGTTTGCAGAGGATAAGGACTGTGCCATTCCAGGCCCACTTCAGACTGTAAAAGTGGTTCTTTTCTCACCCTTATCTGAATCATCCTTGAACAGACTGCCTCGGAACAGAGTTTACACTCCCCCTCTTTGATCTACTTCATAAGAACATCAGAACTGTTTACTTTGAAATGCACACCTTTCTTGGTGCAGGGAAAGGAGATCACGTTTTAAGACATGAACAGATAAATTCAAGAGAAATAGCCATTTTCTCAGTGTTTCTTGTCCTGTCCAATATCCTGACACACAGCTGCCCATTGCTTAATCTTATTCTTAAATAAATTCATAAGAATGAACTCAAATTATTCAAAACGCTACCCTACTTTCTGCAAACGACCTAACAAATTGTCATGCCGCTGTGCTGCTGCTGTTTCAACCATTCTCTCTCTGAAGACTTCTTAAAATCTCTGATGCTGAAGTCAACTGAAGTCTACAAGTGTACCTCACGCTTCAGAGGAAGATGAGAGTCTTAATTGCAGCACTCTGCCGCATGGACAGCAGCAAAATATTTAACCCTGCATTTACAACCAACTCCGAGCTCAAACATCATCTACCCACCCTGACTTAATAAAGAGCAGCGTGTTCCTCACAGGCATATTGGCAAGATACTAGTATCAGTGTTTCTCCATGATTTCTACCTGTCGAGGAGTACTTAGGTGTTCCTACCTCGAGTGCCTACCTCCTTTTGCTGATGGAAAAGCAAGGGTGTTCTTGCAGCGAACAAACAAGAGGGGTTCAAAACTTGGGTGTAAGACTCATAAAGGAGGCTTCTTCCCGTTCTCCTTTCTAATCAGTCCCTTCTGAATCCTTGTCCTTCATATCAGCAGATAAAGATTAAAAATCACGGGGCGGTTTGCGGGCCGAGGGCAGCTTGGGCAGCATGAAGAGCACAAGCCGTGATGCAATTCCCAGCACCTACGTGGTCAGGAGACGACTCCACGCTGAACTTGGCGCCAGGTCAGGCAGCCTTGGGTTCTGCTGACTGCTGCCCTCGGAGATTAGGCGGATGTAACAATCACCTGAAAGGGGAGATTAAAGCGCCTCTCAATGAGGCCCTTTGTCCTCGGTCTCATTTGATGCTTTGGGCCTTTTCAAACTGCGCCGGGGGTTTAAATGTTTGCCCTAACAGCCGGGGCGGCTCCAGTGAGGGCCGGCAGCACTGGGGGACATGCAGAAGGGGCCCTTCTCGGTGGAGTGGTTGGCCCAGAGCAGCCGCAGCTGCACCGGGGAGAGCCCCGCGGCGCTCGGTGTGTCCAGCTGTGCCCCTCGGTCACCGGGGCCGTCGGGTCGCGGCACTGCCCGCGGGACCCGGGGCCCGCGGAGAGAAGGGTCGCCCCCCCAGACCTCCCGATCTGTCCCCGCAGAGGCCCCCCGGGACCAGGAGGCCGCGGAGCGCAGCATCCCCGGGCACGAAGCGGAGGCGGGCGGCGCGGCCGTGCCCGGGCGGCCCCGCACCAAGTTCTCGGCCGCGCAGCTGCAGGAGCTGGAGCGCAGTTTCCGAGAGCAGCGCTACATCGGCGCCGGCGAGAAACGGCGACTGGCGGCAGCGCTGAACCTCTCTCAGAGCCAGGTGAGCG